>CM053036.1:178378433-178594453 GCA_028564925.1 Lithobates sylvaticus
TTTTGGGCAAGGAATTATTGCCTTTTACTGTCACCGTAGGATCATTGCCTATAACTTTTTGTAGCATAGATAGTATCTATGGGGTTATTTACGAAAGGCAAATCCACTTTGAACTGCAAGTGCACTTAGAAGTGCAGTCACTCTAAATCTAATGCCGCGTACACACGGTCGGAATTTCCGATGGAAACACATTATTTTTATTATTCTGGGATCCATTGCCTCAGCTGTTACAGGCAGCTGTTACAGACATAGTTGCCTTCTCAAATACAATTCAAATACAAGTACAAATTTAAAAAAAAAAAAAAAAAATCACTTTTTTGGCCAAATACTTCCATTAAAATAATCAAATATGCATATAGAAGTTACTAGATATTTTAAGACCCATTGTCAGTGCCTGAAAATGGTATGCAAGTGACAGTGCGGTGTGAGATTGGCCAGTCCTTTGTCACAAGTTAGTGAGGAGGGCAGGGATATGATACCCGTGTCTGTCACAGTATCAAGGCTTTAAAACTCATAGTAGTATTTTTTTCTAGCTATATATCAAGAATAAAGCTAAAACTTAATCTTAAATGTAGACTCTTGTCAGAATTGAAAATAAAAATGTATATTCAGCCCAAAAGTATTTCTTAGTTTTGGATAGAATGGAGGAAGATTAGAACTTCCAAGTTTTTCATACTATCCAAGGCTATACCAGGAAGATTTATTCTCATTTCCTATTCTGACATTTTAGCAGACAGGAATTAAGAAGAACTATTTCACCAGGGGTGCACGGGCACCGCCCCCCCATCCATGTGTCCACCCCCATGCAGGATGCCGGATGCATGGATTCAATGGGGGGAGTGTTTTTTAAGAGCACATTATTAAAGCCAAAAGGCTCTAATAGGCTTTGAAATAGGGTGGGCTTGGGGCGCAGAGCACAGGTGTGTTACAATAGCGAATGAATATTTGCTATTGTCACACTGATCCTCTTCCTGGCGGGTCCTGAGACCTGTCACCCGATTGGCTGAAAGGACAGGAGAATGGATTGGACGCCTAGGAGGAGGAGGGAGGAGACACACGGCGGAACCCACTGTGATGCAGAGGAGGAGAAGACTCGATGGAAGCCACAAGCCGCCTAGATGGGGTAAGTGCAGGGCTGAATGACCAACTGACACCGCCTGGGTGGGATGGGATGGGTATTGCAAGTAACTCAACTGACAGTGGGGAGCAGGGGGCAGGGGGGGGTGCTGCCGACCGGTCCGGGGGGTGGTTGTTTGCACCCCCCAAAAAAAAAAATACCAGTTGCCACTGTATTTAACAGCAACAAAGACTGAAATAAAATGTTTTTGTCTAGTAGAACAGAGAAAGACTATAATTGCTGTTTTATTTTTTCATTCTGTGTTCCTCAGGTCTAGTAAATCCTTAGTTTGCAGGACAAGAAGCAAGGGTAAATCTAAAGCCCCATACACACGGTCGGACAATCCGCGGACCAGGTCCGTCGGACCATGTCCGTCATACTTTGTCCGATGTTGGTTTTGCGTACACACGGTCGGACAAAGTTGTCGGAAAATCCGATCATTCTGAACGTGGTGACGTTTGTTGCCTACGACGGGACTACGTAGAGGCTAGTAGCCAATAGCTTTGGTCTTGTAATGTGATCTGAGCATGCGTGGCACTTTGTCCGGTCGGACAAGCGTACACACGCTCGGATTTGGTGTGATCGGACCGGGTTGACGGGAAATCTTTCCAGCAGGAGATAAGACTTTGTCCGACGGACAAACCGACGAACACTGTCCGATGGTGCATACACACGGTCTGATTTTTCAACAACCTTGTCCGATCGGACCAAATTGATGAAAAAGTCCGACCGTGTGTATGGGGCTTAACAGAGACACAGACAGAAGTAAAACTCAGACAGGAGTTATAATTCTTTCCCACAATATCCAAACCAAAAATGATTTTAGCTTAAAGGGTAATACAGGGTGATAAAGGGTGATACAAGTCATATTGTAATTGAATGTTATTAAAAATTACCTTTCCTTTTCAATTTGCAGCCGCTGTAATTTTCTATAAATGAAAAGCAATATGGCTATATAGAGTTTTTCTGTACACACTGACCACTCTGCTTGTGTGATTGGCTCACCAATTTTCCCAGAAGTCTAAGATACAAGTCAGATTTCAGGCATCTCCTGCAACAAAAATTTCATTTTTGGTGAGATACTTCCAATAGGAACACGTCTAAAGGGATGAAGACCCTGCATATTCCCTCATTAGTCCTCTGCAGCAGCCACAGATAATTATGAAACCAGTCCCATTAGACCCACTGAACACAGAGGCACAGGGGAACACACAAGGATTTCTTCAGGATAACAAAAGGTAGGAATCTGCAACAAAGGTTGTTATAATCCTAGCCATGTACATAGAATACCCAGGGGGGAATGTTTTTTTTCTCAACAAAAGTGGAGTTACTCCTTAACATTAGGGATAGGTCGAACACCTCCCGGTTCGGTTTGCATCAGAACTCCTGAAAATGGAAAAAATTCTGACCCGAGCCAGGAAACCTATTAAAGTCTATGGGACCCAAAATCTTGAAGGCTTGAAGGCTTATATGCAAGTTATTGGCCTTAAAAAGGGTATGGGGGATATGTATCAATGTAACAAAAAAATTCAGTAAAAAGATAATTTTTAAAGGAGTGATGTTAATGATGCTTAAAGTGAAACAATAAAAATGAAACTGTATTATAAATCTATTGTCTGGGGGGTCCCCTTAGTCTGCCTGTAAAGTGGCCCATCTGTACCATGTATAGAACCTGCTGCAGCAAAACTGACATATGTAAAGAAAAAAATGACATTTAAATTGCCAGCAATAAAATACCATTGCCGGCAATACAAAAACGTTAAAACAAAGCGGCGTGGGGGTCCCACCAATCCATACCAGGCCCTTTGGGTCTGGTATGGATATTAAGGGGAACCTCACACCAAAAATTTTTAAAAATGGGGTCCCCCCAAAATCTATACCAGACTCTTATCTGAGCATGCAGCCTGGCAGGCCAGGAAAGGGGGGGGGCGAGCGCCCCCCCCCTGCCTGAACCATTCCAAGCCACATGCCCTCAACATTGGGTGTGTGTGTGTTTTTATTATTTGTTGACACATTTTTGGGGAATGAGTAGGGGTACAATGTAGGGGGGTGAAGAATCTGAGGGGCCCCTCGTTAAAGGGAAATTCCAGATTCCAATAAGCCCCTTGCCCGCAAACCCGACAATCACAGCCCAGGGTTGTTGGGAAGAGGCCCTCGTCCCCATCAACATGTTGAGGGCATGTGGCCTGGTATGGTTCAGAAGGGGGGAGATGCTTGTTCATCCCCTTTCCTGGCCTGCCAGGCTGCATGCTTGGATAAGGGTCTGGTATGAATTTTGGGGGGGACTCCATGATACCTTTTAAAATTTTGGTATCAGGGTTCCCCTCAAAATCCATACCAGACCTAAGGGTCTGGTATTGATTTTGGGGGGGAACCCACACCTTTTTTTTTTTTTGCCATGGATTCACCTTAAAATCCATACCAGACCCAAAGGTCCTGGTATGGATTGAGGGGACCCCCGCACCATTTTCTTTCACATTTTTTTGCCAGCAATGTTTTTTTTTCCAGTCATCTATCAGTAAAGGGACTTATGATGCACTGTACAGTGTGCAGTGCATTGTGGGGCACGTGGCGAGGGGGAACGGGCGAACAGGTGATGTTCTGGCCGAACATATGCTAGTCCGAACCGCTCGCACAACACTACTTTGAAATTCACTTAAAAGTGGTAGTAAACTAAAAAAACAAAAATTTTATATATTGCAGCGTACCATTCATTAGATGTGGTGGCTGCATTCCTTTTCTTTTTTACTTTCACCTGGTGATCTGGCCAGTAACACACCTCCTGTACCCACTTTACTGGCTTACCCTCATGTCAGCAACAATGTGTCAACTCCACCCCCTTGACCCCCAAGGACCACCTTCTACCTCATAATAAAAGACAGAGACCCCCTACCCTCAGGTTGATCCTTTTCTGGTCCTGCATTCACAATTCCCTGGAACTTTCCGTTAGTATATGTGTTTCCACCGGCATTGAATTTCCTTCAGAAGATATACTCAGAGGCAGTTCCGACGATCATAATTCTTCCATATTGGCCAAGGAGGCCGCGGTTCCCTTTACTATTTCAAATGTCATCATGTCATCCTATTCAACTGCCAATCAGATAAGCTCTGCTAATTCAGGGGGGGGGGTGGTTATACCAGAATCCAGTGCAACATCGCTTGACAGCCTGGTTATTAAATCATCCCAGTTGGGGGCTCCTGGTTTTGATCTTAAGGTAGTGGAGACCTTGTTAAAAATACCATTAACATGACTTCTGCCCATGTATGGAAGAGATTTGTGTATTTTGCCTGACAACAGCATTTCTCACCTTTTTCTCCTGAGCTGCCTGATCCAATAAGCCCAGTACAAGGGCCTAGCTTAGAACTCTTAAAAATGTAAATATCGGCACTCTAATCTCTCAAGGTGGGCTGAAGGTTCCATGGTTAAGTGCTCTATGCGGGCAGGATTGCACTTTCGGCATCCAAGGTAGAGTATCTCTCCATCTTGGGACATGGCCATGGTGCTCAGGGCATTAATGCAAGATCCATATTTGCCAATTAAAAGTTTGTTTGATATGGTTCGATATGGGCAACTACATGGCAAATGAGGTTTAATGTAGAAAATGTAAAATAATGTATTTGGGTTGCAAAAATATGAATGCAATCTATACACTGGGGGGAGAACCTCTGGGGGAATCTAGCATGGAAAAGGACCTGGGGGTCCTAGTAGATTATAGGCTCAGCAATGGCATGCAATGCCAAGCTGCTGCTAACAAAGCAAACAGAATATTGGCATGTATAAAAAAGGTGATCAACTCCAGAGATAAAACGATAATTCTCCAGCTCTACAATACTCTGGTCTGGCTGTACCTAGAGTATGCTGTCCAGTTCTGAACACCAGTCTTCAGGAAGGATGTACTGGAAATGGAGCGAGTACAAAGAAGGGCAACAAAGCTTATAAAGGGTCTGGAGGATATTAGTTATGAGGAAAGGTTGCAAGCACTGAACTTATTCTCTCTGGAGAAGAGACACTTGAGAGGGGATATGATTTCAATTTACAAATACCATACTGGTGACCCCACAACTTTTTTGCGGAAGGGAGTTTAACACGTGGCCAGCCACTCATTAAAATTAGAAGAAAAGAGGTTTAACCTTAAACTACGTAGAGGGTTCATTACTGTAAGAGCGGCAAGGATGTGGAATTCCTTTTCACAGGCGGTGGTCTCAGCGGGGAGCATCGATAGTTTCAAAAAAGATAGATAAGATAGATAAGCACCTGAATGATCACAACATACAGGGATATACAATTTAATACTGACATATAATCACACATATAGCTTGGACTTTTTTCAACCTCACCTACTATGTAACTATGTAACTATGGTATTTCACCTTTAAGGTGATTTTCTTAGTTGCCATCACATCTGCAAGGGTCTCAGAATTAGTAGCCCTATCATGCAAGGAACCCTACTGTCTAATTCTTCCAGATAAAGACCTGCTCTCCACTTTCGTTCCAAAGTTGCATCAAGCTTTAATGGCAACTGGGGAATTTTTCCTCCAGTTTTCCCACCTGAACCCACTTCTTCAAGTCAGGAGGATTTCAGTTCTTTGGATATGGTGAAACTAATTTCAGCTTACATCATCAAAACAGCAAGCTTGAGGAGGACTGACAGCTTCTTTGTTGTCCCAGCAGGCCCAAAGAAAGGGGATACAGCTTTTTTCAGGACAATTTCCTCTTGAATTCTGAATGTTATAAAGGCGGCTTATAACAAACAAGGCTTACCTTCGCCGATGGAAGTGCAGGCTCATTCTACCAGAGGGGTTGCGGCATCATGGGCAGCTCGCGCAAAGGTTTCGGCATTTGATATCTGCAAGGCAGCCAGCTGGAGTTCTAAGTCCTCCTTTGTGTCACACTACAAACTGAATGTAGCCTCAGCTAATATTGGGCATAGTATTAATTCTGCCCCTTCTGCAGTCAACATTGCAGAATTTAAGCTGTCTATTTGATGGCGGCTGTAACGCACACCACTATGTGCGTTCCGGGAGGCGTGGCCAGAAATGCACTCCAGGCGTCATTTCCTGATGACCTTGATGTCCGCAGCCACCCAAGGATGACATCATCACCAGAAAGGAGCGTCGGCCATCTTAATGAAGACATCCACTAGAGAAAAAGATGGAAAAAAGTAGATATTCTAAAGCGGCCTTTTATTCTTTTATTACCTATGAATACATAGCTAGGTTAAGGTATTGAAGACACCTTGCCACACTATATTTAGTGTTAGCAGCATGTATGCTGTCGTGTTATACTGCACCAAAATAATAAAATAGCCCAAGGAAGGAGGGTGGCAAGGAAGGGGGGGGGGGGAGCCAAAGGCTCTCATAGGATGCTTACAGGCATATTAAAATATATAATATAATATACTATACTATGGTCGAACATAGATACAGTATGAAAAATACATACATGAACCTATAGGCATATAGATGGTGCAATATGTGCACTGGGGTGAATAAACTCATAAAATGACTGCGCTACCAATTTGGAATATTAAAAGGTAAAATAAAAAAAAATATATACAGTTGTGATCATAAGTTTACATACGTTTACACGCCCTGGCAGAATTTATGTTTTTTGCCCATTTTTCGGAGAATATGAATGATAACACAAAAACTTTTCTTTCACTCATGGTTAGTGTTTAGCTGAAGCTATTTACAGTGGTGTGAAAAAGTGTTTGCCCCCTTCCTCATTTCCTGTTCCTTTGCATGTTTGTCACACTTAAGTGTTTCGGAACATCAAACCAATTTAAACAATAGTCAAGGACAACACAAGTAAACACAAAATGCAATTTGTAAATGAAGGTGTTTATTATTAAAGGTGAAAAAAAATCCAAACCATCATGGCCCTGTGTGAAAAAGTGATTGCCCCCTAAACCTAATAACTGGTTGGGCCACCCTTAGCAGCAACAACTGCAACCAAGCGTTTGCGATAACGTGCAATGAGGCTTTTACAGCGTCCTGGAGGAATTTTGGCCCACTCATCTTTGCAGAATTGTCCTAATTCAGTTACATTAGAGGGTTTTCGAGCATGAACGGCCTTTTTAAGGTCATACCACAACATCTCAATAGGATTCAGGTCAGGACTTTGGCTAGGCCACTCCAAAGTCTTCATTTTGTTTTTCTTCAGCCATTCAGTGGTGGACTTGCTGGTGTGTTTAGGATCATTGTCCTGCTGCAGAACCCAAGTTCGTTTCAGCTTGAGTACACGAACAGATGGTCGGACATTCTCCTTCAGGATCTCTTGGTAGACAGCATAATTCATAGTTCCTTTTATCACGGCAAGTCTTCCAGGTCCTAAAGCAGCAAAACAGCCCCAGACCATCACACTACCACCACCATATTTTACTGTTGGTATAATGTTCTTTTTCTGAAATGCAGTGTTCCTTCTACGCCAGATATACTTGGACACACACCTTCCAAAGAGTTCCACTTTTGTCTCATCGGTCCACAGAATGTTGTCCCAAAAGTCTTGGGGATCATCAAGATGTGTTGTGGAGAAATTGAGACGAGCTTTGATGTTCTTTTTGCTCAGCAGTGGTTTTCTCCTTGGAACTCTGCCATGCAGGCCATTTTTGCCCAGTCTTTTCCTGATGGTGGAGGCATGAACGCTGACCTTAACTGAGGCAAGTGAGGCCTGCAGTTCCTTGGACATTGTTGTGGGGTCTTTTGTGACCTCTTGGATGAGTCGTCGCTGCCCTCTCGGGGTAATTTTGGGCGGCCGGCCACTCCTGGGAAGGTTCACCACTGTTCCATGTCTTCGCCATTTGTGGATAATGGCTCTCACTGTGGTTCGCTGGATTCCCAAAGCTTTGGAAATGGCTTTATAACCCTTTCCAGACTGATAGATCTCAATTACTTTCTTTCTCAATTGTTCCTGAATTTCTTTGGGTCTCGGCATGATGTGTAGCTTTTAAGGATCTTCTGGTGGACCTTACTGTGTCAAGCAGCTCCTATTTAAGTGATGCCTTGATTGTGAACAGGTGTGGCAATAATCAGGCCTGGGTGTGGCTAGAGAAATTGAACTCAGGTGTGGACAACCACAGTTATAGTATGTTTTAACAAGGGGGGCAATCACTTTTTCACACAGGGCCATGATGGTTTGGATTTTTTTTCACCTTTAATAATAAACACCTTCATTTACAAATTGCATTTTGTGTTTACTTGTGTTGTCCTTGACTATTGTTTAAATTGGTTTGATGTTCCGAAACACTTAAGTGTGACAAACATGCAAAGGAACAGGAAATGAGGAAGGGGGCAAACACTTTTTCACACCACTGTATTCTCAATCGACTGTGTTTACTCTTTTTTAAATCATAATCACAACAGAAACTACTCAAATGACCCTGATCAAAAGTTTACACACCCAAGTTATACCCATGTATTGCCCCCTTTAACATCAATGACAGCTTGAAGTCTTTTGTGGTATTTGTGGATGAGGTTCTTTATTTTTTCAGATGGTAAAGCTGCCCATTCCTCTTGGCAAAAAGCCTCTAGTTCCTGTAAATTCTTGGGCTGTCTTGCATGAACTCGTTTGAGATCTCCCCAGAGTGTCTCAATGATATTGAGGTCAGGAGACTTATGCCACGTACACACGATCAGACTTTCCAGCAGACTAGGTCCGGCAGACCGCAATCAGTCGGACAATTTGATCGTGTGGGCTCCAGCAGACTTTTTTTCCCAAAAGTCTGACGGACCTAGAAATAAAACATGTTTCAAATCTTTCCGACGGACTCGAGTCTGATCGAAAAATCAGTTTGTCTGTGTGCCCTTCCGACGGATGAAAACTGCTATTGGCTACTGGCTATGAGCTTCCTTATTCTAGTCCGGTCGTATGTCATTGCATTTGAATCCGTCGGACTTTGGTGTGCTTGTGTGTGGCCAAGTCCGTTCGTTCGCAAAGTCCGTCAGAACTCTGCCGGGAAGACCGTCAGAAAGTCAGAATTTGTTTGTATGTGGCATTAGATGGCCACTCCAGAACCGTCACTTTATTCTTCTGTAGCCAATCACAGGTCGACTTCGCCTTGTGTTTTGGATCATTGTCATGTTGGAATGATCAAGTACGTCCCATGCGCAGCTTCCAGGCTGATGAATGCAAATGTTAGTTAGTAAGGTACCAGTCCATCCAGTTCAACCTGAGTGAGTGTGGCTGCGTGTCTACAATTATCCCTATGTATTTAAGGTACCCATATAGCGCCATCAATTTAGGCAGCACTCCACACATACAACGCACACTCACATCGGTCCCTACCCTCAAGGAGCCCACAATCCAAGGTCCCCAACTCAGATTCATATACTAGGGCCAATTTTGGACAGAAGCCAATTAACCTACCAGCATGTCTTTGGAGTGTGGGAGGAAACCGGAGTACCTGGAGGAAACCCACACAGGCACAGGGAGAACATGCAAACTCCAGGCAGGTAGTGTTGTGGCTTGAACCAGCGACCTTTTTTACTGCTAGGCGAGAGTGCTACCCACTACACCACTGTGCCGCCCAGTATTCCTCCAGTATTTTTTGATAACATACTGCATTCATCCTGCCATCAATTTTGACCAAATTTCCTGTGCCTTTTTAGCTCACACATCCCCAAAACATCAGCGATCCACCTCCGTGTTTCACAGTAGGAATGGTGTACCTTTCATTATAGGCCTTGTTGACTCCTCTCCAAATGTAGTGTTTATGATTGTGGCCAACAAGCTCAATTTTTTAAAAATCATTACTCCAAATGACTTTGTGCCAGAAGGTTTGAGGCTTGTCTCTGTGCTGTTTGGTGTATTGTAAGCGGGATACTTTGTGGCATTTGCATAGTAATGGCTTTCTTCTGGTGACTCGACCATGCAGCCCATCTTTCTTCAAGTGCCTCCTTTTTGTGCATCTTGAAACAGCCACACCACATGTTTTCAGAGAGTCCTGTATTTCACCTGAAGTTATTTGTGGGTTTTTCTTTGCATCCGAACAATTTTCCTGGCAGTTGTGGCTGAAATTTTAGTTGGTCTACCTGACCGTGGTTTGGTTTCAGCAGAACACCTCTTTTTCCACTTCTTGATTATAGGTTAAACACTGCTGATTGAGCCAAACACTAACCATGAGTGAAATAAATGTTTTTGTGTTATCGTTCATATTCTCTGAAAATATGTCCAAAAAATCATAAATTCTGCAGGGTATATAAACTTATGAGCACAACTGTGTATATATATATATATATATATATATATATATATATATATATATATAGATACACACACACATATGCACATACGGTGCCTTGAAATATATTCATATCCCTTGAAATTTGCAACATTTTGTGATGTTACAACCAAAAATGTAAATGTATTTTATTGGGATTTTATGTGATAGACCAATACAAAGTGACACATTATTGTGAAGTGGAAGGAAAATGATAAATGGTTTTCAAATATTTTTACAAATAAATATATGAAAATTGTGGCGTGCATTTGCATTCAGCCCCCTTGAGTCAATACTTTGTAGAACCACCTTCCTCTGCAATTATAGCTGCAAGTCTTTTGGGGTATGTATCTACCAGCTTTGCACATCTAGAGAGTGACATTTTTGCCAATTTTCCTTTGCAAAATAGCTCAAGCTCTGTCAGATTGGATGGAGAGCATCTGTAAACAGCAATTTTCAAGTCTTGCCATTTATTCTAATTGATTCTCATTGATTCTCAGATAGGATTTAGGTCTTGACTGTGACTGGGCCATCCTAACACATGAATATGCTTTGATCTAAACCATTCCATTGTAGTTCTGGCTGTATGTTTAAGGTTGTTTTCCTGCTGGAAGGTGAACCTCCATCCCTGTCTCAAGTCTTTTGCAGACTCTTAACAGGTTTTCTTTTAAGATTGCCCTGTATTTGGCTCCATCCATCTTTCCATCAACTCTGACCAGCTTCCCTGTCCCTGCTGAAGAAAAGCATCCCCATAACATGATGCTGCCACCACCATGTTTCACGTGCGTTCAGGGTTATGTACAGTGTTAGTTTTCTGCATTTTGCTTTTAGGCCAAAAAGTTAAATTGTGGTCTCATCTGACCAGAGCCCCTTCTTCCACATGTTTGCTGTGTCCCCCACATGGTTTCTCGGAAACTGCAAATGGGACTTCTTATTGCCTTCTTTCAACAATGGCTTTCTTCTTGCCACTCTTCCATAAAGGCCACATTTGTGGAGTGCACGACTAATAGTTGTCCTGTTGACTGATTCTCCCATCTGAGCTGTGGATTTCTGCAGCTCATCCAGAGTTACCATGGGGCTCTTGGCTGCTTCTCTGATTAATGTTCTCTTTGCCCAGACTGTCAGTTTAGGTGAATGGCCATGTCTTGGTAGGTTTGCAGTTGTGCCATACTCTTTCCATTTTCCATATAAATTATGTCACTTATTCTACTTTAAGGTGAATACGTGTAATTTACTCAATTGTTCCTAGCAATGTAGATTCTCCAGCCCTTCATTAACTGTGGCCCTACACCAGGGGTGATCAACCTTTTGTACAGCTCAAGCCACTTAAGTGATTTGATAACCGGTGGGGGCCACAATGAAATGGTTCAGAATTTCACTTTTTAGCATAATGAAGATTTTAAATAACAATCAGGCTCATCATTTTGCATGGAACCAATCCCCATTGGATGCTTACCCACTGTTTGATCACAATCTCAAAAATCATTTCATCTTTCAAATTTTTGGGAAAAAAACACACTTTTTTAAATAAAAAAATAAGAAAACAGTAAAGTTAGCACAATTTTTTTATATTGTGAAGGATAATGTTACACCAAGTAAATTGATACCCAACATGTCATGCTTCAAAATTGTGACCACTCGTGGAATGGCAACAAACTTTGACACTTAAAAATCTCCATAGGCAAAGTTTAAAGTTTGAAGTTTCCTCCCTTCCTCCCGTACAGGTCCGATTGATTCCTCTACTTTACTATGTACAACTCAGATTGATCCCTCCTCTTCTCTCTGTAGCATTTCATAATGATTGCACTCCCAACTGTCTCACAGTCTCTTAGGCTTGTTTTTTTAGTGTTTTTTGCATTTTGCAGATTTGCACTACAGAACAAGTTCCATAGGAAACCATGTTAAATGGACTGTAGTGCAAACCTGCAAAATGCAAAAAGCAATAACAATGCATAGATGTGAATCCAGGCTTAGTGAAAAGATGCAACAGCCCCTTAAGGACTAGGAACTCTCAGTCCCTTTAGAAAGTAGTATAAAGTGTTGTAAGCTGGATCCTGGAGTGTCTCAAACTGCCTTGTAGACAGTGGTCCCAGCTCTACCAACAGCAGGAAATGCCAGCCCACCTGGCTGTTTCTTCACCAGTCTACCCGGCTGACTCTTCACCAGCATACCTGACTGCTCCAGAGATCTCCCAGGGCAAGGTTAAGAAACATTTAAGCACACCGCTACCATCCAGAAAGACCTGGACATGTGTCAGTCTCTCCTCTTGTAAGTCCCTGACAATGCTGTAGTACTCACACTGTCCTCCTTGCTCCCGCTACCTCTCAGGGAAGACACCTTCCAAACTGCTCTTGTTTTCAGGATCCTTTCAGGCCAGCCCAACTCCCCTGCTAGCATTTAAGGGTTGGCTTAGGCTCATGCCAGACCCACCTGCAATAGTCATCCAGCCCTGAACTGCAATAAACTGTTGACCCAGATTCCATGGCACATGCTTAATCATGAGCCAGACTATGTTTTGCCTACTCTCAAACTAATAGCACACTAGAGGGTGCTACATATACTATGGGTATTAGTAATAAGCTCCACATTAGTCTCCAGGAGAGCATCATTTCTAGTTAGGGCTTATATAAACTGTATCATAAAAATGTCTTGTGTGAAAGAGATTGATATCTGAACTATATAAATTCTTTGTCAGCTGTATGCCCTCTGATCATCTACCTCATATGAAATGGGAAGCAGTTTTCCTCAGGATTGGGAGAATATGCTATGTAATGCACTAAAACCTTACAATAGAGGGCGTGGCCTGGCACCGGAGAGAAATGGCAGCACAGTAGGAGAGCTCCGCTGTCCAGATCTCCAGAAGAGCCTAACATCAGCGAGACCCCTCGGTAAAAACCAGCAAATGACCGGGAAGAACACACTAAACTCCCGGTCACAGCTGGACTCCTCCACGCAGCTGAGCAGGAACATCCCAGCGATGTTCTGCTCTGAACAGCCAGACACGCAGGCCGCATCACAAGCCTCGGACTCCAGTACGGCGCACCCCACGGCCTCCTCCACCGCTTCCTCGGACCTGCAGCAAGGTATGAGCGCCGGGTGTCCCTCGCCCCCCCTGTGTATGGCCGACCTACAACAGGTGGCACTAGACATAAAGAACACCCTGTTTGCTGCGATCTCTGATCTGAAGGGAGATATCAGGGCAGTAGCTACCTGGCTGGAACACATGGGGCGGCCATTCAACAATTACAACGAACCTCCAACTCTCACTCCCAGCATCTGATAGAAATGCATAGACATATGGAAGATTTGGACAAGAGGGGCAGAAGGCGCAATTTACGTATCAGAGGGATACCGGAATCAGTGGAGGGACCCCATCTGCAAAACGCTGTCTGGGCAATCTTCGATACACTGCTTGACAGACCCCCAGATGCCCCAGTAGAGATGCCATAGGGCACTTAGGCCCAGGGGCAGAGAAACAGATCCGCCGAGAGACATTGTATGCTGTCTAGTAAATTTTGTTCAAAAGGAAGACATACTGCGTCTGGCGCGCAACCAGGCAAATCTGGAATATGAAGGGGCACGTATTCAGTTGTTCCAAGTCCTGTCCGCTATCACGCTACAACATAGAAGAGACTTGCAGCCTCTCCTACAAGTCCTGCGAGATAGGCGTATCCTTTACCGCTGGAAATTCCCCTTTTGTCTCCAAGCGACAGCAGGAAACCGAACAGCCTCGTTGAGGACACCCGCGGATCTACAACAGTTCTGCGACTCGCTGGGCATTCCTGCTATCAGCCTCCCTGACTGGTATGGCACATTCCTCCAACCAAACCCCTGGATCCCCGTCCAGCCAGACGATACCCCACGGTCACAGAGAAATCGGCAAAGACGGCGCAGATCCTCTGATGTCACCCCACCAAGAATGCGAGGAGACATGGAGACAGAAGAAAGCCCGCGGGCATCACCATCGTCAGTTCGGCGACGGACGGACCACTGAAGTTTCCAAACTTGATCCAGTAAGCTGGTGCCTACCTCTCCTCCACACTTACTTTCCCTTGCATCTAAACAAACATAGCTTGTCAGTACTGAAGACAAAGTTTCCCTGAGCAGCTTTGCAACCAATGCCCACCTTAGTGATGATAGAACTAGAAATCAACAACTGTTCAAGCTGTTAAAGGGCTGTGGGACTGGTAGTCTCCGATCACATAGCGGAAGCATCCCAAGATGTGGGTCACTCAATAGCAAACCCAGACTATGGAGCACCGCTGTAACAATTCTGACTATCACAACCCTAGGCCTTGGAGCACTAAGGTAAGGAGGTGGCGATACCTCCCCGAACTCACACTCTCTTTCTGTTGTGACATCTGACCATCCTCGTTTCCGTGGCAACTGCTCCGCAGGGAATCACAGCCTGGGTTTTAAACTGACAACCTAGACGCATCAGATATGCCGAACAGCTGACGCCATCCCAGATGGACATTGCATACCCACTACAAGCCTATCCATGCAAACCAGAATCAGACACTTTATATAATTAGATGCTATAGCAAGTGTTTTGAGTATGGTATGATGATCCCTCACATTCCTCTCCTTTTTGCACTCTCCCTCCCTCCCTTCTCCCCCCTTTCTTCCCCCCCTTCCTTCCCCCCTTCCCCTCCCTTCAACTTCCCCTCCCTCCTCCTCTTCTCCCTTCCTCCGCTTCCTCCCCCCACCCCCCTTGTCAGGATCATGCAAAAGCCATACCGTTGGAAACTACTCTTAACATATGTAGAGATGAGAGGGGGAGGGGGCTGGGGATCAGTACAGGATGGTTCTGTAACATGCTTTACCCCTTTGAAGGTACCGGGTGGTACCCTCCGTGGCCCCTAAGGCGCTGTTCTGGCCCGTTGGCCTAGACGGGGTCAGGGAGGCCAGGGAGGATAGGCCCTTAGAAACTAAAGCATGTTCACTGCACCCTGACCACCAGATTTTGCCCAGCAAAGATGGAAACAGGGAACGAAAGTCCATCCTTGGAAAATTGAAAGTAAACCTGAGAAATAGGGACCCTAACTTTGAAGAACCTCCCCTTGGGTTTAATTGATGGAATAGCTTACACGGGTTCTCTTATTCACGGTTATTTGTTTTGTAATTTTGTTATTACCCTTACTTTTGAAATTGTTGCTGTTTACTAATGTCTTTAAATACAGTTGATCTTAAGAGAATACAGTTGACCAAACTTAAGAGATTCATTTCGGTGAAAAAGCCAGCTGGGGGCCCTCATCTAGGACATCACATCCGGTTTAACACTCAGACATGCAGAGGCCATTATGCTGTATGTAATGTATCTAGACACTGAGGAGAAGAAACACTTGTGAGTATTAGTAATTCTCAGGGTTTATTCCTGGGACACAGCCTTGTGGGTGGGGGGGTGTCGTGGGGAGCCCGACACATCTTGATGTGCGAGCCTTCACGGTATACCCCCTTACCCAATCACCTGACTGAGGGCGTCTACCCAAAACAACTGCTCCTTGTCTGGAGTATCTGGACGGTAGAGTAGAGAGAATCGCTTGCGTGCCAGCTCTCATCCCCACCTCAAGGGAGGCGGGTTCCCCTCTTGTACCTACCGGTAAAGTTTTCCAATATTCAACCACCAATCTACACATCACTCCCTTTAACCTCCCTGGCGGTATGATTATGTCTGGAATTTAGTGCTGAAAGCGGTACAATTATTTTGCATGGAAATTTGGCGTTTTTATATTGTAGGCATGCAATTCTTATGAATAACTCACTTAAATCTGTCTGAGCCAGAGTCTAGTATACATCCCGGGTATGATAAAGTTTGAAACACAAAATCATAAATTATAATATAATAAAAAAATATATATAAAAATGATTCAATAATGTAATCAAATCAAAAACACTGAAATTTGCTCAGTTGCAGAATAGTCGTTGTCATTAAATTTATTGTTTGATGATAAATTAAATTGTGATTCTATTTTTTATCGGTGTTTTCTAGCTGATCTAAAACCACTTTTAACATAAAGGGACACTTTTTGGTTGCTATGGACAATCTCCAGTTTCCAGGCAGAAAAAAATGTATTTATTATATAAAATGACATGCAGGGCACTGGGCAGACCACTAGGGACAAAGGGGATGTGTATTTTTTGTATACAGTACTGTAATCTGTAAGATTACAGTACTGTATGTGTTGTGTGTTTTTAAACTTTTTTGAATTTGGCGCCGATCTCCGCTCCCGTGCGTCGTAACGTCGCAGGGAACGGAGATCAGCGGCACTCGGGCACTGTGTGAATCGAGCGAGTGGACGGCTCACTCACACAGCGGGGAGACATCGCAGGATCCAGGGGATAAGGTAAGTAACTTCCCCCTGTATCCTGCAACGCAAGCCCGAGTCTGGCTCGGGGTTACCGCTCCTGGTACAAAAAACTCAACCCGAGCCAGACTCGGGAACACCGCCAGGGAGGCTAGGTAGTTCAGCAGGACTAGACTACCTCCGGTACTGTGTTAACAAACCCTTGATCAGGGTTAGACGAGTCATTAGTGATTACTTTCACCATAACGACACCCCAGATGTGTCCCCCATGACCCAATGGGAGGCACATAAATTTGTAGTAAGAGGACACCTACTATCCATGGCAGCTAAAAGAAAGAGAGAGCACCAAGCCCTAATCCAGACCTTAACAGGGAAGTTTAATAGGCTAGAAGCTCAACATAAAGGTTCAGTGGCAGTTAAAGTAGCATCTGAACTAGCAGAGACAAGAACGCTTCTGCGTGAAGAATTGTATAAAGACCAGCAGTCCTTAGAATCCCCATTATCATCAGAAGAATGGATAGAAGCCATAAAAAACACAAAACCGAGCAAAAGCCCAGGGCCTGACGGTCTTACAGCACAATATTATAAATGCTTTACAGATCTACTAGCGCCCGGTTTCATTAGAGCCTTCAACTATCTGCAAGGTTTCCCCTGTAATTCCACTACCCTTCTAGAAGCGTATATTTCGGTAATCCCCAAAGAGAATAAGGACCCCACGGACGTAGCAAATTACAGGCCGATCTCTCTCCTAAATGTCGATGTAAAGATCTTCTCCAAAATCCTTGCGAATCGCTTAGCTTATCATGTTCCAGCTTGGGTGGGGCTCGACCAAGTAGGCTTTGTCCCTGGCAGAGAAGCCAGGGACAACACCATCAAGGCCATCAACCTACACCACTGACTCACCTCTTCCAAGCACGAAGGCTTTTTCCTGTCAATGGATGCGGAGAAGGCCTTCGACAGAGTGGCCTGGGACTATATAGACTTAGTATTAGTAGTTCTGGGTCTAGGACCCAGAATGAGGGCCTATAGCGGAGCCCTATACACGAACCCACGAGCACGAGTCTGGGTCAATAGCCACCTGTCGGAGGCCTTCCCCATCCACAATGGCAGCAGACAGGGATGCCCACTTTCCCTGATCCTATACATCCTGACGCTGGAACCTCTTCTCCATTGCATACGGGCAAATCCCAACATACAGGGCATTAGAATACACCAAAAAGAATATAAGCTCGCTGCTTTCGCAGATGATATCTTGCTCTTTCTCTCCTCCCCCTTGACATCCTACCTAACTTGATGCAAGTCCTAGAACAATTCAGAACAATTTCACACCTAAAAATGTATTACTCTAAATCCTTTGCCCTGAACATCTCACTACCCTCATCGTTAGTTAACCTATGCCAAGAGAACTTCCCCTTCCGTTGGAAGACGGAGGAAATTACCTATTTAGGTATTCGGCTTCCGAGCAAATTGACAGAACTTTACGACAAAAACTTCCTAACTGAACTGAAAGCTATACAGCAAGATATTTTGCGATGGGACACCCCCGCAATTTCTTGGTTCGGACCGGCTTCCATCTTGAAAATGACAGTGCTTCCCTGCATGCTATATAAATTACAGACAATTCCGATCTCTCTACCACCCTCCTTTTTCGGGACGTATAAGCGACTATGCAGGGAGTTTCTGTGCCGAGAATCAGCTGGGCGAAGCTAGTGCTCCTGAAATTGGATGGAGGCATTGGCCTCCTGGACATACAGCAATATTACTGGGCCACACATTTATCACGAGTAGTAGACTGGCGTGTACATACTAGATGCAAAGGGTGGGTACCCCTGGAAAATCTGATCGTGGGTGTTGACCTTGGGAATGTCCCCTGGCTCTCCAAGAAACACTGGGTGTCCAACGTTAAAACCCACCCCCTGGTAGGGGCGACTCTCTTAGCATTTGAGAAGGCCTGTAGAATACATTCAGTTTCAGCTACGGAATGTAGACTAACTCCCATTAAAGGGAATCCAGACTTCGGACCGGGACTAGAAGGATCCTACCATAACAAGGAGTGGCCACATCCGGACATGCAAGCCAAACATTTTTTTTGCGGGGACAGGTTCCTTAAGCAAAAAGAGCTAGTGACGATATCACTGACCAAATCCTTCCCCTTCTTTGCATACTTCCAGATAAAACATTTTTTAGATAATCCAAAGACAAGAGACCGCTTTACAAAACCACCTACGCTGTTCGAGTCGTTGTGCTCTGACCCCTCCCCCCAGAGGCATGTGATCTCGATGTTATATGCATCAATGTTCAAAGAACCCTTTACTTCTATACAAGCGGAACATGCCTCTTGGGAGACTCGGTTAGGCAGATCGATTGAAAAAAAAAAAACTGAGAGCGGGTTCACTGGTATATTCATAAAGGATCGTTGAATGTAAACACACAGGAAAATGGATACAAGATTAGAACACAGTGGTACAAGACACCTGACATTATTCACAGAATATTTCTGACTGTGTCAGATCGGTGCTGGAGATGCGGCCAGGACCGGGGTACTTTCCTCCACGTGTGGTGGGAGTGCACATTGATCCAGCCGTATTGGCGCAGAGTACATGACGTGATGACTGCAGTCTCTTCGCTCCCCCCTAGAGTTTTCACCAGCACAGTATCTCCTCCATCTCTCCAAAATCTCCAGGAAAAGGTACCGCAAATCAGTAGCGATTCATATGATTAATGCAGCCAGACTATGTATACCGGTTCACTGGAGAGCTACGATGCCACCATCTATGCAAGAATGGGTGACACGTTTTAATCGCATCGCAGCTATAGAAGAGTTAATACACTCTGCACAGGATAGAATCTCCAGCTTCTCCATTACCTGGGAAGACTGGTTTAAATTTCGAGAATCTACAGAATACCAAGATATACTACGGAATCCTAACTGACTGGACCTCTTTAATAAAAGCCAATCTGACTGAAGTCCAGTCCGAAATCCCATAAGTTAGTCAGCACTTCCACAACAAACAGACGGAGAGGGTAGCCGGTGGCACCCCCACCTCCTCTTCAGGAATATGCCTAGGAGATTAACGCTCCCTCACCCCCCCCCACCCCCACTCCCCAACACCCCTTTTTTTTTTTTCCTTTTCCTTACCTCTCTCTTTTTCTCTCTCTTCTGTGATTCTTCCTCTTCTTTCCCTTACAAAGATAGACATGGGAAGCGAAACAAAAACTCAGTGTTAGGGAAGTAAAGGCTTTGACTTACCATGTGCAAGAAGGACCCAGAAGCATTGGCTCACACCTACATTGACAAGATCCTTTACTGGTAACCTGAGGTACATCTCCCCTGACTTATGAGGAGATGTTGTTTGATCTGTATGTTAAGGGCACCTTAGGGGGCCTGTCATAAATGCTTAATGTATAGCTATACTCCTTATGGAGCTGGAGCACCCTGGAAATGTGCTGTTTCTTATGATTGTTGATTGCATTGTAATACCTGTTAAAATGTTTATCTTTTCAATAACATTTTTAAAGTGAAAAAAAAAAAACTTACAATAGTAGGGAAACTGCCCTTAAACATTTAAATATGGTGGCACTATACACCTGTTCAACTCCACATCGTTTGTTCTGAGGTTTCAAACTCCTGTTTTTGGGGATGCTCTGCTTGTGGTATGTTGGTCCACATATTTTGGGAGTTTGAAAGCTGGCCTCTGTTTCTAAAATAACAGGACACACACTGCAACTTATGCTTCCCATGTGTCTTTTATTTGCCTACATAGCTGGTGCTTCAAACCATGAAGAAAAACGTATTCATACTACATTGCTACTCACTGGACCATAGCTTTATTATATTCTGTCTCTGCCCTCCCCTGACCCTCCCCTCTAAAACCTAGTTTAAATACTCCTCCAATACCTATACTACTCCTTCCCATAACCCTCTCTCCTAGCACAGTGGACCCTTTTCCATTTAGGTGCAAACTATCTTTAGTGTACAGGCTGTACCCCAGTGAAAAGTTGTCCCAGTGCTCTAAGAATCCAAATACCTGCCTCTTTCACCAGGTCTTTAGCCATAGATTTAGCTCTCTAAGCTCCAGCTGCCATTCCTGTGTTGGAATCCTGGATAGTTCTGGATCAGTCCTCCAATTACCACCAACTGTCTAGGCCTTACTGCATTACCTTTACCACCCTCCTAGATGGTATGCTCTCCCAGCTGCTAGGGGTGGCAGTGACATCTAGGGCTGCCACGTTTGGGTTTGTCACCCACACATCTTCACCCAAATTTATTTGGGTGCTCAAATACTTACCTTCCTTTTCTGTGAGCCTACCCGATCCTCCTGACTTGCCACCTACCCTCCACCATATGTATATTAACCACAGTGAGCAGAAGACCCCCCTCTAGGTTGTTAATTCCCCTCAGTGTTGCAATTAGTCTTTCCAGATCGCTAATGTGAGCTTCCGGTAGGGCAACTTGCTCACAGTGGTATTCATGCTGGAGCTGTTGCTCCATTTGTGTATACATGTGGCACACTGTGCACTGAACAAAACCTTGAACCTTGCTAGTGCCCATTATCTTAGTTAGAATATTAATATTTCCTACAGGAAATTTAAGATGTTACTTACAGATTGAAGACTCCCTGTGTTGCAACTCTTGTGCTTATAACTCCACTTACTCAAGTCCCACTTCATTCACAATCCCAATGTGAGCAGGATCAATGTGAGTTGAACAGAGAGTTATATAACCCTTAGTTAGTAGAATGAAGAAAGGAAAATAGTGGGATTTTTGGATTACCTGTTAAATCCTTTTTTTGGAGTACGCAAAGAAAAG
Source organism: Lithobates sylvaticus (assembly GCA_028564925.1). Classification (NCBI taxonomy): domain Eukaryota; kingdom Metazoa; phylum Chordata; class Amphibia; order Anura; family Ranidae; genus Lithobates; species Lithobates sylvaticus. The sequence goes on from CM053036.1 coordinate 178,399,887, forward strand.
GGCCCATTGGTAGTTCAACGAGCAGAGGTGCCCAGAGTTGTATGTCTAAGAATGGGTAGAATTTGTCTGTTTTATTGAAGCATCAAAATCCTTTCTTTCACCATATAAATTATGGCTTTAAATTGCCACTTCCTTAATTCAGGGTGATAACATTGATGTTGAGCATTAAAATAATGATGTCACCTAATGGGGCAGATCTTGTGAACTCATAAAGGGGGGCACTTCATCTACACCTATCACCCAAGACACTAGCAAAAACTGAATCTATGTCTTGCTGGGAAGTACTAACTTTTTCTGCACCTTCAAGCTGAGGCTAATGGCACATGTTGTCGACGTGTTCATATGGTGATCCATAAACATAACACACAGCTGTCCTGCAAATTCAAGGAAGTTTAAAATACAAATATTCCCATGCACTCAGTTCTGCTAACCAGCCAACGAAACTTAAATTAAATCTGTTTCTTATATTGCATATGAATAAAGGATTACATGTTATAGATATACAGTATGTACAGGAAAATAACAGACCAGGAAATTGTGCATCTGTACAATGTGGTTACTATTCTAATCTTTGGGAGGACACAGCACAAGAACATCAAACATGATAATTTTTCAACTGCATTTTATTAATTGCAGCTTAAAATAGTATAAGAAATAATAGTTTTAAATAATGTAAAGAAACTTTATAATAGATATTAAACATTTTAAGCATTATTTCATTATTGTATACTTTTGATTGGGTCTGTTCTCTGTCAGTAGAAGAGGAGGGATGTTAAAAGCAAAGTTAAAGTTAAAAGCAAAAGTGATGGCTCATCTATGTTAAACATCACCTGTGTAAATAGCTCTCAACTATGTAATGTAGCTTTAGGAAAATATGCAAAATAAAAAATAAAGAATCCCTGCGCTAATTATGTAAAACATCTAAATATCTGTGAGATCAATAAATAACATTTTAAAAAAACAACAGCTGCTACCTCTACATACAATTCAAACACCACACTATTAATAGATACAGTGTAAACCCAAATCATAAAGTGAAGCGCTCTAAAGTGAATAGTAAATAATAAATATCAACAATCCCTCGATAAGTACACGTAAATCAATGGGGTAAAACATAAATATACATATAAATAGATCTAAGTGGAAAAGTGCTCACAGGGCGTGGCTTGGCCGAGCTAGGAGATGGCTGCCTGACTTCACTGCTCCCGTCAAGACCTCACTTTAACCTGCTGTACCGGAGATTTTAACTGCTTCTCTCCGCACGGAAACATGGGGACAGCATCCCGCCACACCTCCGCATCCAGATCCCGCTCTCCCCGTGGAAATCCGGGTGACGGAAACCAGATTATCCCTGAGATGTTCCGCTCACAGGGGGGCAATATGGCGCCTTCCCGCCGCAACACCTCACGGACTGTGACTTTCCCAGCATCTGACCCGGCGCTCTCCCTACAACTAGCGCCTCAGACACAGACCCGGGACCGTGATCTGCCCTCTCAGCCTCAACAACAACTCTGCATACAGGACCTGAGAACGATAGCGGCGGATATTAAAGACACACTCTCAGCCGCCATTGCGGACCTGAGAGTGGATATTCGCGCTCTTTCTGACAGAGTTGTGGAGGTTGAAAAAACGACCACACAACACGATACGGTGCTCAGGAAGGTTGTCAGACGGATCGACACCCACACCCTGCAACTAAGAGAGGCACAGAGACACATCGAGGACCTCGATAACCGGGGACGCCGCCATAATCTCAGGGTCCGCGGCCTGCCAGAAGACATCGATCCGGAACACTTATCATCTGAGGTGACGGCCCTGTTCAATACCATTTTACGTAGACCGCCCGACACACGCATTGATTTTGAACGCCTACACAGGGCTCTGCGCCCCAGAGGCAGAGAGACAGATCCCCCTAGGGATATTATTTGTTGTATAGTGGACTACAAGGTGAAAGAAGAAATCCTGAGGCAGGCGAGGGGAATCCCTCGATTGCAACACAAGGATACCCCCGTCCAAATCTTTCAAGACCTATCCGCTATCACCTTACAACAGCGTCGTGATCTAAAACCTCTGCTGGAAACCCTGCGATCCCATGGCATACAATACAGGTGGAAATTTCCCTTTTGCCTGTCAGCATCACATCAAGGCCGAACGGCCTTCCTGAAAACCCCGGAGGAGCTGCGCCATTTTTGCCATACCCTTGACATCCCACTGGTAGATGTCCCGAACTGGAATGCCGACTTCCGCACCTACAATGCCAGACGACCTCCGCCACCCGAAGACCCGATGGATATACAAGCATCCCCGCACTCCAGAAGACGTTCCCCATCGGGCTCAAGACGACGCTCCGGCAGACCAGCTGACCACGGCCCTCACCCTGCTAACTCTCCGGGCTCCCGGAGGACCCGCTGGGACTACTGAGGTCTCCCTCTCTGCATCTTCACGAGGAATCTGACGCCGAAATCCTTGCCCCACTGCCGATCCACGATAACAGCTTCTAACGAGGATAACGGATTCCCCGGAGACTTGGTACTGCTCATTTTTGTCTATGACTTGTCAGTAGTGAAACTTGCCCTCCCAAAACTACAACCTGCAGGTACTTATTCATCCTAATGTACACTGTGTCATTCACACTATTGCTGATATGTACGGTTTTGCTCCCATATACCTGCTCAGGACTAATTCCTTACATGATGCTTTGGCCCCTCTTATTTCCAATCGCCTCATACATACTGCTGACACCTATTTGTAGTGCAAGGACAGCACTGTACACTGTGAGGAGCATTATCCCTGTATCTACATCCCTCTGTCTGTCTGAGCCCAGTACGCTGCTTCTGTGAGCTCTAGGCCCCGCTTCGCTTGTTACAGGATCCGAGGGTAATGTATGCTCTGGAGGATAGTAGTCCTGTTTTTTTTTTTTTTTTGTTTTTATTTTCATTTTGTGTTTTTTTTTCTCTTTTTATTGGGATGAATATCTACCCGTAGCCTCACACAGTCATGTGCTTCCCGGTCCTAATTTGTGATTCCATACATTACATCCATGTGATAGGGTATTGGGGGCTATGCATTATAACCTCATAGACTTTCGGTTGCTAGGAAGGCTTCCTTTATACCTTGCCCCACGCTATGAGCTCCCTCATATATTTACTTCAGGGTGTTAACCCTGGTATGACATTAACACCAACCCTATTTCTCCACTGTCCGCCCGTCCTCTGACCGACGATTGTCCACTAGCTTATGTTACCGGGAACCTCCATTAGCTACCTGTCACGTAACTTGTGTGCCCTAAGCCACCGTACTTGCTCCCCCTAGTAGGTTTTCACTTCACAGTAGTCCAGATGGCTATATTTTGAGTTGAGACACTTGAGCCCTGGTACCTTATCTCCATACTGTCCGCGTGACTGCACGGACGAGACCCCCTAAACCGCGGTCTAGCCTCTCCCCTGTTCCTCTGGGCCTAGATGTGCAGTCGTCCTGTTTTTCCCTCCCCGTTTAAGCCCACCTCTCAGGTTAGTACCCTCTAGGGTGTTTACTTTACTATACACCTTCTGTGTTGGGCTTTGACTAAGTTGACTCCACCACCCGGTGTCTAAGATATAACTATTGTTCTCAAGACCCACCCTAAGGGGCTAAGTTCAAGTTCATTTTATACTGTTTTTGTACGGTTTATGAAAAGTATATAATATACATGTTATACCTATGCATGGTTCGGTTATGTAATCTGCCTCCTTTTTGTTAAAGTGACTGACGCTGTCTGACACATATCAGCCCCTGACTATTTTTGAATTCTACCTCTTTTAGTGTGTTAGGTCTTTAAACCCTCTAAAACACGCCATGCAATTTTCTACATTGTCTACATATGTACACCTTCTGGATGCTGTTCACCCCTCCTGCTGGCTATTCCGAAAGTATATAGCCTTAGATCACACGCATATGCGCGTTTTTCTATGCACATCCTACCTGCTCCTTAATAGTCGGGGATGTCTATTTACAATGTTACACCTATGCTCCCATTGGATTCCACACTACGCCTATCTCCTCCATTAATTTTTTTCTTTTTTAAGAGGTAATGACGGTGACACTATATCTCTCCACATACCTCTCCTATTAGGTTCTAGCCAACCCCCTAACGGCATAGTAGCCTAATCGATTCAAACTAATATACCATACTCTCATCCTATTGACTACTAGCTGTACCTTTCAAGCCTACCCGACAGTAGGCTGGGCTGATTTCAGACTCCCCACATCCCTCTCCCCCTCCTCCCCCACGACTTACCCCTGGTAGTATCCAATTGCTCCCTTGCTCTAATTATAACCATAGTATCCACTTGGCTACTTCTTACGCTAGAATTCGTCTTACTCTATATTTGAAAATATGGCAGACTCGATTCCAACTTCGGATGGACTCAGGATGCCTTCTGATACCCCACACTTTCCACAGGTGAAATTTTGCTCCTTGAACGCTCAAGGCCTTAATATCCCAGAGAAACGGTCGCAATTGTTGAATTCATTACAGAAAGATAAAATACATATTGCATTAGTACAAGAAACCCATTTCCGCTCCAACGCTATACCCAAACTCCACAACCACAATTTCCCTACGGTATACCACGCCACTACAGAAGTCTCAAAATCCAAGGGGGTTGCTGTTCTAGTATCCAAACACTGTCCACTTAAAGTCTCTGAACTCAAACAAGATGTCAACGGTAGATATCTCTTTATTAAAGGCACCTTATACGGTCGTCCTATCACTCTTGCAAACCTTTATGCACCCAATAAAAGACAAGTTCCTTTCTTCCGAGAAACTCTCCAACTACTCACTGAATTTTACACAGGCATACTCGTAGTGGGTGGCGATTTCAATGTTGCCCTCAACCCTTCTCAAGACTCTTCGAACGGGTCGACTACCCTACCTTACAGAGCTTTACGGGACATTAAAAAGAGACTCCAAGACTTGACCCTCCATGACACATGGCGCACACTTCATCCAAACGACAGAGATTTTACATTGTACTCCTCACCTCACAACAAATATTCCCGACTGGATCACTTTTTCATTTCCCAACCTGATCTATCACTCCTCTCCAACGCAACAATCGATCCCATGGTCCTCTCTGATCACAACCCCATTTCCATGACACTGTCTGTACCACTGACTCGTAAACCACATTCTGTCTGGCGACTTGACAATTCTCTACTTACTGACGTGGCAAACACTCAAAGGATTGCCACCAGACTCACCCAGTATTTCCAGGAAAATAATGTCACAGACTCTCCCCCGTCCACGGTCTGGGCTGCGCACAAATGCGTCCTCAGAGGTGAATTCATTTCGATAGCCGCCCATAGACAGAAATTACGACGCCAACGTATCGCTGACTTATCCTCCAAGCTTCACGCACTAGAATGCCTACACAAGGCTTCCCTAGCCAGTCAAACACTTACACAACTGCTTCAGGTCAGAGAGGAACTCAGGGAAGAGTTAAATAAGGGAATTAAACGCAAATTCATGCTAACACAGAAATTATTCTATGAGTTCGGAAATAAATCCGGTAAATTGCTGGCTAGGGCACTACAACGCAAAAAAGCTTCGTCGACGAACCATAGGATAATAGACCCTACTGGCACTCCTCATGTGACACCCGAAGACATCTCTAAACAATTTGTGAATTACTTTTCTAACCTATACAATTTGACACAGACTGACCCTTCATCTCCCTCTTCTCACAGACAAGATATGATATCGTCGTTCTTAACACAATATGGCATGTCACCAATCCCCTCTGTAGAGTCAGCATCCCTTGATGAACCTATCACTATTGAAGAAATTAAAACTTCCCTACTACAACTTAAAACTGGCAAAAGTCCCGGCCCGGATGGACTAACTGTGGGATATTACAAAGCCTTTCAGGACATACTCTCACCCCATCTCGCCAAGACCTACAATTCCTTCGCTTCTGCAGCCCCTATACACAATGATCTATTGGAGGCCCATATCACGTTAATTCCTAAACCCGGCAAAGACGATACCATGGTGTCCAATTACAGACCCATCTCCCTTTTAAATGTGGACTTAAAGGTATACGCTAAGATACTAGCCAATCGCATACTCCCTCTTCTCCCACAACTGATTTCCCTTGATCAGGTCGGCTTCATCCCCGGTAGGGAAGCTAGGGATAATACCCTGAAGGCCCTGAACATTCACCGCTGGCTCTCTCATATGTCTAACCAGAAGGGGTTCTTTTTGTCACTAGACGCGGAGAAGGCATTCGACAGAGTGGCTTGGGACTACATGGCGGCAACCTTACAAGCGGTGGGTTTTCCCCCACGGTTTATGCAAATGATTATGACATTATACTCACATCCTACGGCTAAAGTACGAGTCGGTGGCCACCTGTCGAATGCCTTCTCCATCTCGAATGGAACCCGCCAGGGCTGCCCTCTCTCGCCCCTTATTTTCATCCTTACACTAGAACCCTTATTACGCAAGCTTAGGTCCAACCCCGATATCAAAGGGATAGCTGTACGCGACAAACAGTTTAAACTTGCCGCTTACGCAGACGATATACTCCTCTTTCTGTCTGACCCAATCACCTCCTTACCCAACCTGCTAAAAGACTTTGCCCTCTTTCATAAACTAGCCAACCTAAAAATCAATTTCTCTAAATCTAAGGCCCTTAACATATCCCTCACACAACCAGTGGTGGCCCATTGTAAATTGAACTTCCCCTTTAGCTGGGAGCCAAAAGCCCTTACCTACCTGGGAATCCAATTGCCCACTAACCTGGATGATCTTTATGCTCTGAACTATCTACCAATACTACATACTATTCGCACTGATCTCCTCAAGTGGACTTCTGGTCATTTTTCCTGGTTTGGGCGTACGGCCATCCTAAAAATGAATATCTTGCCCCGCATACTCTACATATTACAAACGATACCAATTAAACTGCCTACTTCCTTCTTTACGACTTACAAAAAACTATGTAGAACCTTTATATGGGCATTCAAATCCCCTAGGGTTAGCTGGGATAAATTAGTACTCCCCAAGACCAAAGGTGGCCTGAGCCTCCCTGACGTACAAAAATATTACTCAGCATGTCATCTCACCAGAATAGTGGACTGGCATATTCACCGTAGCTCTAAAGACTGGATCAACATCGAAGATGCGTTCGCCCCCATTCCTTTAACCCACCTTCCGTGGATCACCAAGGCCAACACACCAGCGGTATGCTCTTCCCATCCACTCACTGGAGCAACTCTTCACATATTCAGGTCTGTTTCTCAGACACTAAATTGGTCACCTTCCCCAGGTCCCCTGACTCCATTGAACGATAACCCTGACTTCCCGCCAGGTTTACCCCCCCCCCCCCCGACGTACCCGAAGGTTTGCCAATTCCTATATTTAGAGCCTCATACCTCTTCCACAACACGAGTCTGATGTCGTTCCAAGATACCCAGTTACGATTCCCTGAGTATTACATTCCATTCTACAAGTTTCTTCAGATCAGACACTTCCTAAATAACACTCGACCTCTTGCCCAATGGACTAGACCACTCACCCCTTTTGAACGCCTCTGTACGAGTGATTCACCCGTCAGACACCTCATATCACTAGCTTACTCACTGTTATTCGACAATCATGACCCTAAACACAATTCGGCAGTCAGGATTTGGGAAAGAGAACTCACAATAGATCTCTCAAGTGAGGAATGGGTACATATATATAACAATATTCATAAAAGCTCTATTAATGTATCAGCCCAAGAAAACTCTTACAAAATTCTATCCAGGTGGTATCGAACGCCAGAGGTTCTCCACAAATACCACCCTGACGTCTCTCCCTTATGTTGGAGATGTGGTCTCGCCACCGGCTCTCTGCTACATATATGGTGGGAATGTACAGTGCTCAAACCCTATTGGGAAGAAATACACAAAGCCATATCCCATATCTCTACATACACGCTAGATTTTACTCCCGCTCAATTTCTCCTCCACCACACCTCTCTCCCATATTCTGTGTACAAAAAATCAGTCATACCGCACTTACTCAATGCTGCTAAACAATGTATACCACTGTTCTGGAAATCTGCGACGCCCCCTACATTTTCAGACTGGTTCAAACGCGTAGACAAGATAGCTGAAATGGAAAACATTATTCACCAGGCCAGGGATACTCCAACAACCTATAATATGGTTTGGGCCTGCTGGTTGCACTTCAAGGACACAACAGCATGTCAGAGACTACTCCATCCCCCCTGAATGAACTTCTTCTAAATCACTTTACAAAATCCCATCTTAAAGTTGAGCTTAGACCTGACTACGCCTTTCCACTTTATCCTTAGGGACTCCCTTACCCAACGCTTTTGGATACTACCCAACCCCCCCCCCCCTGTATATCCCCCTCCCGTATGATATCCCCTCATACGATTATTTTGTAAATGGCGCCATTTACGGACTCTGACATAAAGAGGCACCAATCCTACCTCTCGGTTTTGTTATCTTTTTTTTTTTTTTTGTTTTTGTTTTTGTTGACACATCTTACTCCTCGATATAGGTCCACAAGATTTATCTACTGCATAGCTTTTATTTTCCTCACTCCCTTTGCACAGTTAGATCCCATTAGGGGTGCAAAGGTGCTGCGAGATCCTGCACGGACCAACCTGAAGACTCATTAAACTGTATGTGCCATGACGACCCTTTTCTACCCCCGACTTGCAATTACCAGTCGCACACCACTACCTTCTCATGATGACCCACAATTCATGTCCGAGACCGTTAGGTCCCTCATTAGGCCTATGGTAATCTTTCACGCTAACTTGTTTACAGTTTCTATGGTTTAGTTTTAAGCTATACACAGAGTGTTAGACTGCTACATATTACCTGTACTTACTGTACTGTGTTTATGATGGCTAACTTGTACAACATCTGTTAACATTACAGCCTGTATTACTGTTTACCCTTGCTTTTATCTGTATCTATATTTGTATCTGTATTTGCTTACCTTCTTAATAAAAATTTTATTGGAAAAAAAAATAAATAAATAAATAGATCTAAGTGATCAGGTAACAATTGTGCAAATAAATAAAAATCACTGTCCAAGTGTCATCAATAATGCAGCAATAGTGAAAAAAGTGTCCACTCTTTTAAACCGAACCCCAAATACTGCTGAAAATGATGTGTCAACCATCTTCTTTATTTTCACACACTTCACACTTCACACACTGTGCCCACCACCAGGACCCCCTGTGAGTATCTCCTCACCTTAATGTGTGGAAACTAATGCTGCCATAAGGGTCAGACAAGTTTTGCATACAGATAAATGCCAGCAAGATTCCCAGTTCTTATGGATATCTCCTCCACTCCCCCAATGGGTATAGTCATGTGCATGCCTTTACATTAGGGTCCACACAATAAGGTGAGGAGATACCCAGTTTAGAGAGCTTCACTTTATGATTTGGACTTAGGAAAATATGCATTGTGTTGTGTACTAATTAGATGTTAGCTGTTGTGTGTCTACCCACATGAAGTTACAAAACTGACATTGTGGATCAATGAAGAAATGAACTGCATGAAAATCTCCAACTCATTTTTAAACATGACCTACCTTGTGTCAACCAATACCATCTTCGATGACACCTATATGAGTTTTTTATTGCCAGCAGTGTAGGCTTGGCATTTGAGTCAAAACAGAATATTAATGGCATTTATTTCTTATTGTAATGGATTTATAATCAGTACACTGAAAGAAGACCACACTAAAGCCCCATACACACGGTCGGACTTTTTCATGGATTCTGTCCGATCGGACAAGGTTGTTGAAAAATCAGACCGTGTGTATGCACCATCGGACAGTGTTCGTCGGTTTGTCCGACGGACAAAGTCTTATCTCCTGCTGGAAAGATTTGCCGTCAACCCGGTCCGATCACACCAAACCCGATCGTGTGTACGGTTGTCCGACCGGACAAAGTGCTACGCATGCTCAGATCACATTACAAGACCAAAGCTATTGGCTACTAGCCTCTACGTAGTCCCGTCGTAGGCAACAAACGTCACCACGTTCAAAATGATCGGATTTTCCGACAACTTTGTCCGACCGTGTGTACGCAAAACCAACATCAGACAAAGTATGACGGACATGGTCCGACGGACCTGGTCCGCGGATTGTCCGACCGTGTGTATGGGGCTTTAGAATGAATGGTTTTCAATTTCAGGGTAAATTGCATTTTTTTTGTTTTTAATATCATGCTGTACTATAAATACAGTATATGTGGGCACTATGGGTTAATTAAAGACAGAACCATGTAAATACTGATTGCTTTGAGATACAATTTGTCTGAATAAAATGTCAGATTTATGCTTGGCATACATGGCATGAATGTCAACTGTTTGCTGCTGAAATGGCCATGATTAGAGGCATGGGTGTTCCTGTTAGCACCTTGCCAAACTTTGATCTGAAAATATTGGGTGCAGGAAACACATTTTTGGTCGAACAATATTTGCATGCAGTCAGATGCAGTCACTGTTTGGGTATTGTGGGAGCTGTCATAATACAATAGCCAACTTGAAACAAGCTTCCATCCACATTGTTTACCTTCAATGGGGGAATCTTAAAAATCGTATATTTATCCTAAGCTATCAAATATGAGATCAATGCTGGTCAATGGGCTCTGTAAGCAACAGGATTTTAAATCAAAGAAACAAACTGAGAGCCTTTAAAGTGTTAAAAGGAGGCTAAAGTTTCAGCTGTTGGCTGAACTACATAAAAAATATTTAATTTGGGGCGTGGCTTGGCACCGGAGCGAGATGGCCGCTTAGAGAGAGAGCTCCGCCATCCAGGGAGACAAAGAAGCCCTAGCAGTAGCCTAAAACCTGCAATCGGCCCCACAAGATGACATCCAGGAGTCACTCGGCCACCCGCTCACAGCTGGACCCCACAACGCAGCTGAGCAGAAATATCCCGGCCATGTTCCGGAACTGCCAGACGGAGCCACAGGCCGCATCGCAAGCCGGGGACTGTAGTTACATGGGAGGCGCGGCCGCGCCCGCACCACTACTATCACAGACAGGCGCATCCCCCACACACCCATCGCCCTTCCTATGCCTGGCGGACCTGCAGAGTGTGGCTGCTGACATTAAGAACACACTAACAGCAGCCATATCAGACCTAAGAAGTGACATGAAAGCGGTCGCAGCAAGAGTGGAACACGTGGAGGCGGCGGCCATGACACACGGAGCGGCACTGCATCAGGTACAGCAAGTGATTACTGGGCATAGCCAGCACCTCATTGACATGCACAGGCATATGGAGGACTTGGACAATAGGGGGCGCAGGCGCAACTTGCGGGTAAGGGGGATCCCCGAAACTGTAGAAGGCCCCCATCGCCAAGCAGTGATCTGGGCTATTTTTAACACCCTCCTGGGCAGACCGCCTGACTCCCCAGTGGAGATGGAGCGTTGCCATAGAGCCCTGCGGCCTAGAGGGAGAGACACTGATCCACCCAGAGATGCGGTATGCTGCCTAGTCAGCTTCACGCAGAAAGAGGAGATACTACGCCTGGCCCGCAATCATGGCAACCTAGAGCACGAGGGGGCACGTATCCAACTGTATCAGGATCTCTCTGCCATTACACTGCAGCACAGGAGAGACCTCCGGCCCCTATTGCAGGCACTGAGAGACAGACACATCCCCTATAGGTGGAAATTCCCGTTCTGCCTGCAGGCGACCAACGGCAACCGCACGGCCCAACTAAGAACGCCAGCAGACCTGAGGCCCTTCTGCGAGAGCCTAGGTATCCCAATGGTACATGTTCCAGAATGGTACGGAGCTTTCATGCAGCAGGAGCCCTGGATTCCCACACAGCCGGGTGAAACTCCGAGATCCCAGAGGAGCAGACAACGCAGACGCAGGCCCTCGGCCGACTCCTCGCCAAGACGCAGGGGCGACATGGAGACAGACGAGAGCCCATGAGCTTCGCCATCATATGCGCGACGCAAGACCGATCACTGACAGCACAACTAAGAAGTTCAAGCTGAAGACACGGAAGGCATCTATCCCTTTGCACAAGCCACGACACACTTCCTACGGTATGCTGGCGACCACCCGCCGGTAGAGACCTACCTTACGCTTGCCCGCAGAGGCAGACACTTGAGGCCCCACATCGCTACCTGCAAACTGTGCTGGACGTCACTCATTGCAGCAGGTGACGAGATCACCCCCGAACCCCTGAAAATGGGACCCCTTGCTGAATAAGGGGACAGGTGATCTCAGGTTGACTCCCTGTATCGGAACCCAGCGGAGGCATGAGAACACCTCCTTCGACTTGCCTTTTTAACAGGCCCTGCTCCGGACAGGAACCTACCCACAGAAGCAAGAGGTGGACCACGTCTCTACAGCCGCACGGGAAGAGGCTCCTGCTTCGCACCACCAACTTCGGGTCCTCGAAGCCCTGCATCTCTTTTACTTTTTTCATTTTTTTTTTCTTTTTTTTGCTCAGGTATACCCTTGTTTTACAGGTACTCTTCCTTCCTTTTTTTGTTTTCTTTACCTGATGTCCGACCAAGTCACGGTCACCTAACTGGTCTAACTATCGATACTGTATGAGGGTACATGCCAGGTTGGTTGAGGGGTGCATCGCAGACGCTTGAGTGCACAGGCGGCGGCTGACGGATTGTGAGGGGGCACCAGCAGCCAGTCTCTCCATGGAGGTCAGCCCCTGCACGGTCCCTCGAGGCGACTCCCTGCGCCTCCCCATTCGTTCTTGGGGAGACGGGGGGAGTGAACGAGTCCAGACCTGAGGGCATACGCATGTGGTCCAGGGACTGGCGGGTGGTCCCCCCCCCCCCCCCTTTTTTCTCACAATACAGTGTCTATGCATTAGGGATAGAATGACTGCGGAAAATGTCTCAGCTTAAAGTTTCAATGTTTTATTGTTTTCTTGGCAAAGTGATATATCAGGTCTTGTTCCTGGTTTCAACCTGTTATCTGAATAAGAAAAGGCCTCTTGACGGGCTTCCCCTTACTAATGCCCCGCAGAAGACCTGGGGCGAGGAAAGACGGGACCTGGGGTCGACGGGGGGGGGACCTTCCCCTCGTTGTCGACCCCCCTGGTATCTGGGTCGCGGGAGGGCTTGGAAGTGGCAGCAATTTGGATGCTGGGGGGACCGGTTCCCGGCGGGGCCACTTTGGAAGGCGCGGCCGGGTGCCGAGACCCCCACCTACCCAAAGCATTGTCCCTTGGCGTATTGTTATGCGAAAAGGCACATTAGCCATAACTGACTCAGCAGTGCCTCTGCGGCCTGGTTTGGGGGCTATATACGGTTGTGCCTTGATTTTTTTTTTTTTTTTATGTTTGAAGTTTATAGGGTGTACAGTAAAGATTTCGTTAGTTCTATTTACAGCACTCCTTTCCCTCGTGATATGTTAGACAGTAAAAGGGTGGTAGATTGGGGTGACTCCCCATCTTGACCGAGGGGGAGCAGCACGAGGCTCTCCCCACACAATTGAGCACAGGTTTCTCACATGTGTGCAGGCGTTTAAGCCTGGATTCCTGGATGGCTGGAAATGGATATTTCCTAGGTTTCGGTGTAAGGCTACACTCCCACCACAAGGAGGCAGGCTCCCACCTTGAACTTAGCCGGCAGGCCCCTACCCTGTTCCTGTATCTTACTAGGAACCCCTCCAGGTAGTTCAGCTGGTCTGTTTCTACCTCCGGTAAATACCTGGTGACACCTCTAGGGGTGACACCTATATCATCTGCCCCTATTCAGTAGAAGCTCGCTTTCATCTTCTCCCTCTCGCTCTTCTACCTCTCCCTCTTCCTTCTCCCTTGCTATTGGGGCATCTTACTGCCCCCTCGCCCTTTCTGTCTGCATTCTTTACCCCCTACCTTCCTAAACTCATCTCTTTTTTCCCATCCCCTCCTGAACTGAAACCCCAGTGCCCCGGACAGACTGGGGGAGGCACAGACAAACAGAGGTATTTTAGTAACCATGTCCTCAGCAAAGCAAACGACCATGCCCCTGACCCTCAAAGTATACTCCCTGAACGCAAAGGGTCTCAATACACCGGAGAAACGGAGCAGTGTCTTGGATGAGGCACATCGCCTTAGGGCCCAGGTAATGTTCCTGCAGGAAACGCACTTCAAATCAAGCTCAGTTCCCCGCTTAACCAACAGCAGATATCCAGTGGTGTATCATGCGACCTGCCCGGACTCCAAAACCAAGGGGGTCTCGGTAGTAATGGCCAAATCATTCCCATTCCAGCTCTCGGATCAAGTCCTTGATCCAGAGGGCAGGTATATATTTCTGAAAGGGACCTGGAAAGACAAGCCAATCACATTTGCAAACATCTACTGCCCAAACACCAGACAGGTGCCCTTCCTAAGAGAGACCCTAACCCAACTAACTCTGTTCAAAACGGGCCTTTTGATCCTAGGGGGGGACATTAACATGACACTTAACCCGCTCCTAGACACATCCTCGGGTACCTCATCCATACCCTTTGCAGCCTTGCGTCAAGCCAAGATTGCGCTATCATCCCTGACACTACATGACTCTTGGAGAACGCTTCACCCCCAGGGGAAGGACTTTACGTTTTTCTCACCCCCGCACAACAGGTACTCTAGGCTGGACTACTTGTTTATATCCCAGTCAGACCTGTCCTACCTACAAGACGCTACGATAGAGAGCATGTATATCTCGGACCATCACCCCGTGACCCTGACCTTACAGTTCCCGCAGCGGGAGACAAAGACCAGGACCTGGAGACTGGATGCCTCCATTCTTACGGACTTAGGAGATTTGACGAGCATTACGGAATCCATGACAGAATACTTCCAACAGAACGACACCCCAGATGTGTCCCCTATGACCCAGTGGGAAGCACATAAATGTGTTATCAGGGGCAAGCTGTTAGCAATTGCGGCGAGGAGAAAAAGGGCACACCAGGCCCTGTTGAAAGATCTGACTGACAAAATAACCCTCCTAGAAGCCCAACATAAACGCTCCCTGGCAATTAGTGTAGCCCGGGAACTGGCAGATACTAGGGCGGCGTTGCTAGAGGAACTTTATAAACGAGCACGGAAGAGACAGGTTTTATCCCAGAAACTTTTCTATGAACAGGGTAATAAACCCGGCAGACTGTTAGCCAGATTCACTCAGCGACGTACCCTAGCCAACACAGTACACCATGTCGTAGATGCCCAAGGCGTGGCTCACTCTAAAAATGTGGATATCGCAAAGCAATTCAGCACATTTTATAGCAACCTTTACAACATTGAGCTCAATGAGGGTAGGCCCGTCTCGACAGAGACCAGACAGAAACTCATGAGAGACTTTCTGCATAAGTATAGCCCACGACCGTTGTCCACCACCGACTGGCAAGCTCTGGAGGAGCCGCTCTCTATAGAGGAATGGGGGAGGGCATTGAAAGCCATGAAACCAGGCAAGAGTCCGGGCCCTGACGGCTTTTCCGCCCAGTACTACAAATGCTTTGCGGAAATCCTAGCCCCCCGATTCTTGAAAGCCTTTAATACGTTGGCACAGACACCAGCCAAGTCTAATAGCCTACTGGAGGCTTATATCACGGTAATCCCCAAAGACAACAAAGACCCGACTGACGTAGCAAACTATCGACCCATATCGCTCCTGAATGTCGACGTGAAATTGTTCGCTAAAATCCTGGCCACACGATTATCTTTTTATGTGCCGGCATGGGTGGGTTTGGATCAGGTAGGTTTTGTCCCTGGACGTGAGGCCAGGGACAACACCATCAAGGCCCTCAACCTGCACCATTGGCTCACGTCCACGGGAAAGGAGGGGTGTTTTCTTGCTATGGACGCGGAGAAGGCGTTCGACAGGGTGGCTTGGGACTATATGGAAGCGGTCCTGGAAACCTTAGGACTGGGAAGCAGAATGCGAGCGCTTATCAAAGCGCTGTACACTGGACCCGGAGCTAGAGTCCGGGTCAACGGCCACCTGTCGGACGCCTTCCCCATCCATAATGGGACCAGACAGGGATGTCCCCTGTCCCCCTTACTGTACATTCTCACGCTGGAACCCCTCCTCCGGTGCATTAGAGCGCACCCGGACATAAAGGGAATAGAGGTACACCAGAGGGAGTACAAGATTGCCGCATTTGCGGACGACATCTTGCTCTTTCTCTCATCTCCTCTGACGTCCCTGCCCAACTTAATGCCAGTACTAGACCACTTTAGGATTATCTCAAACCTGAAAATAAATTTTTCAAAGTCATACGCTTTAAACATATCCCTGCCCCCCACAACGGTTAAAAGCTGTCAGGATAACTTCCCATTCACCTGGAAATCAGACGCGATAACCTATCTGGGAATCCAACTTCCGAGCAAGCTTAAAGACCTTTATGACAGCAATTTTCTTAAAGAACTGAAGCTCATTCAACAAGATTTATTAAAGTGGGATGCCCCTACTATCTCCTGGTTCGGTCGGGCCTCTATATTGAAAATGACGGTACTACCCCGTCTATTGTATAAACTACAGACAATTCCGATACGCCTCCCGCCCGCCTTCTTTACTACATACAAACGCATGTGCAGACACTTTATTTGGGGGACCAAGGCACCTCGCATAGGGTGGGCTAAATTAGTACTCCCGAAATCGGGGGGAGGGATTGGGCTCCCAGACCTGCAGAGATACTACTGGGCGGTTCATCTAAGCCGGGTAGTTGATTGGAAGCTGCATGTCAAATGCAAAGGCTGGGTGCTTTTGGAAAGGCTGATCGCAGGTACTGACCTGCGGTATTCCCCATGGCTACCGAAAGCGCATGTGACACAGGAGGCTCAGTCCCACCCGCTGATCGGGGCGACTCTGGGTGAATTTGACAGGGCTTGCAAAGTTCATGCACTCTCCTCGCAACTCTGCCCGATCACCCCTGTGAAGGGCAACCCAGCCTTCCCTCCGGGATTAGAGAGTAGATTCCTCCAAGCGGAATGGCCACACTCAGAGATGCTGGCCAAACACTTTTTCTCCAGGGGCAGATTCCTCAGATAGGGGGAACTGGCGACACTCTCAAATACGAAAACATTCCCATTCTGGGCTTATTTGCAGTTAAAACATTTCTTAGATAATGCCTCCAACAGAGAGAGCTTTGCCAGAACCCCCACAATACTGGAATCTTTGTGCTCTAGTTCCGAGCCCCAGAACCACTTGATCTCGGGCATATATGCCACAATGTTTGGGGTGCCATATACCTCTCTAGAATCAGACCATACCTACTGGGAGTCGGAACTGGGCATAGAGATTGATAATAAGACGTGGGATCGGGTCCACCTCTATATCCACAAAGGATCCATGAATACCCACACACAGGAAAACGGGTTTAAAATTAAATCAAAATGGTACAGGACTCCGGAAATTATCCACAAATACATACAGACTGTCTCCGACCGGTGCTGGAGATGCGAGCGGGATCTAGGTTCGCTCCTTCATATCTGGTGGTCCTGTCCGCTAATTCTCCCGTATTGGCGTAAAATTCATGAAACTATATTGGAAGTCTCCTCCCTACCGCTAGAATTCTCTCCAGCCCAATATCTCCTGCACATATCCAAAATTCCGCGTAGGAAATATCAAAAGTCAATCGCGCTGCATATGATTAACGCGGCCAGACTTTGTATCCCAGTGCACTGGAGATCCAAATCTCCCCCGTCCTTAAAAGAATGGGTAGCCAGGATGAACCAGTTAGCGACAATGGAAGAGCTGATTAGCACGGCCCACGATAGGATCGATACATACTCTGCAATCTGGTCACCCTGGCTTGATTATCGCCAGACGCAAGGCTGTCAAGACCTGATTCGCTGTGAACCCCCATAGGGTAAGATTGCGCGAAACGGGCTTGATACACCCTGAGGGGGGTAGTTGGTGGTGACCCCACCCCCTCCTCTGTCAATAGTGGAACGGTGCCTCCCCCGGTCCTTCCCGTCCCCCCCCCCTTTTTCTCTGCTTCCCCCCCTCTCACTACTCACTCCTACCTCTCCCCCCTCCCTTCTTCCTTTCTACTTTACCTTTTCCACCTATGTCCCCCCATACTATCTCACTCTACTCTGTACCTAATAGACTTCTGTACTGTAGGTATTGGCCTTGTTCACTAAACGCCCCAGTAAAGAGTGTCGACCATGAACTTAGTCGCTTCCCTGGCATCTACAATAGGAGAATAAATAAGGTCTGAATGCCACGAGTGGAAGCGACGCAAGTCACTAAATAGGCACGTCCCTCGCATCCCTCATCTGTTTGCAGGCCCAGATGCCACCTATACGGAGGCCACTGCGCAGGCATGCTTCCCTGGCATCCCGTCCCTCTGAACCATACAACCCCCCTGACCCAGGGAGGCGCTTCTAGATGCGGAACTATCCCCGCCAAACTGCACCGCTAGGACGGGCTGAATAGCTGACCTACTCAGGGACTCTGGATACATGAACGGGAGGTGTAATGTTTTGTTTTTCTTTCCCTTTTGTATTATGTATCTGTATTGGTCAAAGTTATTGTGACTATACCGCTTATTTCATGACACGACAAGTGATGCATATATGTATACTTCGTACACTGCAGTACTGCTTTTGTTATTATTTTTTTTTGTTATTTTGTGATGTTGAAAAATTCTTAATAAAAATCTTTATGAAAAAAAAAAAAAAAAAAAAATTTAATTTCATCTGTACATGAAAACACATGTTCATAGTCATATCATAAACTGCATGGGCAGTACATAGTATCAGAAGGAAGTGGCTACCCCTGTCAAAGAGGAAAAATATTCAAACTGTAGTCACACCTGGAACAGGAACCCTGAAACTACCAAGAAGCTAGCTGAAGACCAACATTAGGGATGAGCTCGGTGTTTGATTCAAACTCATGTTCGAATCGAACATCGGCCGTTCGCCTATTCGGAGAACCCAGAACTTTGTGGGCCGTTCGCACCAAATTCGTGTGACACAAACTGCCCACAATGCACTGCGCCAGTCGCAGTGCATTGCTGGCTGATGATTGGCCAAGCATGCACTGTGACCCTGCATGCTTGGCCAATCACAGCGCCGGCAGCGAGGAGAGGCATAATTGGCCACAGGCAGGATGCTTGTGGCCAATTATAGCTCAGGGGGATTTAGTACACGCCCCACACTATATAAGGCCGCCAGCGCGGCGGCCTTGTGTAGTGTGTTGGCGTTCAGGGAGAGAGCAGGATAGGCAGTGACAGTGTCAGTGTCAGCTGTGCTTTTTAACCTAGCGCTGTTACAGTGGGTATAGTGTGCCTCCTGCACAGTATACACCTGAATCTACCCCCTCATTGCTGGTGTTGTGTAGTTCAGTTGTGCCACACTAAGGCATCTGCCTAATCTTCAGTGGGTATAGTGTGCCTCATGCACAGTATACACCTGAATCTACCCCTCATTGCTGGTGTTGTGTAGTTCAATTGTGCAACACAGGCATCTGCCTAATATTCAGTGGGTGTAGTGTGCCTCCTGCACAGTATACACCTGAATCTACCCCCTCATTGCTGGTGTCGTGTAGTTCAGTTGTGCCACACTAAGGCATCTGCCTAATATTCAGTGGGTATAGTGTGCCTCCTGCACAGTATACACCTGAATCTACCCCCTCATTGCTGGTGTTGTGTACACACGGTCGGACAATCCGCGGACCAGGTCGGTCGGATTCTGTCCGTCGTACTTTGTCCGATGTTGTTGTTGTTGCGTACACACGGTCGGACAACGTTGTCGGAATATCCGGTCTGCAAGAACGTCGTGACGTAAGTCGTCGTCCACGAGATTAGAAAAGGGAAGTTCAGCACCACGTCAGGCACCCGTTGGGCTCCTTCTGCTGATACCGTGTTTATCGAGATTTAGTCGAAGTTTGGTGACTTAAGATTCGCGCTTCTCAGTTTTCTGACTCAGATCGTTACTGCTCTTCAGTTTGTGCTTGTCGTGCGTATCTGTTTATTAGTGCGTGTAGTCAGTTCGCATTTGTTGGTCATTGCGGCCTATATCTTGATATAGGACGCTTTGATTTGCACTGCTTATTGTCTGCTCGTTTCTGGTATTCATTTCGTTCTTTCAGGCCTTGCTGTTTATCGGTGCTTTCTGTTTGTCCGTTCTGACCAGCCGACCTTTTGTGACCTTGTGAGCGATGTTTCCCGTGCGTACTCGTCGCCGAGTTCGTGCTGTACGCGGAATTGGTGTCGGGCTTTTAGCTTTGACCCAAGACCCGTCCATGAACAGAGTGACGAGGAGTATGTGGACCAAGAATTGGTTGCTTCAGCGTGACCAATTCTCGCACATGCCTTTGCTTCGTGAGATCCGGAGAATAATCCTGATGATTTCAGGAACTTTCTCAGGATGACGGACCCCGATTTTCACCGTCTTTTGGCTTTGCTGACCCCCTTTATCAGCCGGCAGGATACCTGCATGAGACAAGCCATTACTCCGGAGCAGAGGCTTGTTGCCACGTTGAGGTACTTGGCGACAGGGAGAAGTCTTCAGGATTTGAAGTTCTCTTCAGGTATCTCTCCCCAGGCCCTGGGAATCATTATTCCAGAGACCTGTTCTGCCATCATCCAGGTCCTGCAGGAGGACTATATTAAGGTAACATTTCTACTTTACTATTCCCTTCTATGTATGCTCTGTTTGCTAATGTCTTCTATTTTTGACCTCCTTCCCTAAATACCATGATTGCAATATGCTCTAATATGCTGTGCCCCTTTTCTCCTTCATGCATTTTTCCCTTCACTTACCTCCCCAGCATGCTCTTCTGCCCCAATAGACACCTATGGCCTAGTCACTTAAGCAATGTCTTTTGTCTGCTGCATAGTATTGTTTGCCCCCAAACACCCCCTAAAATATGCACAAATGTTTGCTGTGTGGTTTACTTCATGTAGAGCCCCTTTTTTTTTTTTTTTTTTTTGGTGGGGGGGGGGGGCAAAGTCATTAGGAACCCCCTCCCCCAACTGCTCTGTCAGATGGTACCAATCCTTTATCTGCTGGCTTTCCCAAGGTCCATACACACTATATACCTACCTCTTTATAGTGGGCATCTTTAGGGATGAATTCAGCAAAGCATGTAGTGCAAGGGGCTGGCTCCATACTTTCCATTTCCTCTTTTTTTGTGTTCTTTCCCTCCTATTAGCTTGCTTGGTAATTTCATAATGTCACAATGTGCTTGTCTTTTTTTGGGGGGGGGGGGGGGGGGGGGGGTTGAAATGTTATTTTATCTTTCCTGGGGGCTGCCAATAGTGTTAAGTACAGAGGGTCTGGCCAAACTAGCACACATTATTGAGCCATTTGCCAATCAATGAAGTGCAGAGGGTTACCTGTCCACCCCCCCCCCCCCAAAACCCTAGTTATTGCCAATGGCCCATCAGAAGTGTGGGGATTGATGGGGGGTGAGTAATCTGTGAAGGGGAGCCTCTACTTTTCTGTGCAAATACTTTCCAGCCTCAAATTTTCAAAAATGCTCTTGTTCCAAGATGTTGATTGTCTAATCTGCTTGCAATGTTTATGTGCAAAGTGACTAATTATTTTTTCTTGTTTCACTCCACAGTTCCCTTCCACGCCACAGGAATGGCAGACTGTGGCCTCCCACTTTGCCAGCCGTTGGGACTTTCCTAACTGCGGAGGGGCAATTTATGGGAAACACGTCCGCATCGTCCCACCGCCCAACTCGGGGTCCTACTATTATAATTATAAGGGGTTTAATAGTGTAGTGATGTTGGCGGTGGTGTCGGCGACATACGAGTTTATGTATGTGGACGTGGGGATGAACGGCCGGATCTCGGATGGTGGAGCCATTACGCACACGGAGTTCTACTGGCGTCTCCAAAGTGGCAGTCTGTGCTTGCCACCTCCAGAGGAGAATGCAGAAGGACTCCCCTTCGTCTTTGTCGCAGATGAAGCGTTTGCGTTGACTCCCCATGTGATGAGGCCGTTCCCGATGAGGACCCTCACCCCAGACCAGAGGGTCTTCAACTACAGGCTGTCCAGAGCCAGAAGAGTGGTGGAGAACACTTTTGGCATCCTGGCCAGCCGCTTCCGCCTGTTCTTGACGGCTTTTAACTTGGCGGAATACAAACTGAACCACATAGTTCTTGCCTGTTGCATATTGCACAACTTCCTCAAAAGACATAACAGGAACTATGTGGTGCCCGTTGGCCCAGATGTGGAGGGCCCTCCAAATGCGGACCTCACAGCCCTTCAAGTGGCACGTCCAGGCTTGCCCCCTCTAAATGCCCGCGCGTTCCGCGAGCAATATATGGAGTACTTTGTGGGTAGGGGGGCCATTGCTCTGCCTGACGATGTGTGAGAGGCATTTTTTAATAAATCTGATATTTCAACCAACCTATGATTTCTGGTCATTTCAGTATTCATTTTAGCTTATTTTACCTTGAAATTTTTTCCCTTTGCCTTCGACAGTGGGAATGCACTTTCTGGTCAAAAGGAGGTAACAGTCTCTTCTTCCCAAAAAGATTCTTCTCATGTTGTGTGTTTGATACCTAATCTTTGGTCTAGATAAGGTTTGTACTGCATAACTGACACCCAAAATACTCCTTTTCATCACCAGGTCAGACATGTGTGTATTCTCAAAAATGCTGTGCTCCGTGTTTTCGTACAAAGCACTGTGGGTGTCATTTACATAAGTCAAATCCACTATGCTCTACAAGTGCAGTGAAAAAGTGCCCTGGAAAAGAAACTTGCAGTGCAAAGTGGACTTGCCTTTAGTAAATAACACCAATTGCCCCCCATATCCTTTACATTTGACATACATAATGCATTGTGTTTTTGAAATAAGGAAGCCACACATTTAGAAAACTAAAAAAGTTTACTTGGAAAACATTCACAAGTGCGTTTACAATCTTCACGCCCAAACTGACAACATCTTGGTTATTTACAACATTGTTTACAAACATTGCGCAATTGGTAAAACCAGGCATGGAGCAAAACAGAACCTATGAACTTGGAAAGTGCAACTTTGTAAAGTGAAGTCAAGATCAGACATGACTATATGTTCAAAGTGTGTTTGATCTTGCCTTCATCACATGGGGGGGTCACCCCTGGAAAGTGAAATTTAGAACATGCACACAATTTGGGTCTGAAAATGGTCATTAGATGGTAAAACACATGCCTAGAAGCTTCAAAAGTGCCATTTTCCATCATGGGGATGAATGGACGTTTTTTGGGGGTGCAACCCCTTCACCACAACCACTTTCGTAGTTTGTAAAGTGTTTGCACCCCCAAAAAAACGTTGGCATTCATCCACCATGATGGGAGCTAGCACATGTGGACACAATGTGTGCATGTTCCAAATTTCACACAGTTCTTAAGTTGCAAATGTGTTCAGAAGCTGGCACAAATGTGTGTTAATTACTTGGTGCGTTTTCATATTTTTCCTAAAACATCAATGATGTTCTTCAATTTTTGTTGAACATCATTGATGTTTTGCTTTATGTAATCTAGATCTCTATTGCAGACCATTATCTCCCCGATGAGTACGTGGGCACTCTCTGTGGTAAAGTGCGATTTTTCTTCCACAACATCCACGTCACCTAAAAACCACAAACATAAAAAAATCTGGTGTTGAAAATGAGGCAGCCATACATTGATTAGCTTACCAGTAGCTGTGTTCTCCCACACTCACCTGTTGTGGTGACAATTTCTCCAAGTTCGATGATCTCTCCTTCCTCCTCCTCCTCCTCTGCTTCTGCTCTTTCACCTTTTTTGGGAGGTGTTGGTTTTGGGGTTTCCTCAGACGGCCCAAGTTTTCGCTCCCCTATGAGAATGTACAAAAGGAATATTTAGCAACACAATCTATTGAGGGCAGAAATAGGAAATGACAAACATTGCTTGAAAGTGTCGGACACTATTTTTGTTTGGCCAGTTACAAATGCCAACTACATGAATGTAGTCACTTTGTAAAGGTGCTAAACTTACTAGCTTTTTGGTTGAAGTTTGTCTGATGGAGACCCCCCTCTAGTATCCACTGGAGCACATGTGTGGAAAAGCCTAATAAAAAGGGGGTTTGGGTGTCCTAGCACTAGTGCTCTAGAGTCCAGATGGGTAAACAGCTACTGGGTGACCTCTCCTTTATATTGAATAAATTGGCTTTACATTCTTGATGACATTTCTAGTGAGAACAAACTTCCTTTCCACAAAAAAAACACCAAACATCGTATTATAAGTGGCCGAACGATCGAGGTTGCGTACGATAGAATGGACACACACGATCATGCCAGTGGCAGAAAGATCGAGGCTGAGTACGATCGAATGCACAGACGAACCTGAAAGTGGCCATTTTGGAATGTACAACTTTGAAAAAATCAAACCACATGGAGCAGTATGCAAGCAAGAACTAAAACACAAAACACAACTACTTACTTTTTAGAAGAATTCGCTTGATCTTTCTGTACTGATCGGCCTCCCTCAGTTTCAGGTCTGACCAGCGTTTCCTCAGTTGCTCCTTGGATCGTTGTACCCCAAACTGATTGTACAGCCTTCTCACAACTTTAGACATGATCTTGGCCTTGCGGACATTGGGGTTGAGGTAAGGCCCATACTTCCCATCATAGTCGCTCCTCTTTAATATGTCCACCATCTCCAACATTTCTCCAAATGACATATTGGAGGCCTTGAATTTCAGGCTCCGGGATCGGGACGTTTCTGCCTCCGGACTTTCCTCGTCCTCCTCCTCGTTGCTGGGATATTTGGGGCGCACCTGCTGTGTCCCCGCCATGTGCTCTCCCCACTGCGCCGTAAAGAGAAGGGGTGGGGAATAGACGAGAAAGATCGTCAGGGGCGGGCGGAGTTTGACGCATGTGCACTGTATATAAAACGTCACACGCCTGTGTCGTAGCCACGATCTGGGAGACGAGGGGAGAGAAAACTCACGCACGAGACGATCGCTACAAACGAAGGTACAATTTGACGTTGGTACATAACTAGCCTAGACTGATTCGAACTTGAGGCTTCTTTATGGAGAAGATTAGGAGAGTTTAGCCTGACATAATTTATATGGTTTTGTGTGGTGTTGTGTCTTGCAGAGATTATGAAGGGATTCAACGACATGAGTTTTCTCCCCCTCTTCATTGCAAAATATAGGGAATTTCTCGTTTTATGGCAGGGTAAACACCCCCATTATAGCAACAAACCAAAGAGGCACGCAGCCCTGGAGGAACTTGTGGAATTTGTAAAGCCAAGGTTCCCCACGGCAACTGTTGATGATATAAGAAAGAAAATTGGCAGCCTGAGGAGTGCGTATATCAGGGAGCGCAAAAAGGTCCGGAAGTCTGAAGAAACTGCAACTGCAGCAGATGAGGTCTATGTCCCCAAGCTCTGGTACTATCAGAGTCTACATTTTCTCAAAGACCAGGCTGATGTCACGGAGCCACTCTCGACTCCTCCTTCCACGCTTCCTTGCGCGCAGGCCACCCCTGATGAGGCTTCCGAGGAGCAACCTGGGCCTTCCAGTCTGGAAGAGGTGGAGGAGCCCAGCTTGTTCCAGGTATAGTAGTTTTGTTACCATTTATGTGAATAATGAATCATGTTCACTTAATTCAGGATCCCCAATTGCTTAGTTCCTAACGTGTTTGACATATCAACAGACAGTAGTGTTGGAGACATTTGGGGCCAGAATCTAAACTGCAGGGCTGAGAATTGTATGGTTTTCTAATTGTAAACATTTTGCAACAGTCACAAGATGAGAATTGTGTGTGTTTGATGAACAAATAACTGAAACTATGTCCCTTTTTCATACACAGGAAGACCTCAGCCAGGAGGTGGCTGTGGAAGGTGGCAGTCAGGAGGAGGCAGGGGTTAGTGGCAGCCACCAGGTGGGTAGTGGCAGCCAAGAGGGGGCTAGGCCTCGGAGCCTGACTGACACCCAAACCCCTCCCCTCCGCCTTCCCTACAAAAGGGCGAGAAGGGGGGGTTATGCGGCAGAGTCAGCGCTCAGGATGATAAGAGAGGCTTCAGACTCCCTACATGCCACACCCGCCGACGAGGAGACCTTTGGCTCGGGGTTGTCACAAAAATGATGGGTATGGAGGTGAGGCAACGCAACATGTGTGAGGGGCTCATCCTCCATGTCCTAAATAAGGGTAGGGCTGGGGAGATGACCCCAGTCACACATGTTTGCCATAGTTACCATGCTCCGCCTCCTCCTCCTCCTCCTTCTGCCACCCCACCAGCACGACAGCCACAGCGTGCAAGGAAGCGTGGAAGGAAGACCTGAGAGTGACGACCTGGATTTAGTCTGGTCTGAGAGAAGATGAAGCCTCTTGTAGTACCAGAGCCTGGGGACCTAGATGGCATCTGCTGCAGTTACGGATACTTTGGACTTCAGGACCAGATTGCACTCCCCTTAATATACGTACTCCTCAGGCCCCCAATTTTCTACGCTTGAAAAATGATGGTTGCCGTGGGGGGCCAAGGCTTTGCAAATTCCCCAAGTTTCACCATGGCTGCGTTCCTCTTTGGTTTGTTGCTGACACCTAAATAAAGGTCTTTTTGATTTGAAATAATCATTGCCTATGTGTTTTACTTTTCTACAATGACAGATTATTTGCGAGTAGGCAGGTACATTTCACTAATCCTAAAGTAGAATTAACAAGGGGCACCAACAACAAACAAACTCCTAGTAAATTTAAGCAACAAATACAAATGTTAATAATGTGGTTTTGCTAAGTTGAGACACACAACCCCCCTCCAAAAAAAAAAAAAAAAAAAAAACCTTCAAATATGTATTACCAAAAAAAAAAAAAAAAAAAAAGACAAATCATGGTAAAAATATAACAAAGATTCTTTTTACGATCTGAGTAAAAATAAACATGTAGTGTATAAATGCTGCAAAGTAATAAAGAACTAAGTTTGTGAGAAGTGCGGGTGAATAGGAGCAGCTAAAACATGTCATTCTTGTTGCATTGTAAAGAAAAAGAGAATGCGCTGCATTAAAGACATTTTAACATTGCAGCGTGACGAATGTGCTTTGTCGATTAGGAAAGGTAGTTTTACCTGACCGAGCGCTTCCGTCACAGAATTTCTTCTGAGCATGCGTAGCACTTTGTCCGTCGGACAACCGTACACACGATCGGGTTTGGTGTGATCGGACCGTGTTGACGGCAAATCTTTCCAGCAGGAGATAAGACTTTGTCCGTCGGACAAACCGACGTACACTGTCCGATGGTGCATACACACGGTCTGATTTTACAACAACATTGTCCGATCGGACAGAATCCATGAAAAAGTCGGACCGTGTGTATGGGGCTTAAGGCATCTGCCTAATATTCAGTGGGTATAGTGTGCCTCCTGCACAGTATACACCTGAATCTACCCCCTCATTGCTGGTGTTGTGTAGTTCAGTTGTGCCACACTAAGGCATCTGCCTAATATTCAGTGGGTGTAGTGTGCCTACTGCACAGTATACACCTGAATCTACCCCCTCATTGCTGGTGTTGTGTAGTTCAGTTGTGCCACACTAAGGCATCTGCCTAATATTCAGTGGGTATAGTGTGCCTCCTGCACAGTATACACCTGAATCTACCCCCTCATTGCTGGTGTTGTGTAGTTCAGTTGTGCAACACAGGCATCTGCCTAATATTCAGTGGGTGTAGTGTGCCTCCTGCACAATATACACCTGAAGTTACCCCTTATTGCTGGTTTTCCCATCTCCCTGCAGGCCATTAGTATGTTTGGAAGGCTAACAAGGAGAGGCAGACAGTCACAAGCCAATAAAAGAGGGCAAGCAGGCTCTGTGTCTAGAGGTAACAGTGCTGGACGTGGACGCGGTGCATCGTCATCAGCACACGGCCATGGGACACGCTTGTCCTTATTTTCGGCAGCTGGACGTGTTGAGCCGCATCATACCGAAGACTTGGTAGCGTGGATGACCAAGCCCTCCTTATCCTCCTCATCCTCTCTCACCCAGGCTCAGGGTACTGGCAAAGCAGCTGCCAACTCATCCTCTTCCCTCGTCTCAATGTCATCAGTCACTCCTTCCCTAGACCCACCATGTCCTCCTGAGGAGTCCCCTGAACTGTTTGACCACAGTGTACATGCCCCAGGAGGATGCATGCCCCAGCGTTTTGAAGGCTCTGATTATGATACCCAGCTAGAGGAAGGCAGTAGCGTGAGCGATGAGAGAGGGGATGCTCAAGGACAGCAATCTGGCAGTCATGTTCCACCAGCTGCCTCGGCGCATTATTCCAAAAGTTCTTTGGTGTGGGCCTTTTTTGAGATGAGTGCAGCAGATTGCACCGCTGCTATTTGCAACATATGTCTCAAGCATATCTTGCGTGGCAAAAACATCAGCCGCTTGGGCACCACATGCTTGACCAGACATATGTTGACCTGCCATGCAGCTCGTTGGCAAGCGTACCTTAAAGACCCACACCAAAGAACAAAGCGGACCTCTCCTTGCTCCTCATCAACTGGGATCTCCAACCCCACTATACCTTCAGTCCTCTCTGAAAACTGCACTGAGAGGAATGAAGGTGTAGAATTAGGTGTGTCACAGCCAAGTACTTGCGGGCACTCTGCTAGCTGTACACCAATGTCCGATTGTACCAGGCAAATTTCCCTGCCCCAGCTGCTGGACCGTCAAAAGAAGTTCACTCCCAGCCATCCACATGCCCAGCGGTTGAATGCTAGCTTGGCTAAATTGCTAGCACTTCAACTGCTGCCTTTTCAGTTGGTAGACTCGGCCCCCTTCCGTGAGTTTGTGGAAGGTGCGGTTCCTCAGTGGCAGGTTCCCAAACGCCACTTTTTCTCACGGAAGGCTATTCTGGCTCTCTACCGGCATGTGGAAGGCAATGTCCATGCCTCGCTGGACAGGGCGGTCAGCGGTAAGGTGCATATTACCGTTGACTCATGGTCCAGCAGGCATGGACAGGGACGTTACCTATCTTTCACGGCCCATTGAGTCACTCTTTTTGCAGCTGGGAAGGATGTAGGACAAGGTGCAGTAGTGTTGGAGGTTGTTCCACCACCACGCCTACAAAATGCTACTACTGGTTGTGACACACCTCTCTCCTCCACCCCCTCCTCTTCTTCTTCCTCCATGGCCTCTTTCTGTGCTTTGTCCTCGGAACCAGCGGTGCTCCGTAGGCGTTCAAGGGGCTACGCAAGTATGCAGGCAAAAAGATGCCATGCCGTGCTTGTGCTGGTGTGTTTGGGGGACAGGAGCCACTCCGGGGCAGAGGTTCTGTCAGCTCTGCAGGGGCAGGCCGAGAGGTGGTTGACGCCATGCCATCTTAAGCCAGGAATGGTGGTTTGCGACAATGGCACCAACCCCCTCTCTGCCCTGCAACAGGGACAACTGACCCATGTGCCCTGTGTGGATCACGTCCTTAACCTGGTGGTGCAGCGGTTCTTGGACAGGTACCCAGGCTTACAGAATGTCCTGAGGCAGGCCAGGAAAGGGCCATCAATGAGTACCTGTGCGACTACGGCACCGGGACAGGGTCAGGGGAGCTCAGATTTTTTTCACCACACCAGTGGGGCATGATCAGGGATGCATGCACTGTCCTGTCACCATTTGAGGAGGCCACGAGGATGGTGAGCAGTGACAGTGCATGCATCAGTGACACTGTACCTCTTGTCCACCTGTTGAAGCATACGCTGCGTGGAATAATGGACAGGGCACTTGAGGCAGAACAGAGGCAGGAAGAGGAGGACTTCCTTGCCTCTCAAGGCCCCCTTTATCCAGACAGTGTTTCTTCTCTCCCACCCATCACACAGGAAGAGGATGCGGAGGAGGAGGAGGATTGTGTCAGCATGGAAGTGGAGCCTGGCACTCAGCATCAGCTGCAGCAGTCTTTTAGGGATGATTTACAGTCCCAAGAAACCGGTGGACTTGTACGTGGCTGGGGGGAGGTGGCTGCTAGTCATGTCATCCTTAGTGACCCAGAGGACTCTGGACTGAATGCCTCAGCTAACCTACACTGCATGGCCTCCCTGATCCTGCAAAGCCTGCGGAAGGATCCTTGTATTCTTCGGATCAAGGAGAAGGACCATTACTGGCTGGCCACTCTCCTTGATCCACGGTACAAGGGTAAGGTTGCGGACCTTATCTTGCCATCGCAGAGGGAGCAGAGGATGAGACATCTCCGGGAGGCCTTGCAGAAAGGTCTGTGCAATGCGTTTCCAGAGACTGGGAGGTTACAAATTCCTGGTCCTGAAAAAAGAGTTGCTGAGGCTTTGTCAGTAGCAGAAGGAACAGTGGAGAAGGTGGCCGTCTGACTGATGCGTTCAGACAATTTTTTAGTCCGCAGCCCCAAGGTATGATAGGTTCCAGCAACCATCGCCAGCGTCTGATATACATGGTACAGGAATACCTAGGGGCAAGGTCAGACTTGGACACCTTTCCCACCGAAAATCCTCTGGCTTACTGGGTCTTGAGAATGGATCTCTGGCCAGAGCTTGCACAGTATGCAATTGAGCTACTGGCCTGTCCTGCACCCAGCGTTCTTTCGGAACGCACATTCAGTGCTGCTGGAGGCTTTGTCACTGATCACAGGGTGCGCCTGTCCACCGACTCGGTTGAACGACTGACCTTCTTAAAGATAAATCAGTCTTGGATCACCACCAGCTACCAAGCACCTGAAGCTGATGTAACCGAATTATTTATTTTGAAATGTCACATCCCTTCATGACTGCCTATGCTGATGCTGAGTGAATGCCCTGTTATGTTGACTGACTATCCTCTTCCTCCTCAATGATCCTGATAATAGCTTGGAAGAACATTTTTGTTTCTGGGTGCCGCTACCAATGGCTAAGGCCCAATTTTTCAGCCCCTGTTTAACAGGGGCATGTAATTACAATTTTTTTTATGCAATGCTTTGCAGCAGGGCTCATTCCTGCACTCCATGCCATTTTTCTCAAAGATTTTCATCCATATTGCCAGGACAAGACATTACATTAAAGCCGAAAGCAGTTTTAAATGGCTTTTTTTCCTTTACAAATGTCATTTTGTGCAGGGACAGTTCTAAACACGGGAAACACATGCCACTTCACATTCATAGTTTAGACACCCCCCAGGTATGATATTTAAAGGAATATTTCACTTTTTTTCACTTTATGCATCATTAAAATGACTGCTCCAGAAAAAACAACCGTTTTTAAAACTTCTTTTTGCATTTATACATGTCCCCTGGGGCAGGACCCGGGTCCCTAAACCCTTTTTAGGACAATAACATGCATATTAGCCGTTATAATTAGCACTTTCGATTTTGAACATTCGCGTCCATTGTATTTAATAGGGTTCTAATGTTCACGCAAACTTTCGGTCCGTTCGCAGGTTCTGGTGCAAACCGAACCGGGGGGTCATCCCTACCCAAGATACGGCCGTACCAGCGTCTTGTAGAGTGGGAGAATTATTGTTTTATCTCTGGAGTAAATCCCCTTTTTAAGACAGGCCAATATTCTGTTGGCTTTGCTTGCAGCAGCTTGGCATTACATGCCATTGCTGAGCCTGTAATCTACTAGGACCCCCAGGTCTTTTTCCATCCTAGATTCCCCCAGAGATTCCTGTCCCCACTTCCGCCGCGGCTCATTACATCATCAGCTGGGCTCCCTCCTCTGTTCCTGGTCCCCGGGTCAGTAGGAGAGCACAGTGGTGCCTTGCCAATGCACAGTAGGGACCCAGCATGAAGCTGTAATGCTACACTGCCGGGTTCCCTTACCCGCAATGGCAGCAGCAGCACCGGTGCTGACATTGCTGGACTCTAGAACAGTTAAGTTACATAGTTACATAGTTAGTAAGGTTGAATAAAGACACCAGTCCATCCAGTTCAACCTGAGTTGCCCCTATCCCTGTACATTGTACACTCACATGGTCTCTACCCTCAAGGAGCCCACAATCCAAGGTCCCCATTCATATACTAGGGCCAATTTTGGGCAGAAGCCAATTAACCTACCAGCATGTCTTTGGAGTATGGGAGGAAACCAGAGTACCCGGAGGAAAACCATGCAGGCACAGGGAGAACATGCAAACTCCAGGCAGGTAGTGTCGTGGTTGGGATTTGAACCAGCGACCCTTATAGGCAAGAGTGCTACCCACTACACCACTGTGCCGCCCATGTGTCCTATTATTAAAAGTCAGCAGCTGCAGTTTGTGTAGCTGCTGGCTTTTAATTTTTTTTTGCCATGTAGTTGCCCACCACATTATTTTGTTTAGGTCTTTTTGTAAGGTTTCCATATCCTGTGTAGGTTACTGTATACAACAACAAAAGATTTCTACACTAGTGTATAATAAATAAAAAAACTGGACAATAAATCCAAAAAAGTGTCCATATAAGTGTCCAAACACTCCTCTTGATTCCTGGAATGAAGGATAACAGAGACACCCAAAGTGCGCCTTCCACCGTGAAGTATAAAATATGTGCCCTTATCGGATAAATAGACTCCACGTCATAGGAGCCTAGCAAAGCATGGGTTCACATAACCCATTAAGGATCCATCCATGGAAAGCAGACAAAGATGGCATTGAAATCAGCCTTGCTGGTTCTTCTTTTTCCCTTTTCTGTCATGCAAGTGATAAAAAAGAAGAGAGAGATCGCCACATAGTGTAAAACCATGGTATTTATTGAATGAGTCCACAAGTCCAACAAGAGTAAAAAATGTCCTGGGTTAAAAGATACTGCAGATCACAAACTGGCGTGGTAAATCAAGCATAGACTTCACCCTAAATAACTGACATCATTGGGGGTGTGAAGTTATTGCCCTGCTTAACTTTGTATCATCCACAAATACTGAGATTGTGCTGTTTATGCCATCCTCCAGATTGTTTATGAATAAGTTAAACAGGATTGGTCCCAGGACAGATCCTTAGGTGACCCCACTTTCCACACCAGACCATTCCAAGTACTCGCCATTTATCACTACCATTTGTACTCGTCCCTGTTGCCAGTTTTCAGCCCAGGAACTGACCCTATGATCAATGCCTACATACCTTAATTTGCACAGTAAACATTTGTGGGGAACTGTATCAGATGCCTTTGCAAAATCCAGATACACCACATCTACAGGCCTTCCTTTATCTAGATGGCAGCTCAATTCTTCATAGAAGGCTAATAGATTGGTCTTGCAAGAACGATTTTTCTGGAATCCATGCTGATTACTACTAATGACACAGTTTCCATTACTAAAATCTTGGCTATAGTCCCTTATCATCCCCTCCAATAGCTTGCAGACTATTGATGTTAGGCTAACTGGTCTGTAGTTGCCAGGAATATATCTTGGTCCTTTTTTATATATTGGTGCCATGTTGGGTTTTCTCCAATCAGCTGATACCATTCCAGTCAATAAACTGTCCATAAAAATTAGGAACAATGGTCTGGCTATCTCCTGGCGGAGTTCCTTAAGGATCCCCGGGTGTAAGCCATCTGGTCCTGGTGACTTATTTATGTTAAGTTTTTCAAGTATGTTTCTGATTTTGTCTTCTGTTAGCCATGAGGGTGCTTTCTGAGACATGTTATTAATATTAACATTACAGTTTTACTGTATTTCTATAATACATCCTTTAAGTCTACCATCCAGTTGCCCGTGGCCTATTTTTTGTGAATTATTATATAGTGGTAGTAAAAGAACTTTTAAGTTACACAGGTGTGTCATTGGGGTCTGAGCTGTTGAAAGAGTCATGGCAAAACAGAGAACTCATATCCAGTTGCTCGTGCAGGGGTAAGCGCTACATTTTATATCTAAAAACAATGAAAGTACACTATATCTCTTTTAAAAATAAGATATTCACACGTCATCACTATATCACAAATCCAAAAAATTGTATTTGAGTTACTCAAGTAGTGGATAGATGTGTGGATTAACCTTTTTATGCTCCTGTGGCCAGCTGTGCACTGGTTTATAAAGCAAGTATAGCTATACACATGGTTATGGTAATCTACATGCTGACATGTCTAGCTGTGGATATACAAACACTATGACATTTTTGGCTGATCCTTTATGTACTTATCAATTAGAGCTACATTTCCTCCCTTGTCTGATATGTTCACTGCCCCCTCACCCCATTCCCAATATATCTGGCATCTGCTTTCACTCAACAACCTTGAAGATGAAAGTATCAAACTTTCCCTCCTCCAAACACAAATTCATGCAAGCTAAATGTATAAGTAGCCTATTGTATAGCTAATTTATTACAACGTGTACACAAAGCTACACAGCTACTCCTCAAATTATAAACCACCCAAGGAAATTTCTTATAGAATAGCAAGCCCTCTAACAAGCTACTCCTAGATTGATTGCAGCAGAGCCTTGGGACAGTCTGAGTTACTGCATAGCTAAATGTCCTGGAACTTTTCTAAATGGCAAGAGGGAGGCACTTAGTCTGCTTCTGTCTTTGACAAAATGTGTGAAGCACTCATCTATATTAGGTCCCACAGAAAAAAAAGAAAGAGAATACTCTATTCTGTGACCACATTTATAACATTTCCCCTTGTTCTGTTACTTTGGTAAGCACTGTTTTTTTCAAAAGATTTTGTCAGATTTA
Organism: Lithobates sylvaticus; assembly: GCA_028564925.1. Classification (NCBI taxonomy): domain Eukaryota; kingdom Metazoa; phylum Chordata; class Amphibia; order Anura; family Ranidae; genus Lithobates; species Lithobates sylvaticus. The sequence goes on from CM053036.1 coordinate 178,434,384, forward strand.
ACTTGAACTGAATTGAAAGCATCTTTTCATTTTTGCATCTTTTCTGGGTTTCTCAGGAAATTATCTGGGATTTTTCAGATAGTAGAATGCCTGGAAATTGTCCTATGATTTGCATGAGTTGGCTGAGGGTAGTGTGGTGTTTCATAAAAATTGCTTTTTAAACTTGATTGCGACACATAAATATGTTGTGTGTGTTCTTTTTATCTGAAATAAAAACACTGAATATGACAGAAGATAAGATCTGCTTGTTCTGTTCTTTTCAACTTCTTTACAATTTTAAGACCAGTTATATTGTGTCTTTAACATTCTGGATAAAATTTTATTATGAGTCAGAATTGCCCACATTATTCCAGTGACTGTATCATATTTTTGTACTTGTATATCTATACTTCCATTTAACACACAGCAATGAATAAAAATATATGACAAGTAATGGCGCCAACAAAAAATAATTATATATAAATAAGTGAGTGCAGCTGCCCCTTTTACAAGTGGAAAGGAAAGAGAATCTTCCTGATGACGTGTTGATCACAAAATGCATTGAGGCTGCATGTCTGCCTGTACTGACGTCACTTCCGGTGTCCTGGTTCCTACCTCCGGTGCTTTGGAACGCATGCCGTATCTTGGAGAGACGGCGAGCGCACTTGTCAAGCTGTACATATTGGTGCTGACTTACATCACCCATAAATGTAAGTGCACATTTTATTGAATTGTTGGATTTTAACTTTTAATAAGCATATTGCACAATGATTTTCATCATGCTTCTCCCGAGCTTTAATGATGGTTTAATGTAGGGAGACTCCTCTGGGGTTAAGAGACATTTCCTCTATATATGCTGCTGATCAAGAGATTGGAATTCTTATAGGGCACATTTAATAAAAGTTTTTAATGAGTTTGCATTTCTCACACACGTGCAGCACAGTTTAAAGGAATAACCTCCCTTGCACCTATCTCTTAATCACAGTGATTGGAATATTCTTCTGTGAAGACTGCCTGTTAATTTTTATGGAACTTTCACTGTATGAACTGTACAATTTATGCTGATGACAGATTTTTTGATTGATGTTAATTATCACAATTTTCTAACATTTTAGTTTGTGTTTGAGTTAGCACCATACCTTTTCATTGTTATTTGAATACACACAGCATTGTGCAAGCACTTAGTACGTTGGAGCAAATACAATATAGTTCTCATAGAGGCCACTGCATGTCAGAAGAAGTAGATATTATTTTATTTCTTTGGTTACCATAATAAGTCTGATTTGTGTGTCCCATTTTGATACCCATATGTTCACTCTGTTATCCCTTATCTAATATTGAAACGGGCAGAATGATTTAAAAAGTGGGCCAGAAATGTCTGCTGCAATTCACTTAGTCTGCCATTTTGTAAAAGGCTGATAGTACAGCTTGATGTCTCAATTAATGAAGTTTATTGATAAATATATTATGCTTTGAATTTTATTGATGCTATGGAGTGTCATATAGTTGTGCTGCTAATATTTTGTGGGAAAATTATTGTAAATGCAATTCATTGAAGAATAAATACAATAAAGGTTTATGAAAAATGATATGTACATATCATTTATTCTAGTTTTGTTTTTAAACCCCCAGAATAAAGTTAAATGCTAAACATTATTTAATGAGATATCACTTTTAGTTGTAAAGCTCATATCAAGCACTGTGGCCCTTGCACTGTTCTTTACCTATCTCTATTTAGGGCTGAACTTATGGCTGAACTATATTTACCTAAATATATCATCATGTGATGTGCTGACTGTCCAGGGTCCTTTATTTTTTCTCACTGTGGCATGAGAGGGTCCTCCTTTTTTGCTGCTTGAGTGACATGCATGTGGTGATAGTGAGACCTCACTATCACCACATGCATGCCACTCAAGTAGCAAAAAAGTGTGAAGAGAATGGGAGAGTTTTAAAGGGAGAGTGGTAGCAAACATTCAACTACAATGCCATCCTCATTTTACCCAAAATTCACAGGTCAGTAACTAGACTGTCAGATCAAAGTCTCCTGTTATAGGCAGCCATGAAAGGTAACAAATTTAACAAAACACAGTCCAGGTAGGAAGAATGCTGAGTGCACACACGTAGAGGTAAAGAGAGGGCAAAATCCTACCCCACAAGCAATACTCTCCCACACATTATCCTTTCAGCTAAATATCCCATTCCCTCCCCTCATGAAAAAATAATCCAGCACAAATTTGCATGCTACTTCCCCCCCCCCAGTACAAATCCTCTCCCCCCCTTCCAGAACAAATACTCCCACGCAAATCTTCTTCCCCCCCTCTTCAGCACAAGTCCTCCTCCACCCTCCCCAAATCCCCAGTCCTGACAAAATTCCCCCTTCTTCCCTATCTTAGCCCCATGCCCCTCAGTTCTCCCTCACAGCATAAATCCTCCTTCCCTCCAGTACCCCTCTTAGAATAAATCCTCTTCCACCCCCTAATCCTCTGTCCCAGCATAACCCCCCATTCTAGTACAAATCTTCTCCCACCCAATTCCCTCTCTCCAAATCTCCCCACCAAGCACAAATCCTCTTTTCCCCAATCCCCTTCCCAGCACAACAAATCCCCACAAATGTCTTCTCCCAGAAAACTCCACCCTCCCAAATCCCTCTTCTAGCACAGATCCTTCTTCTCTGGTATTTGGGTGTTGTCCTTTTCCCTCTTCCCAACACAAATCTTCTTCCAGCCCCCAAAACCCCCCTCCCTCTGTGTTCCATGCTCGTTTCCGGCACCGTGTTGAAAACGCACTGCAGTCGTCATCTGCAGCAACAAAATAACTTAACGACAACCCAAATGCTTGTCACAAATGCAGTGTATTGGCCTGCACCAGATCGCATGGTACAGTAATACAATGTGACCCAGTTGCTGTGTGTTTTTTAGAGTAGTGCATGCATTACTTTTGGTGCTGTCTGGCATGATTTCAGCCCATTTAAATAAATCCCACGTGAATCACACAGATTGCACAGCACTTTCCTTTGCGATTCATGGTGTGAAACAGCCCTGTGTCCTGGTGCCCAGTGCTGGAACAAGTTCCACTAACTTGTCTGGCAGGAGGGCACTCATTTGGGCACCTGGGGCAATTGTACTATATCGCTTGTGGGCTGCCTGAGGTTGTCTTAATTTATTGTTATGTTCTTGGTGGTGCTTTGGGAGGGGAGAAGACCTGTGCTGGGTGGGTGAGGGGGACGAGTTTCATATCCAACCCCCCTTTTAGCACAAGTCCTCTCCAATCCCAAAGTACCACTACCGCGTATCCTCTCCCTCCAAAATGACTCCAAGTGAACCTTGTAAACTTGCTCCTCATGTCCCCCTCCTCATGTCCCCCTCCTCATGTCCCCCTCCTCTGCAAGTCTCATGTATAGAGTCTTCATTGCAGACCTCAGATCAGTGCTTCTCAGGCAGAACGCTATGCCTCTTCCTTGCCTCCCCCTTCTGTCTATGTACAGAGAAACATCACAGCAGGAGGATAAGGGGGCGGCTTCAGTGCACTCCACTCTGCATTGTTCATGTGTCAGAGGCAGCCAGCGGGGAGAGATGCCGACGGTCATACAGAGTTTTGCTTTCGGCGTGCGGGACCCCAGACAACTGGTGCCTGCGCTAGTGCATCCCTGCTGGGCAGGTCACTAGAGCCAATTCTGGGTTCCATTTCGGGACTCAGCCTTGGCTCGCCGGGACTCCGGGATATACATCAAATCCTGGGATGATCCCAGTGAATCAGAGATGGTTGGAAGTAGAGATGGTCCAAACAACACCCTGTTCGGTTTGCGCCAGAACTCTCGAACATCGCAAAAGTTTGGACACGAACAATGAACCCCATTGAAATCTATGGGACCTGAACTTGAAAAATCAAAAGTCCCCATTTTGAAGGTTTATATGCAAGTTATTGGCCATATAAATGGTATGGGGGAATGTGTACTAGCCTGGGGAATATGTACCAATGCAAAAAATCATTTTAAAGGAGCAGCGATTTTTCTTGTTCAAACACTTTATTGAAAAAATGTAATACAAAGTACAGGGTTAAAGGGAGGGTCATTCCCAAATTGCAAAAAGAGATAATGATGCATACAAGAATATCAAAAGTGGAAATCGTGACGCAGCCCATATACTAAACAGAAGTTTGAGAATCAGCAATAAATGTGTGAACCAATATCTTGACATATAGAAGATCAAGGAGCAGTAATTTTAATGATGCTTAAAGTGAAACAATAAAAATGATTGGGGGCTCCCCTTAGTCTGCCTGAAAAGTGGCGCATCGGTACCGTGTATAGAACCGGGGGCGTGGCTTGGACGTTCATGTGAGCAGACATGCCTCACATCAGCTCCTACATCCTGACACAAAGAATCCTGCTGTGAGCTCAATCATCCGCAGAAATAGACCGGAATCTTCGCTCCCGGAGTGGGGGTACCCCTGCTGTGACACCCGCTCGCCGAATCCGGACCCCAGGCATGTCCAAATCTAAACCGGAGGCCGCCCAGGCCGACGGACCGGCCCATCATGGCGGACCTCCACTACAGCAAAGACAGACCAAAACCTCCTATGCATCGGCAGCTGCAAAGCTCGGCCAATATGCACACTCACCAAGCAGCCCTAAAACCGCTCAAAAGAGCCACTTACCGGGTACGGATGGAAAGGATGGCGATGGATCCCAGAGACATTCCCCTCAGCCTGTGCAGCATGGTCCTGACAAGATGGCACCCGCAGCCATGAGGAACACAGTGAGTACACCTTCATCCCCTCTCCCTGCTCCTGATATTGCTGGCCCATCAGACACAGAGCGTACTGAGCCCACTTTACAGGATATACTGGCTGCAGTACACTCCTATGGCTCCTCTATTACTGAACTATCCACAGAAGTTAAAAGCATTAAAGAGGGCCTAATGCATATTAGACAAGACATGCAGAAAATCAGGGAGAGGGCCACTGCAATAGAGGGCCGAGTCAGCTCCATTGAAGAAGATTTACCCCCCCTTGCTCAGGAAGTACATATCACAGCGGCTAGAACTGTAGAAACAGCAGCTAGAGTCGAAGATATGGAGAATAGACTGAGAAGGTCAAACATTCGCATAGTAGGAATGCCTGAAAAGTCAGAAGGCAAACATCCCACTGAATTTATTGAAAACTGGCTAGCTGACACATTTGGCAAAAATAACCTAACTCCATTCTTTTCTGTGGAGAGAGCACATAGGGTGCCATCTAGACCACCGCCACCAGGGGGCCCCGACAGACCATTCCTTCTGAAATTGTTACACTACAAGGACAGAGATATTATACTACGTTTAGCAAGACAAAAAGCAGATATGATAATCCAAGGATCCAAGATATCACTGTATCCAGATTTCTCAGCTGCAGTCCAAAAACAAAGGGCTAAATTTATAGAAGTCAAAAAGAGAATGCGTGCAATCCCACTGGTCTATTCCATGCTCTACCCAGCTAAGTTAAGAGTTGTGGCAGATGGCATGGTTCATTTTTTTGAAAGCCCCAACATGGCTACTAACTGGCTGGATCGACAGGAGGGTCAACTAAGAAGAGCTGCAAGAGACCACTCTCCAAACTAAACGAAAGGCATCTGCATAGCGATTGCACTACATCCGTCTGCTCACCGTCACAGTAAAGGAGCACGTGAAGAGGCTCACCTATTATACTTTACAACCACACACCTCATCTTGGCATATTTTGCACTCTAATTTTTTTTTCTCGTTTCTAGAGGAAATCGAGGTTATTGGGCCCCAGCCCTCACTACTACCCCCGAACTAGCCCTGCGGGGCACCTTTGGAAGCTTCCGAAGGGAGCGCAAGTGTTTATATGGGCCTTGCCTGGAATTTCTCTAGGCAGGCTGGTTTTTGACATTATTTTTGTTTTTACTTCTACGTTTATGTGTATTTTTGTTACTTCTCAGGCCCAGTTTTACGGGTCGTCTCTCCGCAGGCCTCCGCATAGCACGACTCTCAAGTTTGATCAGGTGATCTACAACGCACTGAAAATGCACACTGACTGGCGTTACTCTGTAACCTCCAAGTACTCAGGTAACATGGGAATTTGGATAGAATGGATTATCCCCGTAAGGAGCTGTGTTCTAGGGGATATGCTGGCCTCTTTTCAACCCTACCAATATGGCAAGCAATAAGAGGGACATAATTCTCTCCTGGAATGTTCGGGGACTTCATGACCCTGGGAAGAGGACTGCCTTATTTACTTTTTTCTCACAACAGGACCCCACTATTATTTGCATACAAGAATCCCATCTTACTAAAGATACCACTAATATTGTGCATATGTCTAAGTACCCTCTGCAATATCATTCGGTACACACTAGGTATTCTAGAGGTGTTAGTATAATGTTTTCTAGGAATACTGCATTTATTGAAAAAGATGTAAAAATAGATCCTGAGGGGAGATACATTTTTTTGATGGGGCTATGGGAATCCCAAATGTGTGTTATAGCAAATGTATATGTTCCACCACCCTTCTCAATGACGGTCCTGCAAAACATGGCAAGGTTCCTAGCTAAACACCCGCAAATTCCGGTATATGCCCTTGGCGACTATAATAGCGCCTTGGACAACTCACTAGACATACGTAGGAGATTCTCCCCCCAGGGACCTAGGGCCTTTACACCATTGGCAAGAATTATTGGGGAGATGGGACTGGTAGATCTATGGAGATGTAAATTTCCCACTAAGCCCCAATTCTCCTGTCATTCAGCAACCCACTCCACTCTTTCACGCATAGACTTTGCATTGGGTAATGACCTGGTACAAAACTATGACCCGAAAGTACAATATTTGGCTAGGGGTTTATCCGATCACTCTCCTGTGCAGCTCAGCCTGAACTTACATAAACCACGGTTGCCATTACACTGGAAGCTGAATCCGTTTTGGATTCAACTGTTCACAGACAAGGATGATATGCTGACACAAATTAAGCATTTTCTGGAAGACAACAGGAATACAGCTGCGCCAGGCATTGTGTGGGACGCCCTGAAGGCCTCTATTAGGGGTTTATGCATAAAAGAAATTAATAAAATCGAGAAGAACAGTAGGCAGTGGGCTATAGACGTAGCTCAGGCGGTGGAGAAGGCAGAGGCGTTGTACCTGCAGACTCCCACGCCTGAACTGGAAAGAAGCTGGTCCGACGCTCAGAAAATGCTTCGGGCAGTACATACACAACAGGCAGAGAATAAAAGGTTCTTCACAGCACAAACATACTTTGAAGAAGGGGAAAAAACTGGACACATGCTGGCCATGATAGCCAGATCGCAACTACCGCCCCATACCATACACAGCATTAAAACCCCAACGTCTTCCATAGTCACCGATACACCTTCTATTTTGCAGGAGTTCAGCTCCTTTTATCAGGATGTATACTCATCCAAGGTATCCTATCCTATGGAAGAGCTAGCACACTTCCTGGACTCGATTGATTTACCCCGGCTCCAGGAAACAGACAAAAGCCTTCTTAATGCCCCCCTCACGTTAATGGAACTTCAAAACGCACTAGCAACATTCCCAAACTCAAAAGCCCCAGGTAATGATGGTCTACCAATAGAACTATATAAAAACTTTGGTGACATACTCCTACCGGAGTTGCTCCATACACTTATAGAAGCAATAGGCGAAGGCTCCCTCCCCCAATCTATGTATGAGGCGGTGGTAGTGGTTATATTGAAACCAGGGAAAGACCCGGATAAACCAGAATCATATAGACCCATCTCATTATTAAACACCGACCTAAAACTTCTTACTAAAACTATAGCCATGAGACTCTCTACAGTAGTAACTAAATTAGTCCACCCAGACCAATCAGGGTTTATACCCAATAGATCTACAGCAAATAACTTACGCCGACTATATCTTAATATGCAAATCCCCACCGACAACCAAGGTCACAGAGCTATCCTCTCACTAGATGCCGCTAAGGCGTTTGATAGCGTCGAGTGGACATACCTATGGAAGGTACTAGAAAGGTTTAATCTGGGAGAATCTATTATCTCCTGGATTAAACTACTATATAAAGAGCCAAAAGCATGTATTCGTATAAACAACACCCTATCTACCTACTTTGACTTATCCAGAGGGACCAGACAAGGCTGCCCCCTGTCCCCCCTCCTTTTTGCGCTGGCCATTGAACCCCTCGTATTGCAGCTGCAATACGGGGGAACACAGATATAGTGGGATTTAAGAGAGGGGACACTGAGGAAAAGATTGCACTATATGCTGATGATGCACTACTGTTTCTGGGCGATACCTCTAACTCCCTGACCAGACTGATGGAACTAATAGGGATCTTTGGATCCTTCTCGGGGTTTACCATAAATTGGGATAAGTCGACGATCCTACCTCTGGACCCATTGACAGATCCCCTTCCACAGACTGCCACCCTAATTAAAATAGTTGAGAAATTTAAGTACCTGGGAATAATTATACACCCTGACTTTACCCAATATATAAAACTAAATATAGACCCCATCCTCAAAAACTTCCAAAACAAAACTGCCAGTTGGGTTAAACTTCCATTGTCAGTGGTTGGCCGTTGTAATTTGATAAAAATGATTTGGAACCCACAAATTCTGTACGCGCTCCACAATGCCCCCTTATGGATACCTATTCATGTGTTCAAGAAATGCAACACTCTGTACCGTGCTTTAATCTGGAGGAAACAGGTCCCGAGAATTAAATTGGAAACCTTACAGGAGGCAAAGGACTCGGGAGGACTAGCGGTTCCGAACCCATTTTTCTACTTTATAGCTGCTCAGTTACAGCAATTAACGGGCTGGCTCCAGCCCGAGTCCTCTGACCCAATTAGAAATATCATCAGCACACAGTTGTCCGGGGGTGGTCTTGTGGAGTGCATAGAGGCAGGTGAACTCGGACAACTAACTCAATACCCAACCCTTATCCTTATAGATAAGACATGGAGTAAGGCCAAACAACATATGCAGTACACGGGATACACTAACTGGTCACGTATATGGAATAATTATAACTATGTAGAGCTACAAAAATTAACAAATTTCTCCAACTGGTCAAGGTATGGACTGAATTATATTCCCCAACTGTACTGTGGAGGTATACTTCGAGACTTCCAATCAATACATGAGGAATTTAATATACCAAACACGTCATTTTTTCAATACCTTCAACTCAGACACGCTATAGCAGCACAAGCCACATTATCACACTGGGTACTGACGAGACCCACGATACTTACGCAACTCATCACGTCTTCTTCACGCAAGGGACAGATCTCCTCCATTTACAATGCACTGATTGGACATGTATCTAAAGCAATGTCATTACCCTGCAGGAGCGGGTGGGAAATGGATGTGGGTCAAATTACAGGTGAAGAATGGAATAACATACTTGACAACGTGTTGAAAGTGTCTCTGTCTGCCCCACAAAAGCTTACCCAATTGTTTATTATCCACCGCACATATCGCACACCCGAAAAATTGCATAAATGGCATAGGCGAGATGACCCCCTCTGTCCCCGATGCTCAGTTAACAATGGAACATTAATACATATGCTATGGAGATGCCCAAAATTACAAAGATATTGGGCAGCAGTGATGAACACCATTAATAACATATGGAATCTCAAACTTAGTACTGAACCTAAACTTTGTTTACTAGGCCTGTTAGACGAAGAAGATTACACTCCCTTTACACACACAGCAATTCTTAGAGCACTATTCTTAGCCAGAAAACTCATTGCCAGAAAATGGATATCCACAACCCCTCCTACACACAAGGAATGGTTACAATCTGTAAATGACTCTCTTATCAGAGAACAGCTCACATATAAGCATAGAGGAAGCCCCCATAAATTCGAACGCATATGGGACCCATGGTTGGACACACCGGGACTAGCACCACTTAGCTTGGTTCACAACAGAATCCTGGGTGGGAGGAACACCTCAAATAATACATAAAGGTAATTTCTGTGTCACACCCTCGAACATGTCATTATGCACAAAATGAAAAGGAGACGAAACAGAAGTAAGAACTCAAAACAAAACTCACGATCCACTTCCCAATCGCTTTATTATTTTTGAGAGACATTAAAATATTAAAACATAAAAGCACTTTAGGCCTGCGGAGGTCTTTTACAAAATAGGTTGTATATAGTTTTCTTCTCTCTCCCTCTTTTTCTTTTTCTCGTGTTGCGCATAGGTAATGCTCCTCTCCTATTGGGTCAGGAGGGGAAGTCCGACCTCACCACTTCCCGGCCCCTTGTTGGACGGGGGAGGCGGGGAAGGCGTATAACTAACATTACACACGTGTGCATAAATACAAAGACCAAATAGGATATGCTCTAGGACATTAAGGACATGATACCTGATAGACAATGCTATATCCTGGATAGACTGATAGCATCTACAGTAATGCGCATGACTAAGCTAAATGTCCACACTATTTGATTTTGAATGTATAGTCAACCACAAGTGCCTTAGACTGAAACACATCTCGGAAACATTAGAAACGTAAAGTGGTCAACAGTTGTTTTCACATGTTTGTATACCTTACATATTGTGTAACTATGTGCACAGGTATGTCTGTGTTTTTCTGTTTTGTTGTATGTTCTTAAAACTTAATAAAAACTATTTGATTTAAAAAAAAAAAAAGAGACGAAGTTCAATGTTTTCAATGCTTCACACAGGGCCTTCCAAAATTTGGAGGTGAACTGGACCCACGATCTGAAAATAATACTGGCTGGGATGCCATGTAGCCTTTCGACCTCCTTGATAAATGAAGAAGCAGTTTCAGTGGCTGAGGGGGTTCCTTTCAAAGGTATGAAATGTGCCATCTTTGAAAAAACCGTCAACATATTCCCAAGGCTTTTCAGGTACTGGAAGAGTTAACAACAGGCCCAAGGTCTTGGCATGATCAGACTTGTTTCTGAGGCATACAGTCCTTTAATAAATCTGGCCACCAAAAGGAACGGGAAACCAAATCTGAGGTCTTATAGATCCCAAAGTGACCGGCAAGGGGATGGTCATGGCACTTTTAAAGAATGGGAACCCTAAATAGTTTAGGAATAAAAATATGTGGAAGTAGAGTTCATCTCTCTTGTGAAGATGTAAATCAAGAGGAGGAGGGGTGGTCAGCAACCTCTTTGATTTGTGACATCAACACGGTCGGACTTTTTCATCAATTTGGTCCGATCGGACAAGGTTGTTGAAAAATCCGACCGTGTGTATGCACCATCGGACAGTGTTCGTCGGTTTGTCCGTCGGACAAAGTCTTATCTCCTGCTGGAAAGATTTGCCGTCAACCCGGTCCGATCACACCAAATCCGAGCGTGTGTACGCTTGTCCGACGGACAAAGTGCTACGCATGCTCAGAAGAAATTCTGTGACGGAAGCGCTCGGTCAGGTAAAACTACCTTTCCTAATCGACACAGCACATTCGTCACGCTGCAATGTTAAAATGTCTTTAATGCAGCGCATTCTCTTTTTCTTTACAATGCAACAAGAATGACATCTTTTAGCTGCTCCTATTCACCCGCACTTCTCACAAACTTACTTCTTTATTACTTTGCAGCATTTATACACTACATGTTTATTTTGACTGTGAACGGAAAAGAATCTTTGTTATTTTTTTACCATGATTCGTCTTGTTTTTTTTTTTGGGGGGAATACATATTTGAATGTTTTTTTTTTTTTTTTTTTTTTTTTGGAGGGGGGTTGTGTGTCTCAAATTACCAAAAACACATTATTTACATTTGTATTTCTTGCTTACATTTACTAGGAGTTTGTTTGTTGTTGGTGCCCCTTGTTAATTCTACTTTAGGATTAGTGAAATGTACCTGCTTACTCAAAGAAAAACTGTCATTGTAGCAAAGTAAAACACAATAGTCAATGATTATTTCAAATCAAAAAAACCTTTATTTAGGTCACACCAACAAACCAAAGAGGAACGCAGCCATGGTGAAACTTGGGGAATTTGCAAAGTCTTGGCCCCCCACGGCAACCATCATTGTTCAAGCGTAGAAAATTGGGGGCCTGAGGAGTACGTATATTAAGGGGAGTGCAATCTGGTCGTGAAGTCCAAAGTATCCGGAACTGCAGCAGATGCCATCTAGGTCCCCAGGCTCTGGTACTACAAGAGGCTCCATCTTCTCTCAGACCAGACTGATTCCAGGTCGTCACTCTCAGGTCTTCCTTCCACGCTTCCTTCCACGCTGTGGCTGTCGTGCTGGTGGGGTGGCAGAAGGAGGAGGAGGAGGAGGAGGAGGTGGAGCATGGTAGCTATGGCAAACATGTGTGACTGGGGTCATCTCCCCAGCCCTACCCTTATTTAGGACATGGAGGATGAGCCCCTCACACATGTTGCGTTGCCTCACCTCCATACCCATCATTTTTGTGACAACCACCGAGCCAAAGGTCTCCTCGTCGGCGGGTGTGGCATGTAGGGAGTCTGAAGCCTCTCTGATCATGCGGAGCGCTGATTGTGCCGCATAACCCCCCCTTCTCGCCCTTTTGTACGGAAGGCGGAGGGGAGGGGTTTGGGTGTCAGTCAGGCTCCGAGGCCTAGCCCCCTCTTGGCTGCCACTACCCAGCTGGTGGCTGCCACTAACCCCTGCCTCCTCCTGACTGCCACCTTCCACAGCCACCTCCTGGCTGAGGTCTTCCTGTGTATGAAAAAGGGACATAGTTTCAGTTATTTGTTCATCAAACACACACAATTCTCATCTAGTGACTGGTGCAAAATGTTTACAAATAGAGAACCATACAATTCTCAGCCCTGCAGTTTAGATTCTGGCCCCAAATGTCTCCCACACCACTGTCAGTTGATATGTCAAACACGTTAGGAACTAAGCAATTGGCGATCCTGAATTAAGTGAACATCATTCATTATTCCCATAAATGGTAACAAAACTACTATACCTGGAACAAGCTGGGCTCCTCCACCTCTTCCAGACTGGAAGGCCCAGGTTGCTCCTCGGAAGCCTCATCAGGGGTGGGCTGCGCGCAAGGAAGCGTGGAAGGAGGAGTTGAGGTTGGCTCCGTGACATCAGCCTGGTCCTTCAGAAAATGGAGACTCTGATAGTACCAGAGCTTGGGGACATAGACCTCATCTGCTGAAGTTGCAGTTTCCTCAGACTTCACGACCTTCTTCCGCTCCCTGATATACGCACTCCTCAGGCTGCCAATTTTCTTTCTAATATCATCAACAGTTGCCGTGGGGAACCTTGGCTTGACAAATTCCACAAGTTCCTCCAGGGCTGCGTGCCTCTTTGGTTTGTTGGTGTAATGTGGGTGTATACCCTGCCACAATATGGGAAAATCCCTGTATTTGGCAATGAAGAGGGGGAGAAAACTCATGTCGTTGAATCCCTTCATATCAATCTCTGCAAGACACAACAACACACAAAACCCTCTAAATTATGTCAGGCTAAACTCTCCTAATCTTCTCCATAAAGAAGCCTCAAGTTCAAATCAGTCTAGGCTAGTTATGTACCAACGTTAAATTGTACCTTCGTTTGTAGCGATCGTCTCGTGTGAGTTTTCTCTCCCCTCGTCTCCCAGATCGTGGCTACGACACAGGCGTGTGACGTTTTATATACACTGCGCATGCTTCAAACTCCGCCCGCCCCTGACGATCTTTCTCGTCTATTCCCCACCCCTTCTCTTTACGGTGTAGTGGGGAGAGCACATGGCGGGGACACAGCAGGTGCGCCACAAATATCCCACCAACGAGGAGGAGGACGAGGAAAGTCCGGAGGCAGAAACGTCCCGATCCCGGAGCCTGAAATTCAAGGCCTCCAATATGTCATTTGGAGAAATGTTGGAGATGGTGGACATATTAAAGAGGAGCGACTATGATGGGAAGTATGGGCCTTACCTCAACCCCAATGTCCGCAAGGCCAAGATCATGTCTAAAGTTGTGAGAAGGCTGTACAATCATTTTGGGGTACAACGATCCAAGGAGCAACTGAGGAAACGCTGGTCAGACCTGAAACTGAGGGAGGCCGATCAGTACAGAAAGATCAAGAGAATTCTTCAAAAAAGTAAGTAGTTGTGTTTTGTGTTTGATTTCTTGCTTGCATACTGCTCCATGTGGTTTGATTTTTACAAAGTTGTACATTCCAAAATGGCCACTTTCAGGTTCGTCTGTGCATTCGATCGTACTCAGCCTCGATCTTTCTGCCACTGTCATGGTCGTGTGTGTGTCCATTCGATCGTACGCAACCTCGATCGTGCGGCCACTTATAATACGATGTTTGGTGTTTTTTTTGGGGGAAAGGAAGTTTGTTCTCCCTAGAAATGTCATCCAGAATGTAAAGCCAATTTATTCAATGTAAAGGAGAGGTCACCCAGTAGCTGTTTACCCATCTGGACTCGAGGGCACTAGTGCTGGGACACCCAAACCCCCTTTTTATTAGCCTTTTCCACACATGTGCTCCAGTGGATACTAGAGGGGGGTCTCCATCACACAAACTTCTACCAAAAAGCTAGTCAGTTTAGCACCTTTACAAAGTGACTACATTCATGTAGTTGACATTTGTAACTGGCCAAACTAAAATAGTGTCCGTCACTTTCAAGCAATGTTTGTCATTTCCTATTTCTGCCCTCAATAGTTTGTGTTGCTAAATCTTCCTTTTGGACATTCTCATAGGGGAGCGAAAACTTGGGCCGTCTGAGGAAACCCCCAAACCAACACCTCCCAAAAAAGGGGAAAGAGCAGAAGCAGAGGAGGAGGAGGAGGAGGAAGGAGAGATCATCGAACTTGGAGAAATTGTCACCACAACAGGTGAGTGTGGGAGAACACAGCTACTGGTAAGCTAATCCATGTATGGCTGCCTCATTTCCAACACCCCATTTTTGTTTGTTTGTGGTTTTTAGGTGACGTGGATGTTGTGGAAGAAAAATCGCACTTTACCACAGAGAGTGCCCACGTACTCATCGGAGAGATAATGGTCTGCAATCGAGATCTAGATTACATAAAGCAAAACATCAATGATGTTCAACAAAAATTGAAGAACATCATTGATGTTTTAGGAAAAATATGAAAACGCACCAAGTAATTAACACACATTTGTGCCTGCTTCTGAACACATTTGCAACTTAAAAACTGTCTGAAATTTGGAACATGCACACATTGTGTCCACATGTGCTAGCTCCCACCATGGTGGATGAATGGCAACGTTTTTTTGGGGGTGCAAACACTTTACGAACTACGAAAGTGGTTGTGGTGAAGGGGTTGCACCCCCAAAAAACGTCCATTCATCCCCATGATGGAAAATGGCACTTTTGAAGCTTCTAGGCATGTGTTTTCCCATCTAATGACCATTTTCAGACCCAAATTGTGTGCATGTTCCAAATTTCCACTTTTCGGGGGTGACCCCCCCATGTGATGAAGGCAAGATCAAACACACTTTGAACATATAGTCATGTCTGATCTTGTCTTCACTTTACAAAGTTGAACTTTCCAAGTTCCTAGGTTCTGTTTTGCTCCATGCCTGGTTTTACCAATTGCGGAATGTTTGTAAACAATGTTGTAAATAACCAAGATGTTGTCAGTTTTGGCGTGAAGATTGTAAACGCACTTGGGAATGTTTTCCTAGTAAACTTTTATTTTTCTAAATGTGTGGCTTCCTTATTTAAAAAACACAATGCATTATGTATGTAAAATGAAAAGGATATGGGGGGCAATGGGTGTTATTTACTAAAGGCAAATCCACTTTGCACTCCAATTTTCTTTCCCTGTGAACTTTTTCAATGCACTTGTAGAGCATAGCGGATTTGACTTATGTAAATGACACCCACAGTGCTTTGTACGAAAACACGGAGCACAGCATTTTGGAGAATACACACATGTCAGACCTGGTGATGAAAAGGAGTATTTTGGGTGTCAGTTAAGCAGTACAAACCTTCTCTAGACCAAAGATTAGGTAGCAAACACACAACATGAGAATAATCTTTTTGGGAAGAAGAGACTGTTACCTCCTTTTGCCCAGAAAGTGCGTTCCCACTGTCGAAGGCAAAGGGAAAAAATGTCAAAGTAAAATAAGCTAAAAAGAAGACTGAAATGACAAGAAATCATAGGTTGGTTAAAATATCAGATTTATTAAAAAATGCCTCTCACACATCGTCAGGCAGAGCAATGGCCCCCCTACCCACAAAGTACTCCATATATTGGTCCCGGACAACACGGGCATTTAGAGGGGGCAAGCCTGGACGTGCCACTCGAAGGGCTGTGAGTTCCGCATTTGGAGGGCCCTCCACATCTGGGCCAACGGGCACCACATAGTTCCTGTTATGTCTTTTGAGGAAGTTGTGCAATATGCAACAGGCAAGAACTATGTGGTTGAGTTTGTATTCCGCCAAGTTAAATGCCGTCAGGAACAGGCGTAAGCGGCTGGCCAGGATGCCAAAAGCGTTCTCCACAACTCTTCTGGCTCTGGACAGCCTGTAGTTGAAGACCCTCTGGTCCGGGGTGAGGGTCCTCATCGGGAACGGCCTCATCACATGGGGAGTCAACGCAAACGCTTCATCTGCGACAAAGATGAAGGGGAGTCCTTCGGCATTCTCCTCTGGAGGTGGCAAGCACAGACTGCCACTTTGGAGACGCCAGTAGAACTCCGTGTGCGTAATGGCCCCACCATCCGATATCCGGCCGTTCATCCCCACGTCCACATACATAAACTCGTATGTTGCCGACACCACCGCCAACATCACTACACTATTAAACCCTTTATAATTATAATAGTAGGACCCCGAGTTGGGCGGTGGGACGATGCGGACGTGTTTCCCATCAATTGCCCCTCCGCAGTTAGGAAAGTCCCAACGGCTGGCAAAGTGGGAGGCCACAGTCTGCCATTCCTGTGGCGTGGAAGGGAACTGTGGAGTGAAACAAGAAAAAAAAATTTGTCACTTTGCACCTAAACATTGCAAGCAGATTAGACAATCAACATCTTGGAACAAGAGCATTGTATAAAATTGGAGGCTGGAAAGTATTTGCACAGAAAAGTAGAGGCTCCCCTTCACAGATTACTCACCCCCCATCAATCCCCCCACTTCTGATGGGACATTGGCAATAACTAGGGTTTTGGGGGGGGGGGGGGGGTGGTGGACAGCTAACCCTCTGCACTTCATTGATTGGCAAATGGCTCAATAATGTGGGCTATTTTGGCCAGACCCTCTGTACTTAACACTTTTGGCAGGCCACAGTAAATATCAAATAACATTTCAACCCCCCCCCCCCCCCCAAAAAAAAGGCAGGCACAGTGTGACATTATTAAATTACCAAGCAAGCTAATAGGAGGGAAAGAAGACAAAAAAATAGGAAATGGAATGTATGGAGGCAGCCCCTTGCACTACATGCTTTGCTGAATTCATCCCTAAAGATGCGCACTATAAAGAGGTAGGTATATAGTGTGTATGGACCTTGGGAAAGCCAGCAGATAAAGGATTGGTACCATCTGACAGAGCAGTTGGGGGAGGGGGTTCCTAATGAGTTTGCCCCCCCCCCCCCCACCAAAAGAAAAAAAAAAGGGGGCTCTACATGAAGTAAACCACACAGCAAACATTTGTGCATATTTTAGGGGGTGTTTTGGGGCAAACAATACTATGCAGCAGACAAAAGACATTGCTTAAGTGACTAGGCCATAGGTGTCTATTGGGGCAGAAGAGCATGCTGGTGAGGTAAGTGAAGGGAAAAATGCATGAAGGAGAAAAGGGGCACAGCATATTAGAACATATTGCAATCATGGTAATTAGGGAAGGAGGTCAAAAATACAAGTCATTAGCAAACAGAGCATACATAGAAGGGAATAGTAAAGTATAAATGTTACCTTAATATAGTCCTCCTGCAGGACCTGAATGATGGCAGAACAGGTCTCTGGAATAATGATTCCCAGGGCCTGGGGAGAGATACCTGAAGAGAACTTCAAATCCTGAAGACTTCTCCCTGTCGCCAAGTACCTCAACGTGGCAACAAGCCTCTGCTCCGGAGTAATGGCTTGTCTCATGCAGGTATCCTGCCGGCTGATAAAGGGGGTCAGCAAAGCCAAAAGACGGTGAAAATCGGGGTCCGTCATCCTGAGAAAGTTCCTGAAATCATCAGGATTATTCTCCCGGATCTCACGAAGCAAAGGCATGTGCGAGAACTGGTCACGCTGAAGCAACCAATTCTTGGTCCACATACTCCTCGTCACTCTGTTCATGGACGGGTCTTGGGTCAAAGCTAAAAGCCCGACACCAATTCCGGGTACAGCACGAACTCGGCGACGAGTACGCACGGGAAACATCGCTCAGAAGGTCACAAAAGGTCGGCTGGTCAGAACGGACAAACAGAAAGCACCGATAAACAGCAAGGCCTGAAAGAACGAAGTGAATACCAGCAACGAGCAGACAATAAGCAGTGCAAATCAAAGCGTCCTATATCAAGATATAGGCCGCAATGACCAACAAATGCGAACTGACTACACGCACTAATAAACAGATACGCACGACAAGCACAAACTGAAGAGCAGTAACGATCTGAGTCAGAAAACTGAGAAGCGCGAATCTTAAGTCACCAAACTTCCACTAACTCTCGATAAACACGGGATCAGCAGAAGGAGCCCAACGGGTGCCTGACGTGGTGCTGAACTTCCCTTTTGTAATCTCGTGGACGACGACTTACGACACGACGTTCTTCCGGACCGGATATTCCGACAACGTAGTCCGACCGTGTGTACGCAACGCCAACATCGGACAAAGTACGTCGGACAAAGTCCGACCGACCTGGTCCGCGGATTGTCCGAGCGTGTGTATGGGGCTTAAGAATAAATCCTCTTCCACCCCCTAATCCTCTGTCCCAGCATAACCCCCCATTCTAGTACAAATCTTCTCCCACCCAATTCCCTCTCTCCAAATCCCCCCACCAAGCACAAATCCTCCTTTCCCCAATCCCCTTCCCAGCACAACAAATCCCCACAAATGTCTTCTCCAAGAAAACTCCACCAGATCGCATGGTACAGTAATACAATGTGACCCAGTTGCTGTGTGTTTTTTAGAGTAGTGCATGCATTACTTTTGGTGCTGTCTGGCATGATTTCAGCCCATTTAAATAAATCCCACGTGAATCGCACAGATTGCACAGCACTTTCCTGTGCGATTCATGGTGTGAAACAGCCCTGTGCCCTGGTGCCCAGTGCTGGAACAAGTTCCACTAACTTGTCTGGCAGGAGGGCACTCATTTGGGCACCTGGGGCAATTGTACTATATCGCTTGTTGGCTGCCTGAGGTTGTCCCCTCTGTGGCAGCCAGCATCTCTTTGATTTAGCGGGGGGGGGGGTTATGTTCTTGGTGGTGCTTTGGGAGGGGAGAAGACCTGTGCTGGGTGGGTGAGGGGGACGAGTTTCATATCCAACCCCCCTTTCAGCACAAGTCCTCTCCAATCCCAAAGTACCACTACCGAGTATCCTCTCCCTCCAAAATGACTACAAGTGAACCTTGTAAACTTGCTCCTCATGTCCCCCTCCTCATGTCCCCCTCCTCATGTCCCCCTCCTCTGCAAGTCTCATGTATAGAGTCTTCATTGCAGACCTCAGATCAGTGCTTCTCAGGCAGAACGCTATGCCTCTTCCTTGCCTCCCCATTCTGTCTATGTACAGGGAAACATCACAGCAGGAGGATAAGGGGGCGGCTGCAGTGCACTCCACTCTGCATTGTTTATGTGTCAGAGGCAGCCAGCGGGGAGAGATGCCGACGGTCATACAGAGTTTTGCTTTCGGCGTGCGGGACCCCAGACAACTGGTGCCTGCGCTAGTGCGTCCCTGCTGGGCAGGTCACTAGAGCCAATTCTGGGTTCCATTTCGGGACTCAGCCTTGGCTCGCCGGGACTCCGGGATATACATCAAATCCTGGGATGATCCCAGCGAATCAGAGATGGTTGGAAGTAGAGATGGTCCAAACAACACCCTGTTCGGTTTGCGCCAGAACTCTCGAACATCGCAAAAGTTTGGACACGAACAATGAACCCCATTGAAATCTATGGGACCTGAACTTGAAAAATCAAAAGTCCCCATTTTGAAGGTTTATATGCAAGTTATTGGCCATATAAATGGTATGGGGGAATGTGTACTAGCCTGGGGAATATGTACCAATGCAAAAAATCATTTTTAAAGGAGCAGCGATTTTTCTTGTTCAAACATTTTATTGAAGAAATGTAATACAAAGTACAGGGTTAAAGGGAGGGTCATTCCCAAATTGCAAAAAGAGATAATGATGCATACAAGAATATCAAAAGTCAAAAGTCAAAAGTGAAAGCCTATATACTAAACAGAAGTTTGAGAATCAGCAATAAATGTGTGAACCAATATCTTGACATATAGAAGAGGAGCAGTAATTTTAATGATGCTTAAAGTGAAACAATAAAAATTATTGGGGGCTCCCCTTAGTCTGCCTGCAAAGTGGCGCATCGGTACCGTGTATAGAACCTACTGCAGCAAAACTGACATTTAGAAAGAAAAAAAAATTACATTTAAATAGATTTTCCCTGCAAGCTCTCTTTATTTAGTAAGCAATGGCTTGGGGCCACAATTTAGTGCACTCGGAACAAAATTAGAGATTTTTTAGGATAAATTCTGGTGTCTCTTTGGCAGACTTTGGATGGAAATAACAGGTGCAGAAAAATTGGTCTTTGGGTGTTGTTGGTGCCTTCACCCCGTAACCTTCTAGAGGTAGTCTTGATGAAAGCAAGAATTGGCCTTGCTGTAAAAAAAATCACTTGGATGCACCTGTCAAACAGGTGTGGAAAAATTGGTCCTTGGGTCCATCTATGTGGCAGACGTCTCACAGGGATTCCCTGACATTGCCCCCCCCTTAGGGTCAGCCTCCGGATGCCCACCAGAGAGCATTTTTCAGGGTGAAGTTGGAGGTAAGCTTGTATCAACCGAGCAGCATGAACATTAGAGGCTGGTTCCCAGGAGTTATCCTCAGGACAATAGCCCTTCCATTTAATCAGGAACTGAGTCCGACCTCCCCTCCTTCTACAGTCCAGAATAGCTTCTACCTCGTATTCCTCGTTACCTTCGATCAATAATGGAGCTGGAGTTTCAGAGCCTCGATCCAGAAGGGGTTAGAAACTGTTGGCTTGAGTAGAGAAACGTGAAACACAGGATGAATCTTCAGACTACTCGGTAAAGATTATTCAAATGCCACAGAGTTGATCCTTATCTTAATTGAAAAAGGACACAGGTATCTTGGACCAAGCTTCTTTGAGGGACACTTCAACTTTAAATTTGTCGTGGACAATCAGACCCTATCTCCTGGTTTCAAATTTAAATTCCCTCTCCTCTTTTTATCAAAATTTTTTTATTACCTGCCTGTGTCTTCAAGATGGTCTCTCGCAAGAGCTGGTTGTTAATATTGAGAAAGTTAAATCTCTCTTGTACAGCTGGTACAGCAGATTCCATTGGTCCATCAGGCAGGAAGGAAGGGCATAAAAGGGTGGCTGGTTGATGGGAGAATGACCTGAGTTATTGTATGCAAACTCTGCCAAAGGAAGGAGGAGCACCCGATCATCTTGAGAGAAGGATGGAAAACATCTCAAATATTGTTAGAGAGTTTGGTTTGTCCTCTTGGTCTGTCCATTTGTCTGTGGATAGTAAGCAGAAGATAGACGAAGTTCAATGTTCAATGCTTCACACAGGGCCTTCCAAAATTTGGAGGTGAACTGGACCCCACGATCTGAAATAATACTGGCTGGGATGCCATGTAGCCTTTCGACCTCCTTGATAAATGAAGAAGCAGTTTCAGTGGCAGAGGGGGTTCCTTTCAAAGGTATGAAATGTGCCATCTTTGAAAAACCGTCAACATATTCCAAGGCTTTTCAGGTACTGGAAGAGATTACAACAGGCCCAAGGTCTTGGCATGATCAGACTTGTTTCTGAGGCATACAGTCCTTTAATAAATCTGGCCACCAAAAGGAACGGGAAACCAAATCTGAGGTCTTATAGATCCCAAAGTGACCGGCAAGGGGATGGTCATGGCACTTTTAAAGAATGGGAACCCTAAATAGTTTAGGAATAAAAAAATGTGGAAGTAGAGTTCATCTCTTTGTGAAGATGTAAATCAAGAGGAGGAGGGTGGTCAGCAACCTCTTTGATTTGTGACATCACATCTGCTTGTAGAAGCAGGAAGTTCTTAGCTGGTAAAATAGTGTCAGGTTCAGAAGGTGGGACTGATTCAGGAAACATGCATGAGAGCGCATCAGGTTTACAATTCTTGGACCCGGGACGAAAGGTTAAATGGAATACAAAACAGGAAAAGAACAGTGCCCATCTGGCTTGTCGAGGTCTTAGTCGTCTAGCAGTTCTTAAGTACTCCAAATTCTCATGGTCTGTGAAAATAAGGATAGGAAGAGCAACTCCCTCCAGCAAATAACGCCATTCCTCTAGGGCGGCCTTAATAGATAACATTTCTTGATCCCCCACATCGCAATTCCTTTCAGAAGAACTTAGTTTCCTGGAGAAAAAGGCAATAGGATGGAGTAGAGTTTAGCCCCTTGTATAGCCCCAACTGCACTTTCAGAAGCGTCCACTTCGAGTACATAGGCCAAAGCAGGATCTGCGGCAGGTTGGCTCCCCTGGGCGAAATGGCGTTACCTTACGTCGATTCGTCTTTTGGCCACTAGGGGCACATGCCGCCGATCGCTCGTGACAGAGTGAGAACTGGGATCTGTGTGTGTAAACACACAGATCCCGGTTCTTTCAGGGGAGAGGAGACAAATCGTGTGTTCATACTATGTATGAACACCGATCTCTGTCTCCTCCTAAGCAGTCCCACTCCCCCCCACAGTTAGAACACACACTAGGGAACACAATTAACCCCTTGTTAACCTCTTCCCTGCCAGTGACATTTATACAGTAAGCAGTAGATTTTTATAGCACTGATCGCTGTATAATTGTCACTGGTCTCAAAAATGTGTCAAAAGTGTCCTATGTGTCTGCCGCAATATTGCATTCCCAATAAAAATCGCTGATCACCGACATTACTAGTAAAAAAAAAAAATAATAATAAAAATGCACAGCTTTGCACGACCGCGCAATTGTCAGTTAAAGCAACGCAGTGCTGTATCGCCAAAAATGGCCTGGTCATTGAGCAGCCAAATCTTCCGGGGCTGACGTGGTTAAAATAGGGGGAGGTGAACAGTGTTTAATTGTTCAAAAGCAACTTGAATTTAATATGCTGCTTGGTCAAATGTGTAACTGGTGCAATGATACCAGAAAAGTTCTTTATAAACTTCCTATAAAAGTTGTCAAACCCCACAAAGCTTTGTACTGTTTTCTTGTCCTCCGGAGCAGGCCATTCCAATACAGCAGCAACTTTTTGTGGGTCCATAGCAATGCCAACTGCAGCAATGATAAGTCCCAGGAAATGAATAGTCTGTCTGTCTGTTCTCATCTTTTGCATAGAGATGGTGATGAAGTCTACCCAGTAACTTCTTTACATGGCTCCTGTGAAGGTCCAGTAAGCTGGAGAATATGAGGATGTCATCCAAATAGTCAATAATAAACAAGTCAAGATTGTCTTGAAATATGCTGTTGACAAGATGTTGAAACATAGCAGGGGCATTACAGAGACCAAACGGCATGACTAGATATTCAAAATGTCCAAAGAGCATTCTGAATGTGGTCTTCCAGTAGTCTCCTTCACAAATTCTGACTAGGTTGTGTGAACCTCTCAAATTGAGTTTAGAGAAAACTTGCGCCCCTTGCAAACCTCTAGAATAGCTTAGGAATTAAAGGAAGTGGGTAGCGATTCTTGACAGTTATTTTATTAAGGTCACGATAGTCCAAGCAGGGCCTAAGAGTATGATCTTTCTTCTCAACAAAGAAGATGCCCGCTCCTGCAGGTGAGGTGGAAGGTCGAATGAATCCTTTCTCCAAGCTTTCATTAACCACTTCAATACCCAGGACGTCATATGACGTCCTTGACATTGAGTGGGGATATCTGAATGATGCGTGCAGCTACAGGCATCATTCAGATATCAATCTTTCCGGCCGGCGATTCTGTGCACCATAAGAACAATCATAGCGGCAGTTCCGCCGCTTGATCATTCTTATAGGCAACGGGAGGGGACGTCCCCTCCTCCCGCCACCATCCGGTGCTTCTCCGGGCTCTCTTGTGCCATCGGAGGCCCGGAGTACGAATTGCCCGCCGCCAGATGACGAGCATAGAGATTTCCGGTGACCAGATGGTCACCAGTCATCTCTATGACCGTCAGAGGCCCGGGCGTGACATTATGACATCCTGCCCGGTACCCGGAAGTAAACAAAGCCGCAATCACGGCTGTCAGCATGAGATCAGTAATTTTTTTTTACCGATCTCATGCTTTCCAGCCTGGAGGAGAGATGTGGGGTCTTATTGACCCCACATCTCTCCATAAAGAGGACCTGTCACATACATTCCTATTACAAGGGATGTTTACATTCCTTGTAATAGGAATAAAAGTGATCAAAATTTTAATTTTTTTTAATAAGTGTTAAAATAAAACAAATTAAGTAAAAAAAAAAAAAATGTAAAAAACGCCACTGTCCCTGGTAGCTCACGCTCAAAAGGTAACGCACACGCAAGTCCGGCCCACATATGTAAACGCCGCTCAAACCACACATGTGAGGTATCACCTCGTGCGTTAGAGTGCGTGCAACAATTCTAGCACTGGACCTCCTCTTTAACTCTAAACTGGTAACCTGTAAAAAAATTTAAAGCGTCGCCTATGGAGATTATTAAGTACCGAAGTTTGGCGCCATTCCATGATTGTGCGCAATTTTAAAGTGTGACATGTTCGGTATCTATTTACTCAGCGTAACATCATCTTTCATATTATATAAAAAAAATTGGGCTAACTTTACTGTTTTGTTATTTTTTAATTTACTAAACCGTTTTTTTTTTCCAAAAAAAAGGCGTTTGAAAAATTATTGTGCAAATACCATGTGAGATAAAAAGTTGCAATGACTGCCATTTTATTCCCTGCTAAAAAAAAAAGGATATAATGTTTGGGGGTTCTGAGTAATTTTCTAGCAAAAAAATTATGATGTTTACATGAAGGAGAATAGGCCAAAAGAGGCCCGGTATTGAAGTGGTTAATATAGTTAAGGAGGGTTTCTAATTCAAGTTCAGAAAGAGGGTAGATTCGGCCAAAAGTTATTTAAGCCCCGGGCAGTAGTTCAATAGGGCAATCATAAGTCCTATGCGGAGGAAGAGTATCCGCATTCTTTTTATTGAAAAAACGTCTAAAGCCCCATACACACGGTCGGACAATGTCCGTCATACTTTGTCCGATGTTGGTTTTGCGTACACACGGTCGGACAAAGTTGTCGGAAAATCCGATCATTCTGAACGTGGTGACGTTTGTTGCCTACGACGGGACTACGTAGAGGCTAGTAGCCAATAGCTTTGGTCTTGTAATGTGATCTGAGCATGCGTAGCACTTTGTCCGGTCGGACAACCGTACACACGATCGGACAGCAGGAGATAACAATGTGTGACTCCTGTGGAACACAATGTACCTGGCAGTAAGGAGAAAGGAAGAGGATGTCACCCGTAAGCCAATTGATGCTGGGATTATGTGCCCTCAGCCAGGGCATACCCAGAATTACGGGGAACTTGGGTGATGTAATGACATCTAGGCGTAGAAAATCTTGATGGCCAGAGGAGGAAAGGATTGTAGTCGTCTTTTGTGTCACCGAGCCAGACATAATACTGAAATCATCAGCTAGATGAACAAAAAAACCCCCATTTCTTGACACAGAGGGGAAGATTGTGCTGGGCTGCAAAATTAGAGTCCACAAAGCAGCTACAGGCACCAGTCTATAATCGCAGGAACAGTCTTTTTAGCAAGTCTCAGGTGACATAGAAAGGTGAGGTGTCTTTGATCAGTCCCAGGTGGATGCATTGTGTGGATCCAATTAGTAAAGGACTTGGATGGTCTTACTGGACAGGTCTGTAGAAAGTGACTAGCATCGCCACAGTAGAGGCAGAGGTTGAAATGATGATGTCGGATACGTTCAGCTGCAGACCGGGAGGGTCTCCAAAAACTTTTTTGCGAGGGGCCTCGGGATTCCCTTGTTGTGTTACCAGTAATGCAGGAAAAGGTATTTTCTGGTCTTGGGTGGACCAAAGAGCCTTTGCCGGTTTTCTCGGATTGTCACTCTCGTAACTGTTGGTCAATCTGGATAACAAGATTAACCATATACTCCAAAGCTGTTGGTACCCCCACTCTGGCAAGTTCATATTTTAGAGCGTCAGATAAACCGAGGCGAAACTGGTAATGGAGAGCTGATTCGTTCCACTGGGTATTAGTAATCCATAGACGGAAGTCAGTCAGATAATTTTCTATGGGCCTTTGACCCTGCTGCAATTTGCTGACCATTAGTTCTGCAGTCTGACGGCAGAAAGGGTCAGTGTATAGCTTGCACATGGCAGAGAAGAAAGAGTCCATAGATGCCAGAGCTGGGTCGTGTTGCTCACAAAGGTTGATAAGCTCAGGACTGGGGCTCATCCTGAAGAAGGGAGATAATGAATCCCACCCTAACATCTTGTGTAGAGAAAGTTTGTGGCAGTTACGGAAAGTCCGAAATTTCCTGCGATCTCCAGAGAAGCGTTCCGGAATGGGCACTCGGGGTTCAGGTGGGAGAAAAGTCCCGCTGGGTGTGTTGGTCTCTGTCTCGGTAGCTTTATCTGTGACAGCAGGAGGACTCGAAAGTGGTAAAACCTCTCTGTCGGATGACAATCGATCTTCCATGCGATTACGTTTTCCTTGCAGACTTTGCATTATGTAGGAGATCGATCGACAAATGTCCTCTAGTGGAGGGGCCTCCCTTTCAGACTCCATCATTGGCTGCCTGATTACTGTCATGTACCTGATAGGAGACTGAGTTGACGAGGTCGGCCTCTCTTGTATCTCCCGCCCTGGCCCCACTGAGGATGAGGAGGGACAGGAGGAACATGAGTGCCTGATGTGGATGACTCCGGGCTGGCAGCTTGTCAGGACTCTGGAGGCTGGAGCATACAGCAGTGTGCAGAGCTGGAGCAGAAGCCAACCAGGCAGACACTTGGAGGTAACAGAAGCCAGGATCACAGGCGGAAGCAGAGTCTCAGGGATAGCTGGGGTCATCAACAGGCGGGCAGCGGGGTAACAAGTCATTAGCAGAGCCAGAGTCAGGAACGGAGCCAGGTCAAAGGTAAACGCCAAGACAGGAACAGGATACACAGCCAGGGTCAAGGAACAAGCCAGGTCAGCAATCAAGGAGAGCATACAGGATAAACCAGGATACAGGAAATAGCTGAAGATCAGTCAACAAAGAATAGGAGACTGGGCTCTCTTTAAATAACCCGTCTGGCACCAAGAGGGATCGTGCCCTCGCAAGTGTGCATGCGCATTCGCAATTGTGGATTCATGCACACTCCTGTTAGCTGTTCTTTGAGACAAACCATGTGCACGTGCACATCTATGTGTCAGACATCTCATAGGGATTCCCTGACAGTACTACTCCCAAGGTTTCTGGGGACTGAAAACCATCTCTTAAGGTTTGACGTTTGTCTTCCTCTGCTTTAATGCCTCCAACACTGCCATAATCCTCCTCCTCCCTCTCCTCTTGTGCGTTCTGTGGCGTGGCAAGAACGGTGTCTGAATAAGGGGACCTTGAGAGAAAAGGAAGTCTTCCTCCCGCTGCTCTGCCTCAAGTGCCCTGTCCATACTGCCATGTAGAGTCTGCTCCCGCAGGAACACAAGAGGGATTGTGTCACTGATGCATGCATTGTCAAGGCTCACCATCCTTGTCGCCTCTTCAGATCGCGACAGTACAGTGCATGCATCCTTTATCAGCAGCCATTGGCGTGGAGATGCCCTGGGCCTTTCCTTGTGCCATACTCACATGGGTACTCATTGACAGGCCTCTGCTGAATGTACAGCCGCTGCAGCATTGCCAAAGTTGAGTTCCACCTGGTGGGCATGTCACAAATCAGGCGGTTTACAGGCAGGTGGAAATGCCGCTGAATTTCAGCCAACTAAGCACTGGCTATGTATGACCACCTGAAATGGTTACAGACTCTTCTGGCCTGCTTTAGAAGATATTGCAAACCTGGGTACCTGTTTAAGAAACGCTGCACCACCAAATTGGGGACAAGAGGCACCCAGGACTTTTATAAGCTCTTTTAAATGTATTTCCCATTGGGATGCACTGGCTAAAGCTCTTATTTAATATGCTCTTAAAGCATACCCATTTCTCTTCCGTATTCTTTGTTCCTAAGATTGTATCCCAATCTGTATCTTCTAGCAATGCTCGTAGTTTAGGGAAGTTGGCCATTTTGAAATTCAGTGCCTTTGTATTCCCCTTATGTTTTTCCTATTAGTTTGATTTATACTGAAACTAATTGAACTGTGATTGCTGTTTCCTAAATTGCCCCATATTTCTACATCCGTGATCAAGTCTGTATTGTTGGTAATCAGTATGTCTAGTAACGCTTTGTTTCTAGTTGGTGCATTTTCCATCTGACCCATGAAATTGTCCTGCAAGAAATTTTGGAACTGGTGAGCCTTAGATAATTGCCCGGTTCCTTCCACCCAGTCTATGTCTGGATAATTAAAATCCCCCATCAAGATGACACTTCCCATCCTTGCTGCTAATCCAAATTGTGATAGGAAGTCCTCCTCCTCCCTCTGGTTAGGGGGCCTATGATATACTCCCAGTATTACTTTCCCCTTAGTTTTATCCCCTTGCAGCTCTACCCATAAGGATTCCACCTCCGCGCTTGCTCTCTTAGTGATGTCATCTCTCACATTCACCCTCCCCTTTTTTTAGCCTCTCTATCCCTGCGATATATTGAATACCCTTGAATGGTTGCCAGGCAATCATTAGAGCTGTTGAACCAAGTCTCTGAAATTCCTAAAAAAATGAAATCTTCCTCGTACAACAGTAGCTCTAGTTCTCCCATCTTGTCTGCCAGACTCTTAGCATTGGTGAACATGCCACATAGTTTAGACCGGTCCCATACTATCTCCTTATTGGGTGTTCTGAGGTTGCAAATAGGACTTGTTCCTATACTTACTTCCGGTTTAGGTGCTTTAGTCAACCTACCACTAATGCCCCCAATACTACCCTCTGGAATATGTTCCACACTGACTATCTCTACCTCTGGACCCCCCCCCCCCATCACCTAGTTTAAAAGCCCCTCTAACTTTTCGGCCATCTTCACTCCCAGCAGATCTGCACCCTCTTCATTTAGGTGTAGTCCTTCCCTTCTAAAGAGCTGGTGACCGACTGATAAGTCTGCCCAGTTCTCCAGGAACCCAAACCCCTCCTTCCGTGATGTGCAGAACCTGAGCGCCGGTAGACAACATACAGTTCGGCGCTTCATGTCTTTGTGACAGATTGCCCTCTCTGTCCTTCTAAGAATTGAGTTTCCTACCACTAGAATCTGTCTTTCCTTTCCCTTGGCTTTACTCCCCCCTCCCACTCCCCCCCCCCCTCACTGGAGGAGTCATTCCTATGGCAGCTAGGGGAGTTCGAATGATTTGTTAATCGGATTCATACGATTCGAACGATTCGTTATTCGGATTCGTACGATTCGAACGATTCGGTCATTCGTACGAAAACGAACGAACGAAAAAAAACGAAAAAAAACGAAAAACGAGAAAAAACGAAACGAATTGCACATGTCTACTGAGAGCCTCCCTAAGGCCCCTTTCACACTGGGTCGGTTTTCAGGCGGTACGGCGCTAAAAATAGCGCCTGTATATCGCCTGAAAAAAACGGCCCCATTCACTCCAGTGTGAAAGCCGGCGGGCTTTCACACTGGAGCGGTGCGCTAGCAGGACCGCAACAAAAGTCCTGCTAGCAGCATCTTTGGAGCGGTGAAGGAGCGGTGTATTCACCGCTCCTATACCGCTCCTTCCCATTGGAATCAATGGGAAACCGCGGGGATACCGCCCGCAAACCGCCGCTGCAGCGGCGCTTTGCAGAGGTTTTTAACCCTTTTGCGGCCGCTAGCGGGGGTTAAAACCACCCCGCTAGCGGCCGCATACCGCGGGTAAAACGATGGTAAAGCAGCGCTAAATATAGCGCTGCTTTACCGTCGCCGCCCCGCACCGCCCCAGTGTGAAGCCAGCCTAAGAGGGCCAGCGAATCCTGCAACATCAGACTGGACATAATCTTCAAGTAATCCAAACTTTACACCCTGCTAAGACCAGGCTGACTCTAAAGTATTGCGTATGCCTGTCTTTGAAATATTTTTTTCTGTAAATATAAGTTTAAATATTAAGCTGCATCTCTGAATGCTATAGCTAGATATGTAAGACCTCTACCCCTCTGAAGAAGCTACCATATTGAAAACTATGTTATATTCCTGTCTGGCAGCAAATAATACAGACATTTTTTGAAGCCCAGAATCACAACAGCAGAATGCTGTGAACAGTGCATAATTCCACAAAGTAAAACACCAGGTAGCGGGTCATATATGTGTAAAGGGTTAACTGCTCAGTTGACCTGTTCCACTGATGCTTCCTTTCAGTCTGCTTGTAAATAGATTGCTGCTGAGAGTGTGCTATCATGACAATGGATATTTCCAATTGGCTGTTCAGTAGGTTCTCTAATGCCTCGTACACACGATCGGACTTTCCGACAACAAAACCCTGTAATTTTGTCCGAAGGGTGTTGGCTTAAACTTGTCTTGCATACACACAGTCACACAAATGAGGAAAAGAAGGGGAATTGGCTCTGTTCTATGTGGGAAAAGCGAATTACGAATGTAGTGACGTACTAGACGTACTACGTGTTTTTTTCAGCTATTTAGCACCACCCTTTTTGGCTCCTTCTGCAAATTTTGTGTTATGCGGCGTACACACGGTCGGAATTTCAGATGGAAACAGTCCGATGGGAGCTTTTCATCGGATTTTCCGACCGTGTGTATGCCCAATGGTCTTTTTCTGTCGGAATTTCCGACGGACTTTGAATTGAGAACCTGTTCTCAATTTTTCCGACGGAAAACCTTTCTATCGGATTTTCCGATCATGTGTATGCTATTCCGACACTCAAAATTCCGATGCATGCTCGGAAACAATTCGACGCATGCTCGGAAGCATTAAACTTCCCTTTTATAGTGCTGTCGAACGTGTTTTATGCCACTGTGTTATTGACTATCGGAATTTGGTGTGATCGTGTGTAGGCAACACAGCTTGAGCGGAATTCCGTCGGAAAAAACGTCAGAGTTTTTTCTGACGAGAATTCCGATCGTGTGTACGCGGCATAAGTAGAAGTTTGGTGAGTGCTGATTCGCACTTTTCTTTTCACGTTTTTCATTTAGCGCTTTTCAGTTCGTGCTTTTCACTTCGTGCTTTTCAGTTTGTTTCTGAATGGCCGTTTGTCAACCAGACATGTTGTGAAATCGGAGGAGATAACGTGTTATTTATTATTGGCCTTGGAGTTATTGCTTTGACATAATTTTTTTGGTTGAATAATGATTTGATTTGGTATATTTTCTATATTTTTGGATGCATATAATGCAGTTTTTGGTTAAGTTCTATTGGCAGATAGCATGTCTAATTTTATTTGTTCTCTTTTTTAATGCACAATAACAAAAATTGTGGAGAATAATACTTGGCTATTAAAATTACAGTTTGGGAGTAGGCAGTTACATTAAAAAAAATACCATGTAAAATTGACAAGGGACACCAACATAGTTGTATCTTTAAAAAACTACAGGATAATGGTGTTGTGGTAACTTGCCCAAAAAAAAAGCATAATAATATTATTCTTGATATCACTAGAAAAAAAAAGCCTTTGAAAATAAATTTGCAATAACCCCATCAGTATCACAAGCAAAGCAGCTTCATTATTATCCCAGTAAATAAAAAGACAATTATGCGCTGCATTTGGAGATTTCATAATTTGCCACGTCACAAATGTTAATTCTCCATTACAAACACTAGTTTACAAGACCGAAGCTTCTGCTTCCGAGCATCCATGTTTGTACTTTGGACTTTTGTCCGACGGACTAGTGTACACATGATTGGAAAGTCCAACAACACACATTTGTTGGCAGAAAATTTGAGAACATGCTAGCCAATATTTGTCCGCGGAAAGTCCGACAACAGTTGTCCGATGGAGCATACACACGGTCGGACTTACCGGCAACAACCTCACATTCAACATTTCCCATTGGAAATTCTGATCGTGTGTAAGGGGCTTTAGGCTCCAACATCCATCTTTTTAAGCACTTGGGATGGGGGGAAGGTGAGAAGGGCAAACAATCCTTAGTTCAATACAGCATTACATAGAACTTGTCTTTTCGCAGCTCATTCCCTTCTGCCCCACCACCTCCAGCTCCATCAACATTAAATATTGACAGCCTGGGGCATGAGGGGGATGAATTAAATTAGGACTGGTGAAGCCAGAGATAGTTTCATTCAAATAAAAAACACATTAACCCCTCTTACACCTTCTTACACACACACACTCACGTGGACTGTCAACAGAAGCAGTAAGGGCACCCGGATCCACACAAGGTTCAAATGTATGTGTAGGAATTCTATAGAACATCACTGGAGTGTCACCTTCAATCTCCAGTCCCTGGAGCAGTTTGTTTAACTACTTGCCCTCTGGAAGATTTACCCCCTTCATGACCAGGCCATTTTTTTTGCTTTTTGGCACTGCGTTACTCTAACTGACAATTGCACAATCATGCAGCACTGTACATAAATTACATTTATGTAAATTTGTTTACCACAAATAGAGCTTATTTTGGTGGTATTTGATAACCACTGGGTTTTCCAGTATGTGCGCTATAAAATAAAAACTCCTACAATTTAGAAAAAGAAAAAAAAACAATATTCTTTACTTTCTGTTTTTAAAAAAACATATCCAATAAAGAAATGTAAGAAATCAAATTCCTTAAAAAATTTAAGCCAATACTTATTCTGTTACATATTTTTGGTAAAAAAATCCCAATAAGCGTATATTGATTGGTTTGTGCAAAAGTTATATGGTATATATTCTGGCATTTTTATTGGTTAATTTTTTTATACTAGTAATAGCGGTGTTCAGCGACTTATAGCGGGACTGCGATATTGCATATCACAGCCATACAATATGTTTAAAACTAAATACAAGTAAATGTGTGCATTTTATGTAAGACCAACACTTTTAAAGTACAATAAGTCTCTGAATTAAACAACCAGGTTTTCTTTATTAAGGGATAAATCACAGAACAAAGAAATACGGCAAAGTTGCCGAACATGACATGACCTCTGAATTCTTTTTAATAACGTTGTTATGCTGTTGCTAACCAATGATGAATAAAGTACTTCTTACCATTAATGCGACTTCTGGTGCTTGCTGATGGCTTTGTAGTCTGGTTGATACGTGGGGAGGTTAAGCTTCATGCAGGTGTTGAGACTTCCATCCGTTAAACGTGATCGTAATTTCGATTAATTATAACTGTAATGTCATCATCTCCCCCACTGTAATATTCACGTCATCTCCCTCACTGTAATATCCACGTCATCTCCCCCACTGTAATATCCACGTCATCTCCCCCACTGTAATATCCACATCTCCCCCACTGTAATGTCCACATCTCCCCACTGTAATGTCCACATCTCCCCCCACTGTAATATCCACGTCATCTCCCCCCACTGTAATATCCACGTCATCTCCCCCACTGTAATGTCCACATCTCCCCACTGTAATGTCCACATCTCCCCTCACTGTAATATCCACGTCATCTCCCCCACTGTAATATCCACATCATCTCCCCCACTGTAATATCCACATCTCCCCCACTGTAATGTCCACATCTCCCCACTGTAATATCCACATCTCCCCCACTGTAATGGAGGAAAATAAAACCGCGCTTATGACTAAATACACACAAAAACAAACAGGCTGCCGCTCAAGGTGGGATACACACACTAAATGATATGGCAAAAAAGGAAGCAGCGCCAAAAAAATTTGTGATAAACAGAGATAGTGAAAAGCTCCCCGTTAAATGTTCATAAATGTCATGATAGTACTCACCAAGGGACCATCCAAGAGTCCCTGTCTTGTCCATGAGGATCCAGAATCCATGCCAGCTGCCTTTACTTTGACCCACTGTATCCTGTTGGTGAAGTCGTGTGTGGTTCTACAGAGTCTACCCGCCCGCCCTGGAACATCGAGGTCGCAGGCCATCCGGAGCCTCTTTATGCCTGTTTGACTCCCTGTTGCTGACAGGGAGTCCACCTGTTCTGGTAAGCGTACATCTATTTCCATTCCTCCACGAGTGTGTGTACCAGAGGATTCAGTCTAGGAACATCTTGGCTTGAAGTCACCTATATTTTATCACTTTGGGACATTTTTTGTTTATCACAAACATTATTTGTATATGCTGCTTTTCACTTTTGGTTTATACAGAAGTATTTCCTTAACATGATTTAGGAACTTCCTTGGGACTTTTTAGTTTATTATAAATAATATTTGTACTTTTTTCATAATCACTATTGATGAATTTCTGTACACTGAAAGGTACCCTAATTTTTCACCCTCCCAGCGCTGCACTTCTTTTCACAATACCCATCGAATATTTGTCCTATTCTAGCGCAGCCGCTTCATTAGCATTTTGTGTATATTATTTGAGTTTAGCGCTATAATTCTTCCCATTTTTCACATTTTCACTTGACTTTTTATTATAGCTGCTACTCACACGTTAATAGAAATATGGACGTTTTTGAGTATAGAACCTCTAGATCACTTAACACTGACGTGGTTTTTTCTTCTACCGGATCTGAAACAGAGATTAGTGGTATGTTCATGAGACTTAAAAATCTTATGACCACAGAGATCCATATCCAATGGGATACAGCTTTTCTAGAACAGTATGTCAAAGAAAAGATGGTCCCCAGAGGTCTGAGGTGGGATGTTTCCCCTCAGCAGGGGGATATGGATACTGACATTTGGTTTGGTTATTTTAATGAAGTAGGCATCCAGCTCCTTGTATTTTTGATTGAAAGAAAGCAACTCAAACTTACTAACATTGATAAAGAGATTAAAGATCTCAGAGATAAACTTGGTCCATACAAAACGTCCTCTGAGTATATCTCTCTTTCTACTAGTCTCAAAAACCATCTAGAGAAAGAAGAGAGAGACCAAAGGACAAAAAAACAGAAAAAATACAATAGGGATGTCACGGACTACAAATCCAAAACTGTTTTCAATTGGCAGAAAAAAGTCATCTCGGCCAATTTAAATGCAGAAATGGAAGTTACACAGTCCGATATCCCTACCTCCGACAGGAGATTGACATATGACCCCAATTATAAAGAAGGGCCTACACGACTACCTCCGGTGTCCCAATCTGTTAAATCAGTACCCTCCAGGGGCCCTGAACCCCGGGGTAAGCCATATAATTTAAATGGACACCCACCTCCAAATTCTAGAGGTGGGGGCCCCCCCAATAGAAGTAGAGGGGCACATCAGGGTCAATACAGAGATTCTCACTATTACAATAGTCCTAGAGGACATTCCACTGGTTGGTATGGCCCACGGGATGATTACCATCACGGCTATCATAAGAACAACTATAGAACCCCCACTCGCCCAGTCCCACGCTCTTTCCCTGTTCCGGAAAGTAGAAGGAACAATGTCCATCACAACGCATATGGGTATATGGAGAGAGACGAAGAGTCTCACCTCCGTTCCCCATATGGGTATAACTCTAATGTAGATGGACGTCCTTACCCTTTGGATTTTCCCAGGTCCATGCAAGACTACCCGGGAAACACAAAAGGAAACGAGGGACCCGAGGCGGCTGGCGGGTCCAAAGCCAAAAGAAAAAGAACTTGACCAGTTCTGGCATATTTAATCTAAGCACTATTAGTTTATCCGATGAAGAAAAACTTGTTCTAGACAAAGGTCTAAAATATGTCCCTCCAAGGACCTTGAACAAGTTTTTTACATTCATCGACATTCAAAAATTTGTTCGAAAACTTAATATACAAAGACATTTTCTTACTACACCTTCTTACAATACATCCAGAGCATCAGATGGTCAGGTTCACTCTGGACTATCTAACCCTTCGTTGTTCAACCCTCCCGGTGTGATGGCCCCTTCCCTACAAGTCTTTCGTAGTTTGGTTCTACAGGACCTAGAGAGACTACCTAAGAAGAAGGTACACACTAATATCCAGGTGAAAACAGGACTGAAGCAATTGTGCGAATGAAAGAATTTAATTATTAGGCCGGCAGACAAGGGCGGTGGTATAGTCGTTCTTGATAAAGACGACTATATAAAGGAAATGGATAGTATTTTGGGTGATATCGATACATATACTCCCATTCCCAATGATCCCACTCTTCCTTAGAAAAGGGAATTGACTGCCCTCCTCTTTGGGGATCCTTGACAAAAAGGAGAAGAGTTTTCTGATACCCGTAGCACCACGGATCCCTACAATCTACTATCTCCCTAAGATACACAAAAATCCCGTCCATCCTCCAGGACGGCCAATAGTCAGTGGGATTGATTCCGTTACGGCTAGGATAGGGAAATATGTCGATTTTTATCTTCAACCCCTGGTTAAGCTAGTGCCTTCTTACTTGAAGGACACAGGCGACACCATTAGAAAGTTAGAAGCGGTCACCTATTTAGATGACATGCTATTGGTAACGGCAGACAGGGCTGCACTGTATACGTGCCTCCCACATGATTTAGGCTTCAAAACAGTAGAGTATTACTTGTCTCAGAGTGCCTCGATACCCCCAATACAGCAAAATTTTATCATGGATCTGCTGAGGTTCGCGGCCCAGCACAATTATTTTTGGTTCCAGAACAAGTTCTACCTGCAAACTCGCGGAGTGGCTATGGGTGCCAAGT
Organism: Lithobates sylvaticus; assembly: GCA_028564925.1. Lineage (NCBI taxonomy): Eukaryota > Metazoa > Chordata > Amphibia > Anura > Ranidae > Lithobates > Lithobates sylvaticus. Next base: position 178,471,240 of record CM053036.1, read on the forward strand.
TCGCACCTAGCCTCGCGAACTTGTTCATGGCCAAATGGGAGGAGGATGTCGTCTATGCCCTCAGGAGACCTGAGTTGGTCTTCTGGGCGAGGTACATAGACGACATCCTCCTCCTATGGAGGGGTAGCCGCGAATCATTGGATATGTTCATATCCCTGCTTAATTCCAACAACAGGGGTATCCGCCTTTGCCATGAGGTCAGTTTCACTCTTGTTAACTTTTTGGATCTTGAGATCAAAGTTGTGGATCATAAATTGGAGTTTGCCACATATTTCAAACCCACAGACCGGAATGGTTACATTCCGGTCAATAGCTGCCACCACTCCCAGTGGCTTCGGTCCGTACCACGCAGCCAATTACTCCGTTTACGGAGGAATTGTACTAGAGTGGAGGATTTCTCTAGACAGGCCGCTGTATTAAAGCAGCGATTTGTAGAGAAGGGTTACAAGCTAGAGGATCTTAATGGAGAGATCGATCGTATCCAACAGCTAGATCGTAGTACTTTGCTTGAAACACAAACTAAAAGGACCACGGACACAAAATTTAAGTGGTCCTTTTTTACCACCTTCTCTGTGCAATCCATGTAGATCAAACAGATCATAAAAAAACACTGGGGAGTACTTCAGAACGATAAAGTTCTTGGTTCTGCTCTACCAGAGAAAGCGGGTGTCATATTCAGGGGTGCAAGATCTATCCAGGGCCAGATAGCCCCCAATGTCATCTATCCCCCTAAAAGAGTTTCCTTTTTCTTTCAATGTAAGGGATACTTTCCCTGCCGGAAGTGTAATGTGTGTTTGCACAATACCAGCGGCAGAAGAAAGAGTGAAACCTTCCAGTCATCTACCACCTCACGGATCTATTCCATGCAGCGATTCACTACATGTGCGACCCGATACATTGTATATTTAATAACATGTCCCTGTAAGAAGCAGTATATCGGGCGCACAATCAGGACATTCTCTATTCGGGTGAATGAACACATTAATAACATAAAAGGAGGCAAAACCAACCACAGTGTTCCCCGTCACTACTTAGAATGCCACGATCGCGATCCTATAGGAACGCAATTTCTGATTATTGACCAATTCGTTCCACACTGGAGAGAAGAATCCCGCATGCGCGGTGTTTCCCGTCTTGAAACATATTGGATTTACGAGCTTCGTACTTACTCGCCATTCGGCTTAAATGTCGAGTGGGACATTAACTCGTTTATCAACTTGTCATAAATCCAATCTGCTTTAAATATATTTTCCATACTTATTTCCTATTTGCCATTGCTTCAGTCCTTACACTTTTATCTCTCATGTGGTCCATCCAGGACATAATATGGGATACAATCAGAGGTATGTCATATACAGTGTCGGGCAGTTCTTCTATATTCATCCTTATATATTCTTTTAGTTCTTTATTGAATTGTTTTTTATTATGTATTTTTATGTTAGTGTTTTTAATGCAGTGTGCGTTATATACACAAGATGGCGCTTCTGCCCACTGTCCTTTTCTATTTTCCCTTCAGGGTTTATTGTGTGCAGTCAGTATGCCTTCCCATCACTAGATGTCGCTGTTTTTATCCTCCAGTGGCATTAGAGAGAATTTCTATGAAAAGACAATTATATAGTTTTACATCTACATATATGTGTTTGTAGAAATGTTACCCTTGGAGTTTGTGGCTCAAGGATACTGGCCCTTATCGAGCTCTTTCAAAATTTGTGCTGATCTGCACTGGAGCTGTGTGACGTCAGTATGTACGCACTCGGTCTCCGTGTAGATCTCCTGCTCACCTGGTCATGTGACTGGTCACATGATCGGAGTTTATTCCTTCCTGGTCTGAGTACTAGGTAGGATTGTTGTGACACACAGCGCGCTTGGCGCCGCCCTACAGCTTCACCTGATGGGTCACATGACTAGAAGCACTCGTACCCATGTCACTATGGGATCACAGAGGCAATGTGTGGCGATAACGCCGATCTATCAGGGGTAAATGACACACTTTGATACCTGACCAGGATTGGATATTTACTAGGTGCAACATTATTGGATATGTATGTTATATCATGTTATTGGCCATTTATAATCATTACCATTTATGTTTATGTTATGTACAAGTTCAGTGATTGGTCTGATGACGGTCTGTTTACTTTTCCGTGATTGGATGAGGATTGAGGGTCCTGCCCAGGGACTGTGTTCAGCCTTTCATTGGCTTGTTTTTTGGCGCCATTTTAACATGTGCCCATTTCAACTTGTTTGGATATGGTGTGTTTTGGTTTGCACCTATCAATTTGCTCCATCTAGCCATACTTGTATCTGATTGGTTACTTCGCATCCAGCAGGACCACATTCCTCATCACATGATCATTATTGGCCCTATCAGATGAGGTAATAATTGTATCACATGTTAACGTTGTGTGATTGGATGATAACCATGTGGGGTATCTATATATATATATGTGCAGTGTAGGGGAATGGATATATGCCCCAGTTGAAGTCTACTTTAGCCGAAATGCGTAGGGCCAGGTCATACCCATTCCCACACTGCTTTTTAAACGTGATCACTTTTATACTACTATTTGTTTTGTACTTGTTTTTTTTTCAATAAAAACCTGCCCTTTTTGATCTACACCATTGGAGTTCCCTCCTGGTTTTTTTCTTCTTGTTTTTTTCTCCCTATGATCTGAAAATTTCTTGGAGAGCATCTCAAGAGATCCTCGCTCTATCATTAGTTGGTGTCCACTATTGGCTTATTCCATTTGGCCGACCAAGGGACCATCCAAGAGTCCCTGTCTTGTCCATGAGGATCCAGAATACATGCCAGCTGCCTTTACTTTGACCCACTGTATCCTGTTGGTGAAGTCGTGTGTGGTTCTACAGAGTCTACCCGCCCGCCCTGGAACATCGAGGTCGCAGGCCATCCGGAGCCTCTTTATGCCTGTTTGACTCCCTGTTGCTGACAGGGAGTCCACCTGTTCTGGTAAGCGTACATCTATTTCCATTCCTCCACGAGTGTGTGTACCAGAGGATTCAGTCTAGGAACATCTTGGCTTGAAGTCACCTATATTTTATCACTTTGGGACATTTTTTGTTTATCACAAACATTATTTACATATGCTGCTTTTCACTTTTGGTTTATACAGAAGTATTTCCTTAACATGATTTAGGAACTTCCTTGGGACTTTTTAGTTTATTATAAATAATATTTGTACTTTTTTCATAATCACTATTGATGAATTTCTGTAAACTGAAAGGTACCCTAATTGTTCACCCTCCCAGCGCTGCACTTCTTTTCACAATACCCATCGAATATTTGTCCTATTCTAGTCGCTTCATTAGCATTTTGTGTATATTATTTGAGTTTAGCGCTATAATTCTTCCCATTTTTCACATGATAGTACTCAGTCCAAGCCAACAAATAACTAGATCAAAGTTCATATATGTAGGCTAAGTTCGAGTTTAGCTGTAGATGGATATTTGTTAAGCTATACGCCAGACCAATGACCACATCCAAAGCACATAGAGAATCAACACCGCAGTGAGTGGTATGCAATAAGTGACAACCGGACCCTCCACCACCATATGGTATGCCCTTACCAGATGGCAGAGCATAAAAAGCTCTGTGATGGAACAATCAGCTGTAGGTACCCAGGGCTTGGGGTCTGTGTCCACCAGCACTATTGGAATCCGTTCCTTGCAGACAGTAGAGTATTGAAGATATCCCAGGCTTTTAGCTCCTCCCGATTCCCGATATTGAGTGTAAGCTCAACAATGTATCATTTAAGAGGGGAGAGAAGAGCCACCAATAATGTAATTCCGTATATCATTTATTAAAAGATCAATAGTAAAACTCACAGTTAAAATTGTAGAGGCATAAAAACATGTCCGCCGGCCGGTCGGATACTGTAGCCCGTCCTCCTGAGCGTGGTGACGTCACTGCGCGCCTTCCCAGACCAGTTTCGACACAACTGTCGTCTTCAATGTCCACACCTCTCCACTGTAATGTCCACATCTCCCCCCACTGTAATGTCCACATATCCCCCCACATATCCCCCCACTGTAATGTCCACATCTCCCCACTGTAATATCCACATCTCTCCCCACTGTAATATCCACATCTCTCCCCACTGTAATATCCACATCTCTCCCCACTGTAATATACACATCTCCCCCACTGTAATATACACATTTCCCCCCACTGTAATATCCACATCTCCCCACTGTAATATCCACATCTCCCCACATCTCCCCCACTGTAATATCCACATCTCACCTACGACTGTCTGCTTGCTTACCACTACACAAGCAGACAGATCCACGAGCAGTTGAGGCGGGTGATGATGACGTCAGCGCGCCGCTCACCTAGGCCGCCGCTGGGTGTACTAAGATGGCCGCCACTCCGGAGCTAGGGCGAAGCCACTGCCTTTCCTATGGGCTCAATCCGGGAATCGGCACACCACGCGATCCACGGATTGAGAGGCGAGAGCCAGATGCGGCCATCAAAAGAGCCACATCTGGCTCGCGAGCCATAGGTTTCCGACCCTGCCATAAACACTATTAGATTTTCTGCATATTTTTGTCTTCAGATTTACTAAGACCATGTAGTGCAAGGGCCTGCTTGATTGCATACAGATTGAAGCTCTTAAGGTTTGACCTTATATTATATGGTTTTGGTAAACCTGAAGATGAAAATCTAATAGTGTGTATGGGGCCTAAGGCCTGGTTCACATCTATGCATTTTTTAGCACATTTTTAATTTTGCAGAAACACACTACAGTCCATTTAACATGGTTTCATATGGCTGTAGTTCACATCTGTGCATTTTATAGAAAGGGCCAGGGACTTTTTTCTGGTTTTTGGTTCCATAGACTTCAATGGATGAAAAGCATGTATTGAAAAATGCAAAATGCACCTGCAATATGCAAACTGTAACCTGCATAGGTGTGAATCCGGCCTTATACAGTCATCAGAGCTAAAAATATGTACTGTCACTGTACTAATGAGACTGGCTGGGAATGGGGTTAAACATCTAGGACGATCAAAGGGTTAAATGTGTGACTAACCAGTGTGTTTGTGTTTACTATGTGCTGTTTTTACTAAGGCCCCTTTCACACTGGGGCGGTTTTCAGGCGGTACAGCGCTAAAAATAGCGCCTGTACAACGCCTGAAAAAAACCGGCCCCATTCACTCCAGTGTAAAAGCCGGCGGGCTTTCACACTGGAGCGGTGCGCTAGCAGGACGGTCAAAAATGTCCTGCTAGCAGCATCTTTGGAGCGGTATAGGACCGGTGTATTCACTGCTCCTATACCGCTCCTACCCATTGATTTCAATGGGATACCGCGGTAATACCGCGGCAATACCGCGGCAATACCGGGTAAAATACGGGGGATTTTAACCCTTTTTCGTCTGCTCGCGGGGGGTAAAACCACCCCACGAGCAGCCGAATACCGCGGCTAAAACGACGGTAAAGCAGCGCTAAATATAGCGCTGCTTTACCGTCGCAGCGGCTCCCGCCCCAGTGTGAAAGGGGCCTTAGGGATGTGGTGGATTTTATTCCCTGCTTTGTAGCTCTGCCTTGTTTACATAGGCAGAGCTCTGTTTTGTGTGTCTTCTTGTCAATCAGCGAGTGCCAGCAGACATCCATTTGCCAGTTTAAACACAGCACAGCTCTGGCAGCGTGCTCCCAGTACCCGGAATTGATCCTTACATGAAGTACATGGAAGTACCTGATCCAGCACAGGAGAGTTGCTCTGCCACTGGGGTCATAGGTGAGGCGATCAGCAAGTGGTTAATCAGAGCCATAGGGAGATGTATTGACTAAGCTGTATAAGGATAATATCAATCTAATGTTATAAGAAGGTTTTTTTTTTTGTTGTATAATCTGGGGTCAGGGTTTGTTTAACATAAATGGAAGGTTAGGAAATCTGAAATACAGAGTTAGAGGCAGAGCTCTATTTTTTTCTCCTAAAAAGCTGGTGGATTTCTTCTGGGTGAATGTAGCGCTACCCCCAGTTAAGAGAGCCGCTGGTTTGTTTTGGGTCCCTGAGTACAGCTCCACCAACCCCCGGCAATTTGGCTCTACCCACTCTGGCACAGTTAGTAAAGGGGTACGTCCCTATGCACATAAAACTTAGCTTATACTCTAAGTGTAATTGGTATGAACTCACAAGCAGACTGCTGAAATAAGAATAACTGGCTTTACTTTGGCAGTAAGGAAAAAAAGAATAGCAACATGCATTTGAACATATATATTACAATACTTTAGCAGGTCCCTGCAATATGCACTTTAAACATGTACACAGGTATATGAATCTAACAATGGGGAAACGGAGCGCCAAGCGTGGCGACCGTCTGCTATGCACCCCTGAGGTGCAATAAATCTATCTGCGCCTACCTAACGGGCCAGGCCTGATCCCTAGTAATAGAGCTCAGTCCTTGTACTAGTACAGTGTTCTTCACCGGCAATAAATCTGTAGAGGTGGTGCACATGTAGCTTTAAATGGTGTCATTTGTAATCCACAAAAAGTAACATTGCTGCTCTGAGGTAAATTGCGCCTAGGCAGTTCAATAGGCATAAAACTTGTGTGTCAATGCAGGATTGAGCCTACAGGCTCTCTCACCAATCCTTGGGGTACCGTCCTCCGATCCGGTCCCTCTAATGGCGGCTCTGGTCTCTTCAATGGCGGCGTCCGGTCTCCTCAGTCACAGCCCTGCACTCCGGTCATCAGCTCCGTCCGACCGACAGTAAGGGGAAGTCTCCGCTCCGCTGCTGTGGACTCTGAGGGGTGAGAGTCTCACTCCATCGGCTGCAAGGCCCAGGCTTCAGGCCTTCAGCTCCGGTCCGCACAGGTGTCTCTGCTGGCTGCAGTCTCCGCGTCACACGCTCTGTCAGCAGAGGTAGGCCAGTCCTGTCAGGCCTCAGAAGAGGAAGTGTCCCAAGAGGAAGAGGCGGTCTCCGCTCTTCCCTTTTATAATCTCCCCCAGCAGCCTCCCGGGCGGAAGTCAGCAGCCCTGGGGCCTGGGGAATTCTGGGAGATGTAGTCTCTAAGCATAAAAGGGGTAGAACCCCGCTACACACTCCCCCCACTTTAAATCTTTGGTCCCCAAAGATAGTGTTCAAACTACAAACTTTCTCGGGAACAACATTTTCACATAATTTGGACAGAGGAGCTTCCCACCAATTGGCATGAGATGGGGAGCTGTCCTGTCTACAGGTCACTTCAGTGTGGGCGACCTGCTTAACTGTGCCAGAGAGTGAGCTGGGGTTGCCCTCCACTAAATGAACAGCGGAAGGGTCAGGGCTTTCAGCACTTCTCCTTGCTGTGTTAACAGAGTCCTCTGAACTTTCTCCCATCTTGGGGTAAGTTAACTTCTTGGGAGGCTTCACACTCCTGCGAGCTCTCTGTTCTCTTGGAACTTCCTCAGGAACACATTCTGGCAACATCTCTGGTTCTGGAACATCTTCTTCTTGTTCTGGGTAGAGACCAGGGACGTCTTCCCAGCACTCAGGCACATCACTGAATGGCACAAACTCTGTGGCTTCTGGGTTCAATGTGTTATCTTCCACATCTTCAGTAGGTGGAAGATCTATGGCAGAATTTCCTGGAGTTGAGGAAGGCCATAGCCATTCAAGTTCTCCTCTTTCTTCCTCTGGTTGGGGGTCCTGTCCACCCCTAACTTGGGATGTCTGGGACCTAGTATTAGGCCTGGGGGTATCCAGAATGGAAACAGATTCAGGTACATCTCTTACTGGAGGCATTCTGACTGCTTCAGTGAGTGGGAGCAAATGATTCCTATGCCAGGTCTTCAAAGGCCCCAATCTTCCTTCTGGCTTCAACTTGTAGACAGGCAATCCTGGAAGTTTTCTACAGATGATATATGGTTCTGATCTCCATCTATCAGCAATCTTGTGTTTTCCAGGGATCCCTAGGTTCCGTAACAGTACACGGTCCCCAGGCTGTAGGTCCTGTACTCTAACTTTCAAATCAAAGTTCCTCTTATTTCGGGCCCCTCTCTGGTCAGAGGCCGCTTGAGCTTTTTCATAAGCTATCTTCAGACTGCGCCTCAGTCTGTCCACATATCCTTTGTGGGAGGCAGCTGAGGCATGGTCCAAAGAAATTCCAAAGGCCAAATCCACTGGCAATCTTGCTTCTCTCCCAAACATAAGTCGGTAAGGGGAAAAACCTGTCACATCACTTGTGGTGCAATTGTAGGCATGCACTAGAGCTGAAATGTGTTGGCTCCAGTGTTGCTTCTTCTCGGTCTCTAAAGTTCCCAACATGTTCAATAGGGTCCTGTTGAACCTTTCAGGCTGGGCATCACCTTGAGGGTGATATGGTGTGGTTCTAGTCTTCTCTACTCCCAGAGAATCTAGTAGCTTCCTGATCAGGCGACTCTCAAAGTCCCTTCCTTGGTCTGAATGGATTCTCTGTGGCAGTCCATAGTGAACAAAGTACTTCTCCAAAAGTACCTTGGCTACTGTAGAGGCCTTCTGGTCCTTGGTTGGGAAAGCCTGAGCATAACGAGTGAAATGGTCGGTTACCACCAGAACATTTCCCAATCCGCTCAAATCGGGTTCAAGGCAGAGAAAATCAATGCATACCAGATCCATTGGGCCTTCACTCTGTAGGTGGCCCATTGGGGCAGCTTGATGGGGTAAAGTCTTCCTCTGAATGCATCTTGCACAGGAATGGCAATACTCCTCCACTTCGGCCCTCATGCAGGGCCAGTAAAACCGGTCTCTGACAAGTTGGAAGGTTCTCTCTGCTCCCAAGTGACCATGCTGGTCATGTAAGGCAATCAGCACAGTCTCTCGATGCTTTTCTGGGAGAAACAACTGCCACTTGTCTTCTGGTCCATCAGAGGGGCCCCTTCGGTAGACTACCCCCTGATGCACCTGTAACTTGTCCAACTCTCTCCTCAGTAGGCGAGCTTCTTTAGAAGGGTGAAGGCGAAGTCCCTCTGGACTCTTGTCTTCCAGGGCTTCCAGGACCAATTTCCCCATGGGATCTTCCAATTGGTCACACCTTAACTCCTTCTTGGACAGCTTCGGCAGACACTCTTCTGCCAGTTGAGTTACCCCACAGTAACACTTTGGGACTCCCACTGTGGTAACTCCTATTTCTTCAGCTCTGGATCCTCCTCTGGCTTGGAGTTCAGCCCCCTGACAAAGGGCTCGCACTCCATCTGGTGCCACTTGGGTCCAGTCTTCCCAGTCATCGACCATGACATGGGATCTTCGGGACAGGGCATCTGCATCCCTATTTCCAGCCCCTGGTCTGTACTTGAGGCTGAAATTGAATCCAGACAACGCCGCCAACCATCTGTGTCCAGTTGCATCCAGCTTGGCGGTGGTGAATAGATAGGTCAAGGGGTTGTTATCTGTCTTTACAGTAAACTCGGCCCCATACAAGTAGTCTCTCAACTTGTCAACAACTGCCCATTTGAGGGCTAAGAACTCCAACTTGTGGGTGGGATAGTTCTTCTCGGAGGGGGTCAGGCTCCGGCTCACATAGGCCACTGGTCGTAGCTGGTCTTCGTGCTCCTGGTAGAGTACTCCACCTAGGCCCTCATGGCTGGCATCAACATGTAGCTCATAGGGTCTAGTGGGATCAGCGTAGGCCAAAACTGGGGCTGTGGTGAGACTTCTCTTCAAGGCTCTGAAAGCCTCTTCACACCTTGAATTCCACTGGTCTTGGACCGACTCACTGGACCTCCTAGGCCCCATTCCATCCTCCTCTCCTTCTGTCTTCAGCAGCTCGTTGAGGGGTTTGGCAATGCGGGCAAATCCATCCACAAACCTGCGGTAGTAGGAGCAGAACCCCAAGAAAGATCGAAGTTCTGTAACTGTTGTGGGCCTTGGCCACGAAGTAACTGCCTCCAACTTCTCAGGGTCTGTGGCCACTCCTTTTTCAGACACTATGTGTCCCAGATAGTTCACAGAAGACTGATAGAACCGACACTTCTCTGGAGAAAGTTTAAGTCCCTCTTCACTGAGCCTCTTCAGTACTTTCTCCAGCCTGGCTTCATGTTCTTCCAAAGTCTTTCCAAAGACAATGACATCGTCCAGATACACAAGGACTTCTATGAGGTTCATGTCTCCAACCGTCCTTTCCATTAGGCGTTGAAACGTAGCAGGGGCTCCAGATAGGCCCTGAGGCATCCTGTTGAACTCAAAGAATCCCACTGGGGTTATGAAGGCAGTCTTTTCTCTATCTTCTGGATGCATGGGGATCTGGTAATACCCACTCTTGAGGTCCATCACACTGAACCACTTAGCTCCAGATAAACTCTGTAAGGCATCTTCTATCCTTGGCGTGGTGTACTGGTCAGGAATGGTCCTCCTGTTGAGAGTTCTGTAGTCAATGCAGAGTCTCAATGACCCATTCTTCTTTCTGACTACCACAATTGGGGAGGCGTAGGGGCTTCTGGATTCCCTAATCACTCCCGTCTTCTTCAATTCCGCAAGCTGCTCCCTCAGATCCTCCAGATCTGCTAGCGGGACTCGCCTCACTCTCTCTCTGAATGGCTTGTCCTCTTGCATGCGGATTCGGTGGGTGGCACTCCTCGCACACCCCACATCAAACTCATCTTTGGAGAAAATCTTCTCCCATCTGGTCAGCTGGGCCTTGGCTCTCTCTTTCCAAGCTCCAGGTAGGTTAGGGTTTTCCATGGAGAGTTTCTTCCAAACATCTTCTCCTTCACCCGTCCCCTTCACTTCTGACCAGCCAACTGGGACAGCAGGACTCACCTGTCCCAGAAGCATCCTGGCAGGGATCTCCACGGGCTGCTCCGTGGGGTTCCTCACACTGACAGGGACTCTTCCTCTAGCCTTCTTCAGGTCCTTCAGTGAAATTACTTCTGGTATCACTTCCAGACCTGAGTGACCCTCCATTGGGTCAGGTTCCAACATCACAAAGGGGCCAGGCTGCTCCCAAGTAAGTTTCACCGTGGCTCTCATGCAGGTCACCTCTCCAGGCTGTAACACTGCTCCTTCTTTTCCAAGCCTCCATACCCTTCCTATCCCCTCACTTGGGGTCTTCTGCTCTAGGACCAACCGCTGATAGGCTGCCTTCAGCATGGGATGGATCTTGGGAGTTGAAAGATTCTCTTTCTTCACCAGGGGGGTCAGAAGCCTTCTGACCAGGTCCGTGTTCGTCCCTATGATCAGGGACGTCTTGCTGGTTCCTGGTGGGCGGGGACACACCACTGCTAAGGTGTCGAACACTTCAGACTTCCCAGCTACGGATGGGTCAAACGTCAGTCTTATGGGTAAGTATCCATCATAGGGGAAACTCTGAGTTCCCAATCCCCTTATCTCCAACTCTTCTATCTTCTGTATTGGCAGATGACTCAGGTATCTGTCATAGAAGTCCCTGTACAACAGGGTCACTTGTGCTCCAGTGTCCAGAAGGGCCTTCGTGTACACTCCTTCCACTTGGATGGGTACAGTAGGGGATGGACCAACTAGCTCCTCTGGGTAGGGCCTAGTTGATGCTGTCCTCTTCTTTGGACTCTTTGCTTTACCAGCACTTGATTTGCACTTGCTCCTTTCTTGAGCCTGATATGCATTGATTTTCTCCCTCTTAGTGGGAGTGTGAACCCGTTGAGGGACATTGTTATCTCTCACTTTGAAGAGTTCACGCTTGGGGGTGCTGTGTCTCTCCGGAGGGGTCTTGCCCCCTTTCTCTGGAGTGCACCTTGGTTGAGGATCCCTGGGCCCCTTCTGAGGGGTTTGGTCTCCTCGCTTTCTCTTCTTGTTACGCTTCTTGGAGCTCACTGAAGGTGATGGGCACCCGGTTGACTCCTTCACCGGGGCCCTTTGGCGTTTCCCGCCGGCTGGCGGCTTTCTGCCTTCTTCTTCTTGGGACTGGCACATACAGCTGCAATATGACCAATTCCTCCACAATTAAAGCAAATCATCTCACTGTGGTCAGGTGGGGATGCTGGTGCTGGAACAGCTGGAAACAATTCCCTCCTGGTTGTTTCTTTCTTGGGACTGGGCGTCTCTTTCGCCACTAGAGATGTCAGTATCTCCATCATCTGGGACATCTGCAACTTCAGGGCATCTACCTCTGTGTCTCTTTCAGGGGTTAAGGCCGTCCTGACCGTGGCCACTGTAGACTTTGTAGACCCCATCACCTGCTTCTCCCTTTTCTCTTCCAACATGGCCTCTTCTTCTCTGACCATTCGGATGAGGTCAGGGTAGTCCAGGCTCTTCCCATCCTGGCGGGTGCGTAGAATTAGTGCGACAGGGTCCAAGGGTTGGGCTCCCCTCATCACCTGCTGGGCACGGGCTTCATCTACCTTCCCTGGATCTATCCCCTTCTTCAGGATAATCCTATGCAGGATCTTGTCTATGCGTCCCATGTACTCTGACAGCTTCTCCCCTGTCTTCTGGTAACAGTGTTCCAGTTGATAGGTAAGTTCTGTGACTTTTTCTGTCCCACCAAACACACCTTCCAGGATGTCTATGTAGTCCTGGGCAGTGCAATCCTTTTTGCTTGTCTTCAGATTGCGTATGGCCTCTAAGGCAGGTCCTTTTAGGCTTTCAACAATCCTTTGCTTCTTTCGGCCCTCTGAGACCTCCCATTCTTCTAGGGCCTGCGTGGCACCATCTAGCCACTCTTCAAATCCCTCTTCTCCCGAGGGTACAGGTGTCCTCCCTGAAAACATCCGGAGTTTCCTGTATCCCGACATTGGGTAATCCCCGGGGTCTCTTCTGCACTGGGTTACAATTTCCCCTAAAACAGCACACAGTTCTGCACTAAGAGTAGTGTGTGTGGGTGCGGGACTTTCCGCGCCCTTCTGCTCCTCCTTCTTTGGGGATAGAATGGCTTTCATAGGAGAGTAGTCTCCCTTCCGCGGCAGCGCATGCAGCACTTGATAGGCCTGACCATTTGGTGCCTGTATACTTTGGCTCCTGAACTGCTCCGGAATCTCTTCCTTCCATTCTATTAAGGCATATGTGTACCCAGCATCATTTCTCATGTCCATTATCCATGACTTCTGGCATGGGGATAATGACATTATGAGCTGCTTGACTGCCTCTCTCTGCCACATCCCTGGCAGTTCAATAACTGCTGCTGCGGCTGGGTCAGCGGCCCATGTTGCGGACCACCGTCCCACTTCTATTGGGTCCATGCCGGCACCTTCTGGCGGCTTTTTCCCGCTGACTCAGGATCCCGGATTACGAGCCCCCACGTGTAGCGCTACCCCCAGTTAAGAGAGCCGCTGGTTTGTTTTGGGTCCCTGAGTACAGCTCCACCAACCCCCGGCAATTTGGCTCTACCCACTCTGGCACAGTTAGTAAAGGGGTACGTCCCTATGCACATAAAACTTAGCTTATACTCTAAGTGTAATTGGTATGAACTCACAAGCAGACTGCTGAAATAAGAATAACTGGCTTTACTTTTGCAGTAAGGAAAAAAAGAATAGCAACATGCATTTGAACATATATCTCACAATACTTTAGCAGGTCCCTGCAATATGCACTTTAAACATGTACACAGGTATATGAATCTAACAATGGGGAAACGGAGCGCCAAGCGTGGCGACCGTCTGCTATGCACCCCTGAGGTGCAATAAATCTATCTGCGCCTACCTAACGGGCCAGGCCTGATCCCTAGTAATAGAGCTCAGTCCTTGTACTAGTACAGTGTTCTTCACCGGCAATAAATCTGTAGAGGTGGTGCACATGTAGCTTTAAATGGTGTCATTTGTAATCCACAAAAAGTAACATTGCTGCTCTGAGGTAAATTGCGCCTAGGCAGTTCAATAGGCATAAAACTTGTGTGTCAATGCAGGATTGAGCCTACAGGCTCTCTCACCAATCCTTGGGGTACCGTCCTCCGATCCGGTCCCTCTAATGGCGGCTCTGGTCTCTTCAATGGCGGCGTCCGGTCTCCTCAGTCACAGCCCTGCACTCCGGTCATCAGCTCCGTCCGACCGACAGTAAGGGGAAGTCTCCGCTCCGCTGCTGTGGACTCTGAGGGGTGAGAGTCTCACTCCATCGGCTGCAAGGCCCAGGCTTCAGGCCTTCAGCTCCGGTCCGCACAGGTGTCTCTGCTGGCTGCAGTCTCCGCGTCACACGCTCTGTCAGCAGAGGTAGGCCAGTCCTGTCAGGCCTCAGAAGAGGAAGTGTCCCAAGAGGAAGAGGCGGTCTCCGCTCTTCCCTTTTATAATCTCCCCCAGCAGCCTCCCGGGCGGAAGTCAGCAGCCCTGGGGCCTGGGGAATTCTGGGAGATGTAGTCTCTAAGCCTAAAAGGGGTAGAACCCCGCTACATTTATCACATTCCCTGCTTGAAAATATAGTGTGAAAGTGCCACACGCATGAACATGTACAAAGACACACACGCAGACACACACACACTTTTTCTTTGTTGCGTGTTACTCAATGCTGGACACTTGTAAAAAGACTGATTTTATTTAGAACAAAATACTTACTGTGCTAACCTTTGTCTTTAATGTAAGGATCTGTCTATATTTTCTGCACAAATAAACACTTTTTCAGAAAAGACTTTGTTCTTAAAATGTAAGAATCTATTATAACATGTTTAAAGTATCAAATCGTCCCTAATTTATTGTATTGATTTACCACGTTCAACAACTGGGGTTCATTTATTAAAACTGGAGATTGCAAAATCTGGTGCAGCTCTGCATAGAAACTAGTCAGCTTCCAGTTTTTTTTTTTTTTTGTCAAAGATTAATTGAACAAGCTGAAGTTAGAAGTTTATTGGCTGCCATGCACAACTGCACCAGGATTTGCAGTTTCCAGTTTTAGTAAATCAACCCTACTATTATGGCAAAATGGGTGTAGGAATGAAAATTATGCACAAATGCTGCTGCCTACAGGCAGCCTGTGCACTCTTGTTTAAGACAGGTACAAATTGGCGCTGCTGCTTGCACATCACTCAAGTAGGTGATGGCATCTATCTACCCAGAAAGCTACTGCACAAGCACTGTATGTAGACTCTTTTATTAAATTTGTTCACATGTACATGCATGATCAGTTAACTTTTTAAAGCGTATGTAAAGCCAAAATGTTTTGTTTTTATTTTGGAAAAGGGTAAGGGTACTGGATAACGCTTTAGAAAAGCTGCACTTCTATTGGGCTTTATTTTCCAACAATAGTGCAGCATAGGGTGTGTTGCTAGAATAATTATTAATAACTATTCTGCAGAGTGAGAGGGTCCTTCACCTTTTTTACTGCCTGGGTGATATGTATATGGTGATAATGAGGTCTCACAAAATCCAAAATGTGTGGCGAGAATGGGGGAAGTGGTATCAAACACCATGCTATTTTACCCAAAATTCATATGTCAGTAACATACACTCTAGTTTGTATCTTATGCGGTCGTTCGGTCACCGGCTCCGCACTTACCCCATCAAGGTCATGGGCAGCATATCCTCTGGGCGGTGGGTAACCGCTTCCCCTGCATCTCCTCCCTCCTCCTCCTCGGCGACCAATATGATCCTCCCTCCTCTTAGCCAATAGGGTGACGTAACTCAGGACCCGTTTCCTGGTTGGCTGGAAGGAGGATCAGGAAGACAATAGCGAATATTAATTTGCTATTGTCACACAACTGGGTGGGCTCAGAAGCAGTGTGCCCTGAGCCCACCCTTTTTTAAAGCTCTAATCATGTGCTTCTAAAAAAGAAAAAAAACTCCATTGGAATCTATGCGTCCGGTGCCCTGCATGTAGATTAGTGGCTGGGCGCATGGATTAGGGGCGCATGGATTAGGGGGGCGGCGCCCCTGCCCCCCATATGGATGGGCCTCCACTGTTCATGTGGCAACAACAGAATGGGGAAAATCTCCAGCTGTTTCAAAAACAAATTATGTAATTTCTTTGTAAGGTTATGTAAGATTTGTCAGATTTGTACCTATGTGTAACAACACAATATCTTAATAAATATCTAATATATCGTAATATCTTAAAAAACTGTATACAAAAATGCAGTAGAATGTAAAGGGCCTAAATCTGTCTGACAAGAATACAACAAATGCATTTTTCCTTAAATTTGCTTTTAAGGAAAAAGCATGTAAGTGATCTCAGAAACACCACAGTTAAAACACATGAGAATAAGAATGGATAATGGAGGATAAAACACCTGTACATGTATGATTATATATGTTTATGTCTCATGCGACTGCTGTGATTGGCTTTCACAGTAGTCACATGATAAAGAGCCTGTTCCACGGGTTCCAGATCTTAATCTATGACCTAAAGCTGTCAGTCACAGCTCAGTCAGTAAGCTGGGAGGGTGCAAAGAACGTTCTCTCAGCACTCAACCTCAGGCTGCTGAGGATGCATATATGTAGGGAATGAGCATTAAAACCCACTTTTCTTGATGCTGCATATATATATATATATATATATATATATATATATATATATATATATATATATATATATATATATGTTGCCAAGAGTTTGAAATGTGTTTTCACTTTTGCAGTGAAATTTGAGAAAACCCCATTGAATGTTTGCTGTATGTCTCCATTCACAGAGCATACGTAAACTTAAGAACACTTCAGAGTAGGTCTCCCCCCAACAGAAAGGCTGAGGGCTGGCTGATTACAGTTCTCATAAACATAAAATGCAGAGGTCCAGCTTCTAAATCCTTAACCCTTTGTTAGGACAGACAATATTAAAATTCAGTTTACAACTTATAGTGGGATCTGCCAGCACAGTACAGACAGGGTTAATTATGGCAAACACAAATCCCCAGCCCCCCATAAACAAAAAGAAAAAGGCAGGACATTTCAGTACTAGAGTTTCCAAAAAAAGAGCATTGTGAAAAGGCAAGCAGTATATTTCAAATATTTTTTACAATGTAAGGCTATTTAAATGGGAACATTTAAAGTGCTTTTAAACCTCGAACAGGAAATCTAAACAAAGCACATATTGCTATAGTGTTTACTTGCCTCTCTCCAAAGAAATATCATAAGTATAATTTCTCTCTGCTGTCTAGTTTCTCTGTTATCACCATGAATCACCTCTGACACATTTTTCCAAAAGGTAAAAATCTCCAGCACAGTGTGTGATTGACAGCCTCTGTTCTCTTTCTGTGTGCTGTGTGAGGGAGGGCGTGTCCTTTCCCTCCAATCAGCTCTCAGAGCTCTTGTGCAGTGTGTAACTGCAGCTCCTCACTCCCTGCTTTGTAAGTCTGTGAGTTTTACAAGGATGTACAGGAGGGGCTGGTGCAAGGATTTTTGACACCCTAGGCGAAACCTAATTTTGCTGTCCCCCTGGCTCCACCCCTTTTTCCCTGCCCGTGTAAACCCCAACTTTTTAATGCAGTGTCCATAAAATGCAGCCTCACCAGCGCCCATAAAATGCAGCCTCACCAGCAGCCCATCAATTGCAGCAAACACAGAAAGAGCACTCGCATTGCCTCATCCGCGAATATTGGGGAAATAAAGGAGAAAAAGGAATTTCAAAAGAAAACCTGTGGGTCGGACTTTAAAGGCACAACAAACACTGGGAGTACAAAAAATGATTTAACATTTTATTGAAAAACTAAAAAGACCGGAGACATGAAAGAAATAATAAAAATCCCATATACAGATAAGAATCGATATATGATGTGAGCCCTAATGCGTCTACGCGTTTCGTTGTACACTTCTTCAGGATTATTTGGGGTTCAGTAGTTGCAAAGAAGAGAAGGATCTCACTATCTAAGGATAAAAACATACATGTCTCCGGTCTTTATGTATTTAAAAAAAAAAAAAAAATTGTACTCCCAGTGTTGTGCCTTTAAAGACCAACCACAGGTTTTCCATCCAATGCAGCCTCACCAGCGGCCAATCAAATTCGGCTTCACCAGCGGCCCATCAAATTCGACCTCACCAGCGGCCCATCCAATGCAGCCTCACCAGCGGCCCATCAAATGCGGCCTCACCAGCGGCCCATCCAATGCGGCCTCACCAGCGGCCCATCCAATGCGGCCTCACCAGCACCCATCAATGCAGCCTCACCAGCGGCCCATCCAAAGCAGCCTCACAGGTGCCCATCAATGAATGTTTGCTTCTATTCATTCGGGAGTCGGGACACAGACACAGTCCTCTGCCGCCACTGCGCCTCTCATACTATGTGTGGACGGAGCCGTGGCTGCCTGCTGATGCTGAGACTTGGTTGCTTGCTGCAGAGAGAAGAGAGTAGGAACACCAGTGGCCGGGCGCCCTAGGCAGCAGGGAGCCCTAGGCGGCTGCCTAGTTTGCCTAGTGGTAGCATTGCTCAAACCAAAAGAACAGCGCTGGCAAACAAAAATTGTGACAAAATAATAAATGATCCCACAAAATTGACTAGCATCAATAATGTGTGTGAAGTTTGTTACATGTCTGACACAAACCAATCCCATAAAAAATAAACTAGCATCAAATAATGTGTGTGATAAAATTACATAAGTGACATGATTGAATAATAACCATAAAATTATTTCATAGATACCAAAATTGAATAAGTGATAAACCACAACCTAAATGTGGTAAGAAAATATATAAATAAAAAGGAATGTGAGTAAGTCCAGTTATTGTCCCAAAAAACCAAGAACCAAAATAAATGTACATATGAGCTCCTTCTTGGAATAGACTCACCGGGCTAGCAGACAGACAGAGCAGCAAAGCAGAGGGCAGATATGCAGACAAGCTGTGGTTCGGCAAGTAGGCACAAAAGCAGAGCTGAATAAACAAGCCAGTGGGATGAGAGGATCCAGGGAGCGATGCATGCACACAAGGCACAGTGAGGTTCTTGGAGATATTGTACCGATAATAGAAGAGAGCAAATTTTAAAGTGTTGTAGAAGGATTTTTAAAATGCGCGCTCTGCGCTACTTACAGGATGCATAAAGGATATTTATTTTTATTTTTTATATTTATTTATTTTTTTATATTTATTTTTAACTTTATTTTTTATTTTTATTTTTATTTTTATTTATATTTATTTTTATTTTTATTTTTATTTCATTTTTTATTTTTTATTTTTTATTTTATTTTTATTTTTTATTTTATTTTTATTTTTTATTTTATTTTTATTTTTATTTTTATTTTATTTTTATTTTATTTAATTTTATATATATTTTTTTATTTTTTATTTATTTTTTCAGTTAATGTCCGGGAGAGGGAGTTCCAAACTTTTGGGACAAATCAATTACTTTAATTTTAATTTTAAAATAAGTTTTTAAGGGATAATATATTATATTGCAAGTTCAAGTTCCTAATCCTGGGATTATGTTCTTATATATATGTAATTCTAATTACATTTTATATATATATTTTTTAACAATTTTGCCTATTTTACGGCATATTGTATATTGTATACACTATGAGCTATTTGTTTTTACTGTACATTGTAATTGTTGGGGTTCACCCCCCCCCCCCCCTTTTTTTTTCGCCAGCTTATTAAAGGCTTTATGCAAACTCATATGATGATCATGCAGGACAATAAGTGATCTTATCCCCTCTGATCATGTTTTGGCGTTTAGCTCCACCTGTAAAAGGAGGGTTTTTTTTTTGCTTTCCATCTAGTATAAATATCACGTCCCTTTGGCCGGAAGTGATGTCTTTTGATGACGCCCTGGAGGAGGGGCGAAACGCGTCAACGTAATTTCCGGCCAAGGATCTAACCACTGACGCCACTTCCTGTTCCCATGGAGCGCACGCTAAACCAGCTGCAACCGCGGAAGTATCTGAGAAGTTTGCCTTCCTTTATGCATCCTGTAAGTATCGCAGAGCGCGCATTTTAAAAATCCTTCTACAACACTTTAAAATTTGCTCTCTTCTATTATCGGTACAATATCTCCAAGAACATCACTGTGCCTTGTGTACATGCATCGCTCCCTGGATCCTCTCATCCCACTGGCTTGTTTATTCAGCTCTGCTTTTGTGCCTACTTGCCGAACCACAGTTTGTCTGCATATCTGCCCTCTGCTTTGCTGCTCTGTCTGTCTGCTAGCCCGGTGAGTCTATTCCAAGAAGGAGCTCATATGTACATTTATTTTGGTTCTTGGTTTTTTGGGACAACAACTGGACTTACTCACATTCATTTTTATTTATATATTTTCTTACCACATTTAGGTTGTGGTTTATCACTTATTCAATTTTGGTATCTATGAAATAATTTTATGGTTATTATTCAATCATGTCACTTATGTAATTTTATCACACACATTATTTGATGCTAGTTTATTTTTTATGGGATTGGTTTGTGTCAGACATGTAACAAACTTCACACACATTATTGATGCTAGTCAATTTTGTGGGATCATTTATTATTTTGTCACAATTTTTGTTTGCCAGCGCTGTTCTTTTGGTTTGAGCATTTTTTGAAGGTTATAGCACTTTCTTATCAGCAGCTGCACATTTTTTGTGTTTCCTTTTTTCTCGTTCAATATTGCACACGTTTATTCCAGCGCCGTTTCTTTGTTTATATAGTGGTAGCATTGGCCCTGTGTACAGGACAAATGGCTGCAAATAAACAGGTACAACATATTTAGGAGGATTTATTTCACCTCTGTATATCATGTGAGGCCAGTCACTTTACTGGGTATAGATAAAGGTTTGCAACCACTTTAAAATATATAAAGTAGATGCTATCCCAATTTGGCTGAAAAAGTAGAAATACACTTTAAAGTATACCATACATTCACTTTGAGCATAGTTTTGTATGCATGTGATGTATTTTTCGTGTACTATGTACTTATGTATGTCTTTTTCATAGTCTTTAACTCATTACCAATTGTAACCCTCCCTCATTTCGTAACTCTTCAGCACAGGAAATTATTTATAGTACATATTCAAATTGCGCAAACACCTCATTTAGCTCAATGCACACCAAATGTGTTGGGTAGTTTTTGAACTACTGATTATTTTAGATTATTTAGTATTTTTATTATTATTTGATTGTTTGGATTATTTCACAGATTATTTGGGGTTTTTGGATAACATACGTTCCTCTTTTCATGGGGTTTTTACATCCAATACATTGTTCTAGCCATTTCCACTTGCAGCTGTATCCTATTCTGCTTCCCCGTTTGTCCAGCTAACATAATGGGGTTACAGGCACAGCCACAGGCATCCATTCCCACCTTTCCTATAGCCATCAAGTCTTTACCTATAACATGTAAAGGTCTCCTTTTTTTTGTCCTTGCCTTCCAACCTTGGCATAATTTTCTCTTCTAGCGTTGTTTGTTTGTTAGCTGGTTGATACTTTACCAGCTGTTGGGGCTCTCTGATCCTTCAAGTATCTGCAGCAAGTTCAAGTGTGTCAAAGCAGCTGAAAACAGGTTTATACTTACTTGCCCTGTGCAATGGTTTTGCACAAAGCAGCCCCAAACCTTCTCTTCTGGGGTCCCCCATTGGTGCTTTCTGCTTCTTTTTCTCTATGTCTGCCCCATAGCACATTGCTTGCTATTGAGGCAGACTGTGGGCGCATTCCCAAGCCAGGCTGTGTGACTGTATATATATATATTTTTTTTTTCAATTTCTTTATTTGTCTATATTTGAATGTAAGCTTATAAGCAAAAATAAATACATATTCAGCATTCAAGTGTTAAGGGAAACAAACAAAGGTGCTAAGCTAAGAAACCTTTCTTTTATAATGTTTTTCAATTCTAACGGTGCTTAGAAGTCTTCCATGGCCTTGCCACTCTCGTCTGACTGGGGAAATCGTCAGTACTAAGAACACAAAAATAAGAGAGTGCACTAACGTTTATTCAAATACTTGCAAAAAAAATGAACTCACAAGCATATCATCATATAACAAGTTCAATGTCTCTTCACTTCTTCTCCCATTTGATGTATTTACACCCCTGGAGTGTGTTTATTATTTTGCATTTACAGTGCTGGTACAAGGATTTTTGCTGAAGCTGAAAACTGACCTGGGCAGGAAGGGGGTTGAAGTAAAATGTACAATAAATATTATTGTACCTATGTATTAACATGTCCATCCCTATAGTTAGCTAGTCTATAAAAACTCTGAGCACATGTTACTGTTGATATGACAATAATACAAGGTTAGCTATGAAAACCAAGCACACGGTAATAAAACCAAAATCTTATTTATTTCCCAAGAGAATAGAAAAAAGCTAACAAGTCCTGAATAGATATTACAAACATATACCAACAACACACATTATATCAGAATATCAAATACAAGATTCAAAGATACTTATCACAAGGCTCTCCGCAAGTCTTGCTTCTTCGAGCTGGGCTCAGATGACCAAGAGACCAGATCTCTCCCTCACTCAGTCTTTTAAACTTCGATCATACACCATTCAAACCCAACCCCAGTGCCATTCCATGTAGACTTTAGACAAATCAGCATTTATTGGAGCAGTACTTCTCAACAGATTATATTACTGTCTATCCAGCTGTACTTTGACCTCTAGGGGGCAGCATTTGTCCATGAATCGCCACTGTCCAACCTGGGTCAAATCTTCATAGACATCTTGGTCTTTGATCTTCTGTAGCTCAACCCATCAGTGATCTTGGCAGCAGTGGCTCTCCTTGAAGCTTTGTTGCAGAATTCTGGTCCTGTTCTCCTCTTCCTCCATTGTCTGCACTAAAATAACTAATGTAAGTAAGGATAAAGAAGAAAAAAAACTCACAGTGGAGTTAGAGAGCTGAGGGGTCATTTTAGCTTCTTCTTCTTGCTTTGGAACTGAAGTTAAAATGTGGCAGGATGGGAATGTTGGAAGAACAACAACATGTAAGGTAATTTGCTTATATAAACTGAACAATATACACTGCATGCATTATACCTATCTATGCAGCAGGTGGCACTGTAGTATTATAGTGTATAGTACATGTTTTCTATGATGTGACAGGATGTTTGTCTATCCTCTCTCTATGTACTTGGACACTACTGTGTCATGTTTCTAATGCTGTAAGACATGCATTGCTAATCATCCATGAAAGTAAAGTATTCTCTGCATACAACAAGCTTCCAAGCGCATGATTCATTAACCAGCTAATAGGGAAGGGGGAGGGGGTGGACAAATCATGATTGGCTAAAATGTATTGCAATCCCTCCCCTTAAAGGTCGGGGCACTGGAATAACATCCTCCAGCTGTATGCCCTTCTCTGGACATTACAGGCTGGAGATGTGTTTTGTACACACAGGGGTGGGAGCGCTGCTGGTATCAGGAGCCGGGTCTACCTGCAGTCATCATGACACGCAGGAGATCCGGACTCCAAACTGACATCTTCCTTGAGGCACACAAGGCAACTGCTGATTGGGGTGCTGTGAGGAATTTTTGGGGTTCTATAGCACTCACCTGGCACCAACCCTACTCATCAAATGGCATAGTTCATGTGAGAAAAGTCCTACCGTCTCTATCACATGGGCGGATCAAGGGAGGAGACTTGCTCTCCCACTGATCTCTGGCTGTCACTGAAGCGTTAGGCTAATGCGGCTGTGCGGGACATCACTGTGTTCTAGGCAGCCCGCTTTCAATGATCCTGCACTTGGTGTGGATCACACAGCACTGTTTACAGGTGCCAGTGGCGCCTCTCTCAATACTGTGTCCATGGCACATTCCCCCCTTAGTTTCGGCCCTAGCAGTGCCCCTGACTGATGGGCGCTCTAGGTTCGGCACATACCTTACCTAAAGGTAATGTCAGCCCTGTGTATTTATGTTCTGCAGTGTTTAGTGGTGGTTTGTGGATACATACTTATCACTTGTTGGGACCATTGATTGCTTTTCCCTTTGGGGGTTACTACCTCTGTAGGCTGTTCACCGTCACATTCTGATTATACCACATAGTATCTAGTGAGCAGCGCAGCATCATTTATTCTTTATCTATTTACATGCATGCTTTTAATTATCCTTTAATAGGCCTTTAACCACTTGCTTACTGGGCACTTAAACACCCTTCCTGCCCAGACCAATTTTCAGCTTTCGGTGCTCTCACACTTTGAATGACAATTACTCAGCCATGCAATACTGAACCCAAATTAATTTTTGTCCTTTTTTTTCCCCACAAATAGAGCTTTCTTTTGGTGGTATTTGATCACCTCTGGGTTTTTTATTTTTTTGCGCTATAAATGAAAAAAGACCGAAAATTTTGAAAAAAAAACGCATTTTCTTTGTTTCTGTGATAAAATTTTGCAAATTATTAATTTTTCTTCATAAATTTTGGCCACAATTTATACTGCCACATATCTTTGGTAAAAATAACCCAAATTAGTGGATATTATTTGGTCTTTGTGAAAGTTACAGACTCTACAAACTGTGGTGCAAAACATACAAAATTGATCACACCTGATGTACTGGTGACCGATCTCATTTCTTGTGACCCGAACATGCCAGGAAAGTACAAATACCCCCCAAATGACCACTTTTTTGAAAGTAGACATTCCAAGGTATTTAGTAAGAGGCATGGTGAGCTTTTTGATGCTGTCATTTTTTTCCCACAATTCTTTGCAAAATTAATTATTTTTTTATTTTTTATTTTTTTTCACAAAATTGTCATTCTAATAGGTTATTTCTCTCACATGGAATGTGTATACCACAAATGACACCCCAAAATAAATTCTGCTACTCCTCCTGAGTATTATGATATCACATGTGTGGGACTTTTACACAGCCTGGCCACTAAAGCCCCATACACACGGTCGGATTTTTTCATGGATTCTGTCCGATCGGACAATGTTGTTGAAAAATCAGACCGTGTGTATGCACCATCGGACAGTGTACGTCAGATTGTCCGACGGACAAAGTCCTATCTCCTGCTGGATAGATTTGCCGACAACACGGTCCGATCACACCAAATCCGATCGTGTGTACGGTTGTCCGACGGACAAAGTGCTACGCATGCTCAGAAGAAATTCTGTGACGGAAGCGCTTGGTCAGGTAAAACTACCTTTCCTAATCGACACAGCACATTCGTCACGCTGCAATGTTAAAATGTCTTTAATGCAGCGCATTCTCTTTTTCTTTACAATGCAACAAGAATGACATGTTTTAGCTGCTCCTATTCACCCGCACTTCTCACAAACTTAGTTCTTTATTACTTTTCAGCATTTATACACTACATGTTTATTTTTACTCAGATCGTAAAAGAATCTTTGTTATATTTTTAGCATGATTTGTCTTTTTTTTTTTTTTTGGGAATACATATTTGAAGGAGATTTTTTTTGTTGTTTTTTGGAGGGGGGTTGTGTGTCTCAACTTAGCCAAACCACATTCTTAACATTTGTATTTGCTGCTTAAATTTACTAGTAGTTTGTTGGTTGTTGGTGCCCCTTGTTAATTCTACTTTAGGATTAGTGAAATGTACCTGCCTACTCACAAATAATCTGTCATTGTAGAAAAGTAAAACACATAGGCAATGATTATTTCAAATCAAAAAGACCTTTATTTAGGTGTCAGCAACAAACAAAAGAGGAACGCAGCCATGGTGAAACTTGGGGAATTTGCAAAGCCTTGGCCCCCCACGGCAACCATCATTTTTCAAGCGTAGAAAATTGGGGGCCTGAGGAGTACGTGTATTAAGGGGAGTGCAATCTGGTCCTAAAGTCCAAAGCATCCGGAACTGCAGCAGATGCCATCTAGGTCCCCAGGCTCTGGTACTACGAGAGGCTCCATCTTCTCTCAGACCAGACTGAATCCAGGTCGTCACTCTCAGGTCTTCCTTCCACGCTTCCTTGCACGCTGTGGCTGTCGTGCTGGTGGGGTGGCAGAAGGAGGAGGAGGAGGCGGAGCATGGTAACTATGGCAAACATGTGTGAGGGGAGTCATCTCCCCAGCCCTCCCCTTATTTAGGACTTGGAGGATGAGCCCCTCACACATGTTGCCTTGCCTCACCTCCATACCCTTCATTTTAGTGACAACCACGGAGCCAAAGGTCTCCTCGTCGGTGGGTGTGGCATGTAGGGAGGCTGAAGCCTCTCTGATCATCCGGAGCGCTGACTCTGCCGCATAACCCCCCCTTCTCGCCCTTCTGTAGGGAAGGCGGAGGGGAGAGACTTGGGAGACAGTCCGGCTCCTACGCCTACCCCCCTGTTGGCTGCCACTACCCACATCTTGACTGCCACTAACCCCTGCCTCCTCCTGACTGCCACCTTCCACAGCCACCTCCTGGCTGAGGTCTTCCTGTGTATGAAAAAGGGACATAGTTTCAGGTATTTGTTCATCAAACACACACAATTCTCATCTAGTGACTGTTGCAAAATGTTTACAAATAGAAAACCATACAATTCTCAGCCCTGCAGTTTAGATTGTGGCCCCAACTGTCTCCAACACTACTGTCAGTTGATATGTCAAACACGTTAGGAACTAAGCAATTGGGGATCCTGAATTAAGTGAACATCATTCATTATTCACATAAATGGTAACAAAACTACTATACCTGGAACAAGATGGGCTCCTCCACCTCTTCCATACTGGAAGGCCCAGGTTGCTCCTCGGAAGCCTCATCAGGGGTGGCCTGCGCGCAAGGAAGCGTGGAAGGAGGAGTCGAGAGTGGCTCCGTGACATCAGCCTGGTCTTTGAGAAAATGTAGACTCTGATAGTACCAGAGCTTGGGGACATAGACCTCATCTGCTGCAGTTGCAGTTTCTTCCGACTTCACAACCTTCTTGCGCTCCCTGATATACGCACTCCTCAGGCTGACAATTTTCTTTCTTATATCATCAACAGTTGCCGCGGGGAACCTTGGCTTGACAAATTCCACAAGTTCCTCCAGGGCTGTGTGCCTCTTTGGTTTGATGCTATAATGGGGGTGTTTAGCCTGCCATAAAATGGGAAATTCCCTGTATTTGGCAATGAAGAGGGGGAGAAAACTCATGTCGTTGAATCCCTTCATAATCTCTGCAAGACACAACACCACACAAAACACTATAAATTATGTCAGGCTAAACTCTCCTAATCTTCTCCATAAAGAAGCCTCAAGTTCGAATCAGTCTAGGCTAGTTATGTACCAACGTCAAATTGTACCTTCGTTTCTAGCGATCGTCTCGTGCGTGAGCTTTCTCTCCCCTCGTCTCCCAGATCGTGGCTACGACACAGGCGTGTGACGTTTTATATCCAGTGCGCATGCGTCAAACTCCGCCCCCCCCTGACGAACTTTCTCGTCTATTCCCCACCCATTCTCTTTACGGCGCAGTGGGGAGAGCACATGGCGGGGACACAGCAGGTGCGCCCCAAATATCCCACCAACGAGGAGGAGGACGAGGAAAGTCCGGAGGCAGAAACGTCCCGATCCCGGAGCCTGAAATTCAAGGCCTCCAATATGTCATTTGGAGAAATGTTGGAGATGGTGGACATATTAAAGAGGAGCGACTATGATGGGAAGTATGGGCCTTACCTCAACCCCAATGTCCGCAAGGCCAAGATCATGTCTAAAGTTGTGAGGAGGCTGTACAATCAGTTTGGGGTACAACGATCCAAGGAACAACTGAGGAAACGCTGGTCAGACCTGAAACTGAGGGAGGCCGATCAGTACAGAAAGATCAATCGAATTCTTCAAAAAAGTAAGTAGTTGTGTTTTGTGTTTTATTTCTTGCTTGCATACTGCTCCATGTGGTTTGATTTTTACAAAGTTGTACATTCCAAAATGGCCACTTTCAGGTTCGTCTGTGCATTCGATCGTACTCAGCCTCGATCTTTCTGCCACTGTCATGTTCGTGTGTGTGTCCATTCGATCGTACGCAACCTCGATCGTTCGGCCACTTATAATACGAGGTTTGGTGAAGTTTTTATTGAAAGGAAGTTTGTTCTCACTAGAGATGTCATCAAGAGCGTAAACCAAATTTAGTCAATGTAAAGGAGAGGTCACTCAGTAGCTGTTTACCCATCTTGACTCTAGAGCACTAGTGCTGGTACACCCAAACACCCTTTTTATTAGGCTTTTCCACACATGTGCTCCAGTGGATACTAGAGGGGGGTCTCCATCACACAAACTTCTACCAAAAAGCTAGTAAGTTTAGCACCTTTACAAAGTGACTACATTCATGTAGTTGGCATTTGTAACTGGCCAAACAAAAATAGTGTCCGTCACTTTCAAGCAATGTTTGTCATTTCCTATTTCTTCCCTCAATAGATTGTGTTGCTAAATCTTCCTTTTGTACATTCTCATAGGGGAGCGCAAACTTGGGCCGTCTGAGGAAACCCCCAAACCAACACCTCCCAAAAAAGGGGAAAGAGCAGAAGCAGAGGAGGAGGAGGAGGAGGAAGGAGAGATCATCGAACTTGGAGAACTTGTCACCACAACAGGTGAGTGTGGGAGAACACAGCTACTGGTAAGCTAATCAATGTATGGCTGCCTCATTTCCAACACCCGATTTTTTTTGTTTGTTTGTGGTTTTTAGGTGACGTGGATGTTGTGGAAGAAAACTCGCACTTTACCACAGAGAGTGCCCACGTACTCATCGGGGAGATAATGGTCTGCAATAGAGATCTAGATTACATAAAGCAAAACATCAATGATGTTCAACAAAAATTGAAGAACATCATTGATGTTTTAGGAAAAATATGAAAACGCACCAAGTAATTAACACACATTTCTGCCTGCTTCTGAACAATTTGCAACTTAAGAACTGTGTGAAATTTGGAACATGCACACATTGTGTCCACATGTGCTAGCTCCCATCATGGTGGATGAATGCCAACGTTTTTTTTGGGGGTGCAACCACTTTACGAACTACGAAAGTGGTTGTGGTGAAGGGGTTGCACCCCCAAAAAACGTCCATTCATCACCATGATGGAAAATGGCACTTTTGAAGCTTCTAGGCATGTGTTTTACCATCTAATGACCATTTTCAGACCCAAATTGTGTGCATGTTCTAAATTTCCACTTTCCAGGGGTGACCCCCCATGTGATGAAGGCAAGATCAAACACACTTTGAACATAATAGTCATGTCTGATCTTGTCTTCACTTTACAAAGTTGAACTTTCCTAGTTCATAGGTTTTGTTTTGCTCCATGCCTGGTTTTACCAATTGCGCAATGTTTGTAAACAATGTTGTAAATAACCAAGATGTTGTCAGTTTGGGCAAGAAGATTGTAAACACACTTGTGAATGTTTTCCAAGTAAACTTTTTTAATTTTCTAAATGTGTGGCTTCCTTATTTAAAAAACACAATGTATTATGTATGTCAAATGTAAAGGATATGGGGGGCAATGGGTGTTATTTACTAAAGGCAAGTCCACTTTGCACTGCAAGTTTCTTTTCCAGGGCACTTTTTCACTGCACTTGTAGAGCATAGTGGATTTGACTTATGTAAATGACACCCACAGTGCTTTGTACGAAAACACGGAGCACAGCATTTTTGAGAATACACACATGTCTGACCTGGTGATGAAAAGGAGTATTTTGGGTGTCAGTTATGCAGTACAAACCTTCTCTAGACCAAAGATTAGGTAGCAAACACACAACATGAGAGTAATCTTTTTGGGAAGAAGAGAGTGTTACCTCCTTTTGCCCAGAAAGTGCATTCCCACTGTCGAAGGCAAAGGGAAAAAAATGAAAGGTAAAATAAGCTAAAAAGAATACGGAAATGACAAGAAATCATAGGTTGGTTGAAAAATAAGATTTATTAAAAAATGCCTCTCACACATCGTCAGGCAGAGCAATGGCCCCCCTACCCACAAAGTAGTCCATATATTGCTCGCGGACCGCGCAGGCATTTAGAGGGGGCAAGCCTGGACGTGCCACTTGAAGGGCCGTGAGGTCAGCATTTGGAGGGCCCTCCACATCTGGGCCAACGGGCACCACATAGTTCCTGTTATGTCTTTTTAGGAAGTTGTGCAATATGCAACAGGCAAGAACTATGTGGTTCAGTTTGTATTCCGCCAAGTTAATTGCCGTCAAGAACAGGCGGAAGCGGCTGGCCAGGATGCCAAAAGTGTTCTCCACAACTCTTCGGGCTCTGGACAGCCTGTAGTTGAAGACCCTCTGGTCTGGGGTGAGGGTCCTCATCGGGAACGGCCTCATCAGATGGGGAGTCAACGCAAACGCTTCATCTGCGACAAAGATGAAGGGGAGTCCTTCTGCATTCTCCTCTGGAGGTGGCAAGCACAGACTGCCACTTTGGAGACGCGAGTAGAACTCCGTGTGCGCAATGGCACCACCATCCGAGATCCGGACGTTCATCCCCACGTCCACATACATAAATTCATATGTCGCCGACACCACCGCCAACATCACTACACTATTAATCCCTTTATAATTATAATAGTAGGACCCCGAGTTGGGCGGTGGGACGATGCGGACGTGTTTCCCATGAATTGCCCCTCCGCAGTTAGGAAAGTCCCAACGGCTGGCAAAGTGGGAGGCCACAGTCTGCCATTCCTGTGGCGTGGAAGGGAACTGTGGAGTGAAACCAGAAAAAAAAATTAGTCACTTTGCACATAAACATTGCAAGCAGATTAGACAATCAACATC
Source organism: Lithobates sylvaticus (assembly GCA_028564925.1). Lineage (NCBI taxonomy): Eukaryota > Metazoa > Chordata > Amphibia > Anura > Ranidae > Lithobates > Lithobates sylvaticus. Next base: position 178,501,617 of record CM053036.1, read on the forward strand.
TTGGAACAAGAGCATTGTATAAAATTGGAGGCAGGAAAGTATTTGCACAGAAAAGTAGAGGCTCACCTTCACAAATTACTCACCCCCCATCAATACCCCCACTTCTGATGGGCCATTGGCAATAACTAGGGTTTTGGGGGGGGGGGGGGTGGTGTTGGACAGGTAACCTTCTGCACTTCATTGATTGGCAAATGGCTCAATAATGTGTGCTAGTTTGGCCAGACCCTCTGTACTTAACACTATTGGCAGCCCCCAGGAAAGGTAAACTAACATTTCAAACCCCCCCCCCCCCCCAAAAAAAAAAGGAAAGCACATTGTGACATTCTGAAATTACCAAGCAAGCTAATAGGAGGGAAAGAACACAAAAAAATAGGAAATGGAAAGTATGGAGCCAGCCCCTTGCACTACATGCTTTGCTGAATTCATCCCTAAAGATGCCCACTATAAAGAGGTAGGTATATAGTGTGTATTGACCTTGGAAAGCCAGCAGATAGAGGATTGGTACCATCTGACAGAGCAGTTGGGGGGGGGGTTCCTAATGAGCTTGCCCCCCCCCCACCAAAAAAAAAACAAAAAAAAAAGGGGCTCTACATGAAGTAAACCACACAGCAAACATTTGTGCATATTTTAGGGGGTGTTTGGGGGCAAACATCAGTGCACTGATACGTGGCACTGATGACATGTGACACTGATGTGGCACTGGTGACAGATGGCACTAGTATGGGGCACTGATGACAAGTGACACTGATGACAGACGGCACTAATACGGGGCACTGATGACATGTGACACTGACAGATGGCACTGATGACAGATGGCACTAATACGTGGCACTATCATGTGGCACTAATACGTGGCACTGATGAGAGATGGCACTAATATGTGGCACTGATGACAGATGGCACCGACACGTGGCAATGATGACACGTGACACTAATGACAGATGGCACTGATGACAGATGGCACTAATATGTGGCACTGATGACACGTGACACTGATATGGCACTGATGACAGATGGCACTGATGTGGCACTGATGACACGTGGCACTGGGAACAGGTGCACTGGGGACACGGATGGGGACAGGTGGATGGGGACAGGTGGACGGTGACAGGTGGATGGGGACAGGTGGATGGGGTGGATGGTGACAGGTGGATGGGGTGGATGGGGACAGGTGGAGGGGGACAGGTGGATGGTGACGGGTGGATGGTGACGGGTGGATGGGGACGGGTGGATGGGGATGGGTGGATGGGGACAGTTGGATGGGGACAGGTGGATGGGGACAGGTGGATGGGGTGGATGGTGACAGGTGGATGGGGTGGATGTGGATGGGGTGGATGGGGACGGGTGGATGGGGACGGGTGGATGGGGACGGGTGGATGGTGACGGGTGGATGGGGACGGGTGGATGGGGTGGATGGGGACAGGTGGATGGGGACAGGTGGATGGTGACGGGTGGATGGTGACGGGTGGATGGGGACGGGTGGATGGGGACAGGTGGATGGGGACAGGTGGATGGGGTGGATGGTGACAGGTGGATGGGGTGGATGGGGACAGGTGGATGGGGTGGATGGGGACAGGTGGATGGGGTGGATGGTGACAGGTGGATGGGGACGGGTGGATGGTGACAGGTGGATGGGGTGGATGGTGGCAGGTGGATGGTGGCAGGTGGATTGTGACAGGTGGATGGTGACAGGTGGATGGGGACAGGTGGATGGTGTGGATGGTGACAGGTGGATGGTGGCAGGTGGATGGTGACAGGTGGATGGTGGCAGGTGGATGGTGACAGGTGGATGGTGGCAGGTGGATGGTGACAGGTGGATGGTGGCAGGTGGATGGTGGCAGGTGGATGGGGACACAGATCGCACATTTAGTTTTTTTTTTTTTTTTTTACTTACGGCGCTGCAGCCGTTGTTCTCTCTCTCCCCACACGCTGTCTGTGTGAGGAGAGAGAGCGGACTATTTATTTTTTTATTTGTTTTTGGACATTTATGTTGATATATCACATTGGTGTCTTTAAGACATATTGTACAGTATATTTTGAGTAATGAACAATATGGACACTAAGAGCCGGTTCACACCAGGGCAACACGACTTCCAGGGCGACTTTGTGAGGCAACTTGGACACGACTTGAGTATGAATAGAAGCGCGACTTGGAGTGATTTCAGCGTGACTTGGGGCGACTTGGGGCGACTTGAAGTCGCCTCCAGGACAGGGAACTGTATAAGTGGCCAATTAGAGCTTATCAGCTCTTGTGACATCATTCTTGTTCCTGTTTACTTCCTTGTTCCCTGTGCCCTGTTGTTCCGTGTGGAAAATGCTATCTGTGCGTTATCTAATGTCAGCTGTCATAACAGCTGGTTTGGCTGTATTAATGGAAGAGGAAGAGGAAGAGGAAGAAAGGAAGCAAAGTTTAAGGAGGAGAACAAGAAGTAGCTATTGGATCCATCCAATTATTGCCAATAAACCTAACAGAGGGCAGTTCTGGGCTATGTATGAGAACCTGCGTGGTTTTGAGGACAAGTTTTTCAAGTATACACGGATGTTGATCGCAAGGCAAGTACATATGTTGTATGTCATTGTCCACGTGCCACGTAACCTGCCACATCACCTGCCACCAGTTGTGTATTGTCCACCTGACATGTCACCTGCCACAAATGACACGTCACTTGCCACGTAACGTGCCACAAGTGCCAAGTCAGGTGCCACGTAACCTGCCACATTACCTGCCACCAGTTGTGGATTTGCAACCTGTCATGTCACCTGCCACAAATGACACATCACTTGCCATGTAACGTGCCACAAGTGCCACGTCAGGTACCACGTAACCTGCCACATCACCTGCCACCAGTTGTGTATTGTCCACCTGTCATGTCACCTGCCACAAATGACACGTCTCTTGCCACGTAACGTGCAACAAGTGCCACGTCAGGTGCCACGTAACCTGCCACCAGTTGTGTATTGTCCACCTGTCATGTCACCTGCCACAAATGACATGTCACCTGCCACGTAACATGCCACAAGTGCCACGTCAGGTGCCACATCACCTGCCACCAGTTGTGGATTGTCCACATGTCATGTCACCTGCCACAAATGACACATCACTTAACATGCCACAAGTGCCACGTCAGGTGCCACGTAACCTGCCACATCACCTTCCACCAGTTGTGGATTGTCCACCTGTCATGTCACCTGCCACAAATGACATGTCACTTGCCACGTAACGTGCCACAAGTGCCACATAATGTGCCACAAGTGCCACGTCAGGTGCCACATAACCTGTCACATCACCTGCCACCAGTTGTGGATTGTCCACCTGTCATGTCACCTGCCACAAATGACACGTCACTTGCCACGTAACATGCCACGTAACATGCCACAAGTGCCACGTCAGGTGCCACGTAACCTGCCACATCACCTTTTGTGGATTGTCCACCTGTCATGTCACCTGCCACAAATGACATGCCACTTGCCACGTAACGTGCCACAAGTGCCACGTAACGTGCCACAAGTGCCACGTAACGTGCCACGTCAGGTGCCAAGTAACCTGCCACATCACCTGCCACCAGTTGTGTATTGTCCACCTGTCATGTCACCTGCCACAAATGACACGTCACTTGCCACGTAACGTGCCAAAAGTGCCACGTCAGGTGCTACGTAACCTGCCACCAGTTGTGTATTGTCCACCTGTCATGTCGCCTGCCACAAATGACACGTCTCTTGCCACGTAACGTGCCACAAGTGCCACGTCAGGTGCCACATCACCTGCCACCAGTTGTGTATTGTCCACCTGTCATGTCACCTGCCACAAATGACATGTCACGTGCCACATCACCTGCCACCAGTTGTGTATTGTCCACCTGTCATGTCACCTGCCACAAATGACATGTCACGTGCCACGTAACGTGCCACAAGTGCCACGTAACGTGCCACATCACCTGCCACCAGTTGTGGATTGTTCACCTGTCATGTCACCTGCCACAAATGACATTTCACTTGCCACGTAACGTGCCACAAGTGCCACATAATGTGCCACAAGTGCCACGTCAGGTGCCACATAACCTGTCACATCACCTGCCACCAGTTGTGGATTGTCCACCTGTCATGTCACCTGCCACAAATGACACGTCACTTGCCACGTAACATGCCACGTAACATGCCACAAGTGCCACGTCAGGTGCCACGTAACCTGCCACATCACCTTTTGTGGATTGTCCACCTGTCATGTCACCTTCCACAAATGACACGTCACTTGCCACGTAACATGCCACAAGTGCCACGTCAGGTGCCACGTAACCTGCCACATCACCTGCCACCAGTTGTGTATTGTCCACCTGTCATGTCACCTGCCACAAATGACACGTCACTTGCCACGTAACGTGCCAAAAGTGCCACGTCAGGTGCCACGTAACTTGCCACATCACCCTCCACCAGTTGTGGATTGTCCACCTGTCATGTCACCTGCCGCAAATGACACGTCACTTGACACGTAACATGCCACAAGCGCCACGTCAGGTGCCATGTAACTTGCCACATCACCTGCAACCAGTTGTGGATTGTCCACCTGTCATGTCACCTGCCACAAATGACACATCAATTGCCACGTAATGTGCCACAAGTGCCACGTAACGTGCCACAAGTGCCAATTTGTGTATTGTACACTTCACACATCACTTGCCACGTCACCCCCCCTGGCAGAACCCCCTAAATCTGAGGATGCATATTTGCATATGGTTAACTAAGCGGTAATGTGTGTGTGTGTGTGTGTGTGTGTGTAGCTACCATTGGTTGATATTTATTATTTTATACATAGTAAATTACATTATATTTTTTGTTTTTGTGTTGCAGTTTTGATGAATTGCTTGGTCTGGTTGGCATCCATCTTGAGCGACAGAATACAGCATACAGGAGGAGTATCTCATCCACTGAAAGACTTATTATTACACTAAGGTAAACTATTTTTTTAGGCACATTAGTAGCATATTTTCAACATTAATTAAGTCCAAACTGCTCATTTGTCCAGTCTTCTGCAACGGGTCAAATTAGTGCAGCTGCCTTGACTGATGGCAGTCCCAGCTTCTCAGCAAGCCTCTCTTTGACCCTTCACAGCTTAGCGCTCCAATGAGCATGAATGAGCGTGGAGGAGCAGAGCAGGAGAGCTGCTGAGTGTCAGCAGCTCTCAGCTCATGGAGGGGAGAGAAGCGAGCCATTGACAATGTTTGATCACTCAGTTCTGTCTGAAGAAGCGTCAGTGGACAGATGTAGCATCGCTCCGATGCTGCATCCACCTAGGTAAGTATATATTTTTTTTAAAAGACATATCGTGGAATAAATCTTGAAAAAATTAACACACAAACATACTACAAATTTATAAAACTGAAACATTTTTTTAATATTAACAAAACAATATTTTCTTAACTAGCAGCGAACAGTAGCATCATAACTTTTTTATTTTATTTTAACATCAAAACTAACACAAAAAATTAGTGTTGCTGGTAGGTAGGGTAGTAACCCGCTGGGTTGTTGGAAGGTCTTGGAGAAGGTGTGGGTGGCAGATCAACTGGTGCTTCGTGAGTTATCGGGGATGGTAATGGATAGGGGATGGGGGCATTGGCTTGGTTAATGGCATCGCCATAATTGTCAGTGTATGGCCTGAAGCAAGGAGGATAGTAGGGCTGGGTTCTGGGTGGCGGAGGGTTAGGAAAGTCATAGAAAGGTCCTGATGGGGGTGGTGGTCCAAACATTGGTGAGGGGGCAGTGGCAGGCTGATTGACCATATTGGCCTCCAGGAGGTCAATGGCCGCTTTTCTAACATATCCTTGACGCTCAGCCAGAACTTTTTTCAGCATTCCTGCCATCATAATGCCGAATCCACTCTCCTCACTCTCCAGTGATTCCAGCCTCTCGTGCATCCTCTCCATCAGGGAGGCAAACCTCTCCATGTTTGGGGACTGTCTGCGCACTATGGGTCTGCTGAATCTGGCAGTTGGTTGAGGGATAGGCCTAGCTGGCTGCTCAACAAGTTGCTGCCCGACCTCAGGCAGATTAACTTCTTCGGTAATCTGTGAAGAAGGCTCTCCAGTCTCGGTCTCCTGAGTGTCTTGCATGTCTGTGATTGAATCCGCCAAAGATGGACAATGCGCCCCTGCTTCGACAGCACATGCCGCCTCTCCACCTGCCTGCTGTGAATGATCACGCTTCTCCAAACTTGATTGTGTTCTGCATTAAACATAGAATACAATTATTACAACCTTATAGAACTGTATAGTATCACTTTACAAATATGAAAGATGTCATCTTACTCTCTAAGTTCCATGAATGGCCTCACAAACTCCATCTCATCCGCATGAACATACGATACAATCCTTTTGGATCCAGATCCACTTCTGCACTCATTCAATTTTCTTAGGTACCGCTTAAAGCAATCCCTTAAACCCTTCCAGCGAGTTTGTAAAGTTATCACTGCAAAACATAAACAGGAACATAATCAATTATTTATTTTGTCTTTCAGATACCTGGCAATGGGTCATACTTTAATAAGCCTACATTATGAGTTTATGGTGGGCAGGTCCACTATCAGCTACATCATACGAGAAACATGCCAAGTTTTATGGGACGTGTTTAACAGCATAGTGATGAAGAGGCCTACAGCAGAGAATTGGCGTGATATCGCTGATCTATTTTTGAGTAGGTGCAATTTCCCCAATTGCATTGGGGCTATTGATGGCAAGCATGTGCGGGTCATAAAGCCAGTTGGTAGCGGCAGTATGTACTATAATTATAAGAAATATTGTTCTGTCGTACTGCTTGCCGTTGCCGTTGCCAACTATTGCTTCACTTATATTGACATGGGTTCCTATGGAAGTACCTGCGATTCTAGGATTTTTTTAAATTCCTCATTTGGCCAAAGGTTACGGCAGAGTCGTCTGGATCTTCCAGATCTTCCGGGCACAACAGAACCCCCGCTACCTTATGTTTTTGTAGCAGATGAGGCCTTTGCATTGGGTCAACACATGATGAGGCCGTACTCCAGTAGGAACCTGACGACTCCCAAAAATGTTTTCAATTACCGCTTAACAAGGGCAAGAAGGGTGGTTGAATGCACCTTTGGAATCCTAGACAACAAATGGCGTTTCCTACATACAGCCATTGGACTCAATATAGAAAATGCTATAATTGCAGTGAAAGCAGCATGCGTGCTGCATAATTTTGTGAGAGTACCGGATGGCTATTGCTTCGAAGATTCTCTAATGCACGAGATGGAGAGAGCACACATGAGTGCTACAAGGGGATCCACTGATGGTGCCACTGTGCGGGATCTATTTAATTCTTATTTCATTTCCCCCGGCTGGTGACACAGTGGCAAATGGACGCCATTTCCTAATTTCATTCAGAAATATTTCTTTTCAACTGTTTTGATTTACCAACCAATATCTTTTGTTATTTTTAGTCTGATTTTGAGTTGCGGATGTGAACTCTTTACTTGACTAAAATAAACTATAATAAACATGTGTAAACTTTTACTATGAATAAAATGTCTTCATTAATATTGTTGTTTTTTTCTGTAAATAAGCCTGCTATGTTGTACTGTTTTGTTATTGTTTTGATTACATTTTCAATGTCCCCATCCATGTGTCCCCATCCATGTGTCCCCATCCATGTGACCCCATGCTTGTCCCCATCCATGTCCCCATCCATGTGTCCCCATCCATGTGTCCCCATCCATGTGTCCCCATCCGTGTGACCCCCATCCGTGTGACCCCCATCCGTGTGACCCCATCCGTGTGTCCCCATCCGTGTGACCCCATCCGTGTGTCCCCATCCGTGTGACCCCATCCGTGTCCCCATCCATCTGTCCCCATCCGTGTCCCCATCCATCTGTCCCCATCTGTGTCCCCATCCATCTGTGTCCCCATGCATCTGTCCCCATCTGTGTCCCCAGTGCCATCTGTCCCCAGTGCCACGTATAAGTGCCATCTGTCATCAGTGCCACGTTAGTGCCATCTGTCATCAGTGCCACGTTAGTGCCATCTGTCATCAGTGCCATATCAGTGTCACGTGTCATCAGTGCCACATAGTGCCATCTGTCATCAGTGCCACGTATCAGTGCCATCAATGCCACGTATCAGTGCCATCTGTCATCATGTCACGTGTCATCAATGCCACGTATCAGTGCCATCTGTCATCAGTGTCACGTGTCATCAGTGCCACCTCTCACGTGTCATCAGTGCCACATATTAGTGCCATCTCTCATCAGTGCCACGTATTAGTGCCATCTGTCACCAGTGCCACATATTAGTGCCATCTGTCAGTGTCATGTGTCATCAGTGCCCCGTATTAGTGCCGTCTGTCATCAGTGTCACGTGTCATCAGTGCTCCATACTAGTGCCATCTGTCACCAGTGCCACATCAGTGTCACGTGTCATCAGTGCCACGTATCAGTGCCACCTGTCATCAGTGCCACGTCAGTGTCACGTGTCATTGTCCTGGTGCTCCAGGGCCTTCAAAAGTGTAATGGGTAGTCAACAATTTAGATGTGTAATTTATGCTCCTAGAACACGTGATGGCGCTCCCTGCATTTTGGGCCTCTCTAAGTGGCCAGGCTGTGTAAAAGTCCCACATATGTGGTATCATAATACTCAGGGGGAGTAGCGAAATTTATTTTGGGGTGTCATTTGTGGTATACACCTTCCATGTGAGAGAAATAACCTATTACAATGACAATTTTGTGGAAAAAAATAAAAAATAAAAAAATAATTCATTTTGCAAAGAATTGTGGGAAAAAAATGACAACATCAAAAAGCTCACCATGCCTCTTACTAAATACCTTGGAATGTCTACTTTCAAAAAAGGGGTCATTTGGGGGGTATTTGTACTTTCCTGGCTTGTTCGGGTCACTAGAAATGAGATAGGCCGCCAGTACATTAGGTGTGATCAATTTTGTATGATTTGCACCACAGTTTGTAGAGTCTGTAACTTTCACAAAGACCAAATAATATCCACTAATTTGGGTTATTTTTACCAAAGATATGTGGCAGTATAAATTGTGGCCAAAATTTATGAAGAAAAATTAATAATTTGCTAAATTTTATCACAGAAACAAAGAAAAATGTGTTTTTTTTTTTCAAAATTTCGGTCTTTTTTCATTTATAGCGCAAAAAATAAAAAACCCAGAGGTGATCAAATACCACCAAAAGAAAGCTCTATTTGTGGGAAAAAAAGGACAAAAAATTCATTTGGGTACAGTGTTGCATGACTGAGTAATTGTCATTCAAAGTGTGAGAGCACCGAAAGCTGAAAATTGGTCTGGGCAGGAAGGGTGTTTAAGTGCCCAGTAAGCAAGTGGTTAAATTCTGTTGTGATTATTTTAGTTCAGGCACCATTAGTACTGACTGTATGGGGTGGTCTACTGTTGCTGTCAGTGGATATAATGTTGCTGTCAATGGATCTACTGTTGCTGTCAGTTGCAACGTGACCTGCCACAAGTGCCACATGACCTGCCACAAATGCCACATAACGTGCCACATGACCTGCCACAAATGCCACATGACCTGCCACAAGTGCCATGTAACATGGCACATGTGCCACATGACCTGCCACAAGTGCCACGTCACATGGCACATATGCCACATGACCTGCCACATATGCCACATGACCTGCCACAAGTGCCACATGACCTGCCATAAGTGCCCAAATGACCTGCCACAAGTGCCCAAATGACCTGCCACAAGTGCCCAAATGACCTACCAGAAGTGCCCAAATGACCTGCCAGAAGTGCCCAAATGACCTGCCACAAGTGCCACATGACCTGCCACAAGTGCCCAAATGACCTGCCACAAGTGGCCAAATGATCTGCCACAAGTGCCACATGACCTGCCACAAGTGCCCAAATGACCTGCCACAAGTGCCCAAATGACCTGCCAGAAGTGCCACATGACCTGCCACAAGTGCCACATGACCTGCCACAAGTGCCCAAATGACCTGCTACAAGTGCCCAAATGACCTGCCACAAGTGGCCAAATGACCTGCCACAAGTGCCACGTGACCTGCCACAAGTGCCCAAATGACCTGCCACAAGTGGCCAAATGACCTGCCACAAGTGCCAAATGACCTGCCACAAGTGCCCAAATGACCTGCCACAAGTGCCACATGACCTGCCACAAGTGCCCAAATGACCTGCCACAAGTGCCACATGACCTCCAAAAGTGCCCAAATGACCTGCCACAAGTGCCCAAATGACCTGCCACAAGTGCCCAAATGACCTGCCACAAGTGCCCAAATGACCTGCCACATGACCTTCCACAAGTGCCCAAATGACCTGCCAGAAGTGCCCAAATGACCTGCCACAAGTGCCACATGACCTGCCACAAGTGCCACATGACCTGCCACAAGTTCCCAAATGACCTGCCACAAGTGCCATATGACCTGCCTCATGTTTGTATTGAAACACTGCTTTTTTATGCACATATTCTCTGTGAAAAAGAAGACCTGTATGTAACTACAGCAATCATGCCTAGTAAAAGACAACAGACATATAAAGGTTAGACTTACATTTGTCAGTGCGGTCTTTCTGAGACAATACATCCCAATCCTCGTAGGACAGGCAACAGATCTCCAGCCAGGCATTTTCCCTCTTCAGCTGGTCTTTGTAGATGCTGTCTGTTTTGTCATAGAGACATGTCCTCTCTCTTATATATCTGATAAGGGATTTGTTGTCCACGGCCTCCCTTCTAACCACCCTGGCTCTGCTGGACATTCTTGATCTTGAGGTAGCAGAATACAGAGACAAGTCTAAACTGAAACTGATCTCTGTGTTTGGGAAGGAGGGACTGCCTGCAGTGGGGGTATATAACCGGGTTAATTCCTTTGTACTTCCTGTAAAGTTGCCTTCAAAATGAACAGGGATCCGACTTGCAGGCGACTTCCATTGAAATCAATGGATACAAGTCGCCTAGAAGTCATTTTGAAGTAGTACAGGAACCCCTATTTTGAAGTCGGAGCGACTTCTGTAGTGCATTGCGACGGCTCCATAGACTAACATTACAACGCGATTTGGGGCGACTTGGGGCATCTCGGGGTGACCTGAAGTCGGATCGTGAGTCGCCCTGGTGTGAACCGGCTCTAAGTGACACATTTTATGTGGATGACACATGTTTGTTTTATTTCTTGTTTTTATTCACTGTTACCAATTTGCTAGTTTAAGCAAGATAATTCACCACGTTGATTTGACTATCACTATGGTCACTATTGATAGAGTTTGACACATTTTAACTGACAGAGCACTTTTATTTTGATCAAATAGAATTCTCTATCACTTCCCTATAAAAAATGACCCACTGTGAATATTAAAATGGTGATACCATTATCTCTCAGCCAACAGCCATACACTCCAACACACTTCAACCACACTAAGATAAGGTGCTAATGCATTCCAATGCGCATACTTCAGGATACTTAAATGCAAGCTGGATAGGGCACTCCATGGTAGCACATTAAAGTGGAGTTCCACCCAAAAGTGGAACTTCTGCTTTAAGCACTCCTCGCCCCCTGACATGCCACATTTTTTCTGAGGGGGAGTGTGTATCCTTTTTTTCATGGTACTTCCTGTCCCACTTTCTGCTTCCTATCTTCGGCCACCTAGGCGACTCCTCCTCTCGCCCTAGGCGGCCCCTGCCTGCTAGCAATCTTCTGGGACCAAACTCAGGTCCCATAAGATCGGCTGGCATATAGGAGAGCGCAGCGCGACTCATGCATGCGCAGTGCGCGCCGTGCCATGAAGCCATAAGCTGTCACGGCTGGGTGCCCACAGTTACCATGACAACGCCAAGGAGAGGAGGGGGAGAGGAGCAAGCCTCCGGGCGGCCACATCGCTGGACCATGGGGCAGGTAAGTGCCGGTTTATTAAAAGTCAGCAGCTATGCTTTTTGTAGCTGATGACTTTTAAATAAATTAAAAAAGTCTGAGAGGCATATTATTGCATCAGGATATTTAAATTGTTGTCCTTTTTGTACCTGGCTGGGTAACAGATAATTATTAGCACCTGGAAGAATAATAACCTCATGTGGTACTAATATGCTTACTACATATGTCAGTAACTAAAATGATTTGAGGGCTTTGTGTTCATTTATGTGGAACTCCGCTTTAATAGCCTTCCACTGTGTAGATTGCAATGCCAGAAACCCCACTTACAGCAATATGCCTCAAAGGCATACCCCGTTTTAGTGTGCACAGATCAAGCAACCAACATAATAATGCAAATAGAAGATGCAGGCCACCCTCTGCAACAAGCAGAACTGCAATAATTTTAGCATAGCTCTAAGAGCAGGGACTCGCAAAGTCTTTTAATGGAGTGGTGCATCTGTCTGGCTAGTAAAAACAGCCTTGCTGCATGTTCCTCCATTTAAGCTCCTGGGAAAGTCACAGTGTATTAGGCACCAGAGTGATATCACGTGCCTGAAAAAAAAACACCATGTGAAAGGCATCAGCTGAAGTTTGGCTTCATACCAACGTGTTTCTTCTGTGGCTGCATGAACTTTTCAACTATCCATAGTCTCACATGCTCTTTCAGGCCAATATTAGTTATTGCTTACACATAGATGTCAATTGTTCACAAATTTAAATGACTTAAATTGTATTTCCACTTTTGCAGTCACATATGTTTCTATGTGTACCTGTTCACACAGTATACCTAAAAAAAGCCTTTAAAAAAGAAAAAAAAATCTTACCTTTTTGATGTTTTGTGGCTGACTGTGGCACACGATACATACGATCTTGATACACACGATCTGACTTTTCGCCCACAAAACTGTGGATTTTTGTTCAGAGGTTGTTTTCTCAAACTTGTCTTGCATAAACACGGTCACACAAACGTTGGCCAACAATTCCGAACGTAAGAACGCGGTGACGTACAACACGTACGACAAGCCGATAAAAAGGAAGTTCAATAGCCAGTGCGCCACCCTTTGGGCTCCTTCTGCTAATCTCGTGTTTATCTCGTGTTAGTAGAAGTTTTGGTGAGAGACGATTTGCGCTTTTCAGCCTCGTGCTTTTTTCAGTTAGTTTCTGCTTTTCAGTTTGTGCTTGTTGGTTCGTATCTGTTGTTCAGTGCGTGTTGTCATTTCATTCCTGTCTTTCAGTGCGTTCTATTTATAGTTCGCTTCTGATTTTCAGTGTGTTCCTGTCCTCTCGTTTCTAATTCTCAGATCGTTCTTCTGATTTTAAGTGTGTTTTGTCAGTTCGTTCTAAGCAGCCGACCATTTTCTAGCCATGTTGCGGTTACGTACTCATCGTAAAGTTCGTGCTGTTGTTGGGCTTGGTGCTGGAGTTCTTGCTTTGACCCAAGTCCAGGAGTTCTTAGATCAAGAATTGGTTACTTAATCTTGACAATCTCTCTCCTATGTCTTTGTTGGGGGAGCTCCAGGAGAATAATCCTGATGATTTCAGGAACTATCTCCGGATGACGGACCCCGTCTATCACTGTCTGTTGGCTTTGCTGTCCCCCTATATTACTAAGCAGGACACCTGCATGTGGCAAGCCATCACTCCCGAACAAAGGCTCGTCACCACCTTGCTGTACTTGGCGACGGGGAGAAGTCTCCAGGATATCAAGTTCACAACTGGGATCTTCCCCTGGGAATCATTATTCCAGAGACCTGTTCTGCTATCATTCAGGTCCTGCAGAAGGACTATATTAAGGTAAGTTGTATCCTTTAACATCACATTCTATGTATTTAATGTTTGCTAATGTATTGTATTTATTTCATCATTCCATAGATACCATGATTGTAATATGCTGTGAGCTTTTAATGCTCCTTTTTTGTCCTTCATGCATATTTGCCTTCACTAACCTCCCCAGCATGCTATCCTGGGCCCATACACACCTAGCCTAGTCACTTAACAATGTATTTTGTCAGCTCCATTGTAGTGCTTACCCTAAACACTCCCTAAAATGTGTACAAATGTTATTGTTGCCCTTAAATTCAGGCATAGTGCAAGAGGCTTTTTTTGGGGCCAAAACTAATTTGGAACCCTCCCTCCCCCCAACTGCTAAGTCAACCGATACCAATAATTTATCTGCTGACTTTGCCAAGCCCATACACACTATACCTACCTCTTTTGTGTTCATATGTATGGATGAATTCACCAAAGCATGTAGTGCAACTGCCTGCCTGAATACTTTCAAATGGTACTGTTTAAAGTTCTGTTCTTCTATTATCTTGATAGGTAATTGCAGAATGTAAAAATGTGCTTCAATTTGGACAGTGTGCATTCATATTTTTGGATTATGACACTTCTTACCTGTCCAGTGGGCTGCCAATAGTGTAAGTAAGGAGGGGCTGGCCAAAGTAACACACATTATTTATGCATTCAGCTCTCAATGAAGTGGAGACGGTTACCTGTCAAAAACATCACCCCCACCATAACATTTTTCCAATGGGCCATCAGAGGGGGTGAGGAATAGATGGTGCGGTGGTGCGATAGATGGGAAGCACGTTCAGATCGTCCCACCCCCCAACTCAGGGTCATACTACTACAATTACAAGGGGTACAGTAGTATTGTCGGCGACTTATGAGTTCCTCTATCTGGACATGGGGAAGAATGGCCGTATGTCAGATGGTGGAGTGATCGCACAGACCGAATTTTACAGGCATCTCCAGAATGGCAGCTTGGGCTTGCCACCTCCAGCAGATAACGTTGCGGGTTTCCAGTTTTTTTTTTTTTTTAGGCAGATGAGGCCTCTGCGCTGGGGGACCATCTGATGAGGCCATTCCCCATGAGGACCCTAAACCCAGAGCGGAGGGTTTTTAACTACCGGCTGGCCAGAGTCAGAAGAGTGGTCGAGAATGACTTTGGCATAATGGCCAGCCGGGTCCGACTTTTCCAAATGGTCATCAATATGGCCGAATACTAGACATGTGCGATTAGTTTCGTACGAATTCGTACGAATTTTTCGAAATTCGTACGAATTTACGAATCCGTAGTACGAATTTTTTCGAAATTCGTACGAATTTACGAATCCGTAGTACGAATTTTTGGAATACGAATTCCGTACGGAATACGAAATTCCATTTACGAATTTCGTCGCCAAATTATTTGAATCCGACTACAAAATATTGAATTTCAACTAATATGAAAGAAATTATTATAGCGGATATAACGAATGATTCGAATGAATTCGAATGATTCGACTGTCAAAGTGTAATTTTTGCAGGAAAAATTCAGTTTATGAATTTCAGCTCCAAATTATTATTCGAATCAAACTACCAATATCGAATTTCATCTAATTCAAAAGAAATTATTATAGCGGATATAACGAATGATTTGAATTAATTCGAATGATTCGAATGACAAAGTGTAATTTTTGCAGGAAAAAGGGCTATTTAAAATCACTCGCGGCTATTGCCGGCTAATGAATTGTCGGCTCCGTAACACAGAGAACAGTCATTCATTGATAAAAAAAAAAAAAAAAAGCGTGGGGGTCCCCCCAAATTCAATAACCAGGCCCTTCAGGTCTGCTATGGATATTAAGGGGAACCCCAGCCAAAAAAAAAAATGGCGTGGGGTCCCCCCTAAATATCCATACCAGACCCTTCAGGTCTGGGATGGATTTTAAGGGGAACCCCGGCCAAAAAAAAAAAATATGGCGTGGGGTCCCCCTAAAAATCCATACCAGACCCTTTATCCGAGCATGCAACCTGGCAGGCCGCAGGAAAAGAGGGGGGAACGAGAGCGCCCCCCCCTCCTGAACCGTACTAGGCCACATGCCCTCAACATTGGGAGGGTGCTTTGGGGTCCCCCCCCCAAAGCACCTTGTCTCCATGTTGATGAGGACAAGGGCCTCATCCCCACAACCCTGGCCATTGGTTAAGGGGGTCTGCGGGCGGGGGGCTTATCGGAATCAGGAAGCCCCCTTTAACAAGGGGACCCCCAGATCCCGCCCCCCCCCCTGTGTGAAATGGTAAGGGGGTACAAAAGTACCCCTACCATTTCACCAAAAAAGTGACAAAAATAGTAAAAATGACAGGAGATGGTCTTTGACAATTCCTTTATTAAAATCTTTTTCTTCTTTCTTTCTTCTGGTCTTCTTCTTCCTTTCTTCATCCTTCGGTTTCTTCATCTTCTCCTTCTGGCATCTTCTTCCATCTTCTTCTTCCTCCGATCCGCTTCTTCTTCCTCCGGTCTTCTCAACCTTCTCGTCTGGCATCTTCTTCCATGGCGTCGGCGTCTCTTCTCGGGCCGCTCCTTGCAATGGGAGGCTCCCGCTGTGTAAGGCTTCGCTCCGGCTGACAGGTCTTTTATAACGGAGGGCACCTGGTGACCCCGCCCCCCTCTGATGCACGGGGACGTCATGGGGACTTCCCTATGGCTTTCCCCATGATGTCAGAGGGGGGCGGGGTCACCAGGTGCCCCGCCCTCCGTTATAAAAGACCTGTCAGACGCAGTGAAGCCTCACACAGCGGGAGCCTCCCATTGCGAGGAGCGGCCCAAGAAGAGACGCCGACGCCATGGAAGAAGATGCCGGACGAGAAGGATGAGAAGACCGGAGGAAGAAGAAGTGGATCAGAGGAAGAAGAAGATGGAAGAAGATGGAAGAAGATGCCGGAAGGAGAAGATGAAGAAACCGAAGGATGAAGAAAGGAAGAAGGAAGACCAGAAGAAAGAAGAAAGAAGATTTTAATAAAGGAATTGTCAAAGACCGTCTCCTGTCATTTTTACAATTTTTGTCACCTTTTTTGGTGAAATGGTAGGGGTACTTTTGTACCCCCTTACCATTTCACACGGGGGGGTGGGATCTGGGTGTCCCCTTGTTAAAGGGGGCTTCCAGATTCCGATAAGCCCCCCCGCCCGCAGACCCCCACAACCAATGGCCAGGGTTGTGGGGATGAGGCCCTTGTCTTTATAAACATGGGGACAAGGTGCTTTGGGGGTCTGAGACCCCCAAAGCACCCTCCCAATGTTGAGGGCATGTGGCCTGGTACGGTTCAGGAGGGAGGGGGGGGGCGCTCTCGCCCCCCCTCTTTTCCTGCGGCCTGCCAGGTTGCGTGCTCGGATAAAGGGTCTGGTATGGATTTTGAGGAGGACCCCACGCCATTTTTTTAGGCCGGGGTTCCCCTTAAAATCCATCCCAGACCTGAAGGGTCTGGTATGGACATTTAGGGGGACCCCTACGTCATTTCTTTTTTAAATTTGAAGCGGGGTTCCCCTTAATATCCATAGCAGACCTGAAGGGCCTGGTTATTGAATTTGGGGGGACCCCCACGCTTTTTTTTATCAATGACTTCAATGAATGACTGTTCTCTGTGTTACAGAGCTGACAATTCATTAGCCGCGAGTGATTTTAAATAGCTTTTTTTCCTGCAAAAATGACACTGTGCAGGAACAGTTCTCTATATTAGATATACTGAATCTCAAATTCATTCGAATCATTCGAAGCATTCGTTATATCCGCTATTATAATTTCTTTCATATTAGTTGAAATTAGATATTTGGTAGTAGTTGGATTCGAATTGTTCTCTGTGTTACGGGAACCGGCAATTAGCCGCGAGTGATTTTAAATAGCTTTTTTTCCTGCAAAAATGACACCTTGTACAGAGACAGTTCTAAGCACGGCAAACCTGCGCCCCTTCACAGGCATACAACTCTATAGTATGTATATGAAGGGGCGCATGTTTCCTTCCTAGTTTTTAGCGCTACATTTCTCTCCTATCTAATATAGAGAACTGTTCCTGCACAATGTCATTTTTGCAGGAAAAAAAACTATTTAAAATCACTCGTGGCTATTGCCAACAGTCATTCATTGAAGTCATTGATAAAAAAAAGCGTGGGGTTCCCCCTAAATTCAATAACCAGGCCCTTCAGGTCTGCTATGGATATTAAGGGGAAACCCCGCTTTAAATTAAAAAAAATGATGTAGGGGTCCCCCTAAATATCCATACCAGACCCTTCAAGTCTGGGATGGATTTTAAGGGGAACCCTGGCAAAAAAAATGGCGTGGGGTCCCCCTCAAAATCCATACCAGACCCTTTATCCGAGCACGCAACCTGGCAGGCCGCAGGAAAAGAGGGGGGGATGAGAGCGCCCCCCCCCCCTCCTGAACCGTACCAGGCCACATGCCCTCAACATTGGGAGGGTGCTTTGGACCCCCAAAGCACCTTGTCCCCATGTTGATGGGGACAAGGGCCTCATCCCCACAACCCTGGCCATTGGTTGTGGGGGTCTGCGGGTGGGGGGCTTATTGGAATCTGGAAGCCCCCTTTAACAAGGGGACCCCCATATCCCGCCCCCCCCCTGTTTGGAATGGTAAGGGGGTACAAAAGTACCCCTACCATTTCACCAAAAAAGTGACAAAAATTGTAAAAATGACAGGAGACGGTCTTTGACAATTCCTTTATTAAAATCTTCTTTCTTCTTTCTTCTGGTCTTCCTTCTTCCTTTCTTCATCCTTCGGTTTCTTCATCTTCTCCTTCCGGCATCTTCTTCCATCTTCTTCCATCTTCTTCTTCCATCTTCTTCTTTCTCCGATCCGCTTCTTCTTCCTCCGGTCTTCTCGTCCTTCTAGCGTCAGCGTCTCTTCTCAGGCCGCTCCGCGCAATGGGGGGCTCCCGCTGTGTGAGGCTTCGCTCCGTCTGACAGGTCTTTTATAACGGAGGGCACCTGGTGACCCCCGCCCCCTCTGACGTCATGGGGAAAGCCATAGGAAAGTCCCCATGACGTCCCTGTGCGTCAGAGGGGGGCGGGGTCACCAGGTGCCCACCGTTATAAAAGACCTGTTAGCCGGAGCGAAGCCTCACACAGCGGGAGCCTCCCATTGCGAGGAGCGGCCCGACAGAAGAACAGACGCCGACGCCATGGAAGAAGATGCCGGACGAGATGGACGAGAAGACCAGAGCAAGAAGAAGCGGATCGGAGGAAGAAGAAGATGGAAGAAGAAGATGGAAGAAGAAGATGGAAGAAGATGCCGGAAGGAGAAGATGAAGAAACCGAAGGATGAAGAAAGGAAGAAGGAAGACCAGAAGAAAGAAGATTTTAATAAAGGAATTGTCAAAGACCGTCTCCTGTCATTTTTACAATTTTTTTTACACTTTTTTGGTGACACACAGGGGGGGGACCGGGATCTGGGGGTCCCCTTGTTAAAGGGGCTTCCAGATTCCGATAAGCCCCCCACCCGCAGACCCCCACAACCAATGGCCAGGGTTGTGGGGATGAGGCCCTTGTCCTCATCAACATGGGGACAAGGTGCTTTGGGGGGGACCCCAAAGCACCCTCCCAATGTTGAGGGCATGTGGCTTGGTACGGTTCAGGAGGGGGGGCGCTCTCGTCCCCCCCTATTTTCCTGCAGCCTGCCAGGTTGCGTGCTCAGATAAAGGGTCTGGTATGGATTTTGAGGGGGACCCCACGCCATTTTTTTTTTTTAAACTTTAAAAAAAACGGGTTTAGATTTTGCATAAAACATTAATTATGTTGCTCAGTCTTTTTTGAACATCATTGATATTTTGCTTCAGCTTTTCTAAATCCCAATTGCACACCATGATCTCACTGATCAGGACACTGCTGGAGTTTTCACAACATCCACATCACCTAAAAAAAAAAAAAAAAAACACCATGTATTATGAATATGCAGGCATCCATCTATTACATGAAGCTGTGGTCTCAGACACTGACCTATTGTGGACACCATTTCGACCACTTTCTGCACCTCTGCATCCACATCCTCAGGTTCTGCATCCACATCCTTAGGTTCTTCATCCACATCCTTAGGTTGTGTGCTGAGTTCCCCTTCTTTAGGAGTTGTGGGGTTCCTGGTGTCCTCAGATGTCCCGATTATTTTCTCCCCTATGTGAATACAAAAAAGGTATACTTAGCAGACAGATATTTGAGGCGAGAAATAGTAATATGAAACATTGCTTGGATGTGTCGTCCAATTGTCTGTTTTGGCAGAGTTCCAAGCTGAAGACATGATTTTTTCCCTTTCCAAAGCTGGAATACTTACCTGTTTTGTGCAAGTTTCACACATGGAGAGACCCCTAGTATCCACTGGAGCACCTGCGTGGGACACCATAAAAAGGTTGTTATCGTGTCCCACACTAGTGCTCCTGGGTCCAGATGTGTAAACAACTGCTGAGTGACTGTCCTCTCCTTACACTTAATCAAGTTGGCATTTCATTATAGTTTCAAACACATCTAGACAACAATGAAATAAACTTATTTTAATCCAAATAGGCATGAACAAATGTTGTTAACCTGCATCTGCCAAAAACGTTGTATTAGTGGTCGAACGAACAATCTTTAATATGAACGATTACTGTGCCCACGAACCTCAAACTTGGCCTTTTAAACTGTACAACAGCAAAGAAAAGCTAATGGACCAGCACTAAAGTAATAATAATAATAATAGGAACACATGACAAATACTTACTTTTTTTGCAGCACTTTCCTGATCCTTCTATACTGATCCTGCACCCCCAATTTCAGGTCCGACCAGTGTTTCCTTCATTGCTCCTTAGATCGTCGTACCCCAAAAGTCCTGTGCAGACTTCTCACAACTAGTCATGATCTTGGCCTTTCTCGCATTTGGGTTTCTCTACGGTTCATGCTTCCCATCATAGTCTGCCCTCTTCAAGATGTCCACCATCTCCACCATCTCTTCAAAGAACATATTTGAGGCCTTATATCTCCTTCTGGATCTGGAACTGCCTTGCTCTGGGCTTTCCTTATCGTTGCTGATAATAGCACACACCTTCTGTGTCTCTGCCATGTGCTCTTCCACTGCCCCGAAAGAGAAGAGGGGGGGAATACACTAGAAAGAAGGACAGAGGTGGAGTTTAATGCATGCGCAGTTTATATAAAGCATAACACACAGGCGTCATAGGTACGATCTGTGAGTGGAGGACGGAGGATTGTAAGCGCTGATCGTGCAAACGAAAGTACAATTGTAACTTGGGGCATCAGTGGTTAGTGGCCTATACTGCGTATAGATTGAGGCCTATATTGGAAAAAGATTAGGAGAGTTTAGCCTGACATTACGTTGATGTTTGTCTTGTGTTGTGTCTTGCAGCTAAAATGGTGGATAAATTCACAGACCTGGACTTCGTTCCCCAAATTCCTAGACATGTACAGGGAGCTACCATGTCTCTGGCAAGTCCAATGCAGTGACTACTCGAACAAGCAAAAGAGGAAGGCAGTTGGAATTGGTGAAGCCAGTGTATACCACGGCAGACATCAACTATTTGAAGGCCAAAATTGGTAGCCTGAGGAGCATATACAATAGGGAGTGCAAGAAGGTCCAGGATTCCATGTGATCCGGAGCAGCAGCAGATGACATAAATATACCCAGGCTGTGGTACTACGATAGACTGCGTTTTTTGTCAGACCAGATGGAACCCAGACAATCTAAACTTCCTTCAACACTTCCTTCCACATTAGCTGAGGCTCTGAAGTCAAACCTGGGCCTTCCACCCAGGAGCCCAGCTTGACCCAGGTATAGCATTTTTGAACATATTTCTTGTCAACAATTGAATGATGTTAACTAGATGTTATTGATCATTAATTTCTGATTTAACAAAGTAGTTCACATATCAATAGACAGTAGTAATCAAAAATGATTGTGACAAGAATGAAAAATGCTGTGGTCAGAAGGATAGTCTTTTCTATTTGGTAACATTCAATTTGCAACAGTCATGAACTCAAAATTGTGTGTGGATGATGACCAAAAAACTAAAATGATGTACCATTTCATACACAGGGAAGTCTCAGCCAGGAGGAGGCAGTGGCAAGCAGCCTGATGAAATCCCAAGTTCATCCCCTTCGCCCTCCAACCAAAAGGACCAGGAAGGCGAGGAACCTGGAGGAGTCCGTGACTGTTTTCCTTCGCCAGGCTACTGCGGCAATTAACACAACCCCTGGTGGCCACGAGGCATTTGGCTGTGTCACAGCAAGCAAACTCAAACACATGGAGGAAGGCCAACGCACAATCTGTGAGGAAATCATTCTGAAGGCCCTAAACAAGGGGACGAGGGGCAAACTAACTACTAAATCCCACATGTGTGAGTTGGACCATACTCCTCCACCACCTCCAGCAACACCACCAACACCACCAACACCACAGCCACCCAACTCACCACAGCAGCATGGAAGGAAGTGTGGAAGGAAGTGTTGAGAGTGATGGCCTGGGTTTGGTGTGGTCTGGCAAAAAACACAGGCTGTTGTAAGACCACAGCCTCGGGACATATATGTCATCTGCTGCTGATCCCGATCTCTCGGAGTCCTGGACCGTATTGTGCTCCCTATTAAATGGACTCCTCAGGTTACCAATTTTGTCAGTCAAATAATTAATGTCTGCCCTGGGGTACAAAGGCTTCACCAATTCCAACTGTTTCTCCAGCGTTGCCTTCCTTTTTGTTATGACCCCTATTAAATGTAAAATTTCTTTTTTTGGCAAATACTTGTTTGACTTCAAAAAGGACAGTTTGTTTGTGAGTAGGCAGGTACATTTCAAAAATACAATGTCAAATTAACAAGGGACACCAACATAGTTGTAACTTTGATGTTAAAAAATACAAGAGAATAATGGTGTTGTGGTAACTTGACACACAAAATGGCAAAAAAAATTATTGCGATCACTATAAAAAAATGTTAGTATTATTGTACAATTGTTATATCTAAGCACCAATAAAAGCTTTTTGTTTAAAAAAAAAAAGCAAAAAAAATATGGGGATCACTAGAAAAAAATAAAAACATTTCTGGAGATCACGAGATAAAAAACAAAAAAATGATTATTCTGGAGATCACGAGAAATAATAAAAAATATGTTTATCAAAACTTATCAGCAGCAAAGCAACTTCATTATTATAGCATTATAAAGAAGAATAGAATGCGCTGCCTTGAGAGATTTCATAATTTGGCGCGTGACAAATGTGATATCTCCATTACGAACGCTAGTTTTACTTGACAGAGCGCTTCCGGCTCGTACTTGATTCCAAACATGCCTGAACTTTTGTGCGCGGACTTGTGTACACACGATCGGACTTTCCGACAACAAAGTTTTGTTGGGGGAAAATTTGAGAACCTTAGCAAACATTTGTTGGTGGAAAGTCCGACAGCAAATGTCCGATGGAGCATACACACGGTTAGACTTTCCGACAACAAGCTCACATCCAACATTTCCCATCGGAAAATCCATCCGTGTGTACGCTGCATTAGAGTTTCTCAACTAGCTCAGCCTGATATGTCCCAGTAGAAAGGTTGGTTACTGGCTGAGCTAAATTCTCATTTGCATACAATGGAGAAGCCTGACTCCTAAACATTTAACATTTGACGAGATGATATCTGCCTGCACAGTAATTATGGTGAACACCACTTCCCAGCCCCTTAACCACTTGCCGCCCGCCATATAGCAGAATGACCGCGGCAAAGTGGTTTCAAAACCTTGACCGGACATCATATGACGTGATCAGGATATTGAGCCGCTGCGCGCCCCCGGGGGCGTGCATCGTGGCGATCATTGTTGCGGTGTGTCAGTCTGACACCCCGCAACTACGATCTCGGTAAAGCTTTTCTGACGGAGACTCTTTACCCAGTGATCAGCCGTGTCCAATCACGGCTGATCACAGTGTAAATAGGAAATGCAGTTGATCGGCTTTCCCTCACTCGCGTCTGTCAGACGCGAGTAGAGGAGAGCCGATCGGCTTCTCCTCTGAAAGGGGGGTCTGTGTTGATCGATTATCAGCACAGCCCCCCCAAGGATGCCCACACTGGACCACCAGGGACGCCACCAGACCACCAGGGATGCCTAGCACCAGGTATGCCACCCTAGACCACCAGGGATGCCAGTCAGTGCCCACAATGGATGCCAACCAGTGCCCACAATGGGCATCACTGATTGGCATGCATTATTGTTTGGCACTGATTGGCATCCATCAGTACAATACATTGCACTGCAATGCCGTCTATTAGTGCCCATCCTTGCCGCCGATCAGTGCTCATCCATGCCGCCTATCAGTGCCCATCCGTTCCACCTATCAGTGCCCATCCATGCCCATTTGTGCTGCCAATCCGTGCCACCTATCAGTGCCAATTTGTGCCACCTATCAGTGCCCATCTGTGTTGCCCCTTAAGGTGCCACCTATCAGTGCCCATCAGTGCCGGTTATCAGTGCCATATATCAGTGCCCATCAATGCCACCTCATCAGTGCCACTTCATGGGTGCCACTTCATCGGTGCCCATCAGTGCTGCCATATCAGTGCCCGTCAGTGCAACCCCATCAGTGCACATCAGTGAAGGAGAAAACTTACTTATTTACAAAGTTTTAAAAACTGAAAAAAAAACATATATTTTTTCAAAATTTTCGGTCTTTTTTTATTTGTTTAGCAGAAAATAAAAATCCCAGAGGTGATCAAATACCACCAAAATAAAGCTCTATTTGTGGGAACAAAATTATAAAAATTTAGTTTGGGTACAGTGTAGTATGACCGTGCAATTGTCATTCAAAGTGCAACAGCGCTGAAAGCTGAAAATTGGTCTGGGCAGGAAGGTGTTTAAGTGCCCTGTATTGAAGTGGTTAAAAACAAAAAGAACTAAGTAGATTTTTTCCTTGCTGGAAATTATCAAAAAATTTAGGCTAACATTTTTATTTATTTGTTTATTTTTTTATTTATTTATTTATTTTAAGTTAGGCTATATGATCAGGGACATGTAACAAATACTGTAAAAAGTAGGTATTATTCCAATTTGGCTACAAAAGTGAGTCACCTTTTTATGGCTTTAACTTTCTCCTTAACAAGTAGATATTAGTTCTTAACAGAAATGACAATCGCCACAATTATTAACTATCTTTTAAAATAAGGTGCATA
The DNA here is from genome assembly GCA_028564925.1 of Lithobates sylvaticus. Classification (NCBI taxonomy): domain Eukaryota; kingdom Metazoa; phylum Chordata; class Amphibia; order Anura; family Ranidae; genus Lithobates; species Lithobates sylvaticus. Next base: position 178,526,464 of record CM053036.1, read on the forward strand.
TGGGAGGGCTTGGCACAGCACAAGTAAAAAAAATTCCCAGCACACTTACCAGTTAGCCAGCAAAAAAATCTAACAATTTGATTTTTAAACCTAAAAGGATTTAGCTGCACAAAATTTGCAAATATATGTGGAAGCTACACTATCTTAACAAGACCCCACTGTAAAGTATGGTCCTAACTCTAAACTTTGTGAGTCTTTATATTGGAGCAATGAATAAATTAAGGGCAGGCATGCCTAGAGGAAGCCTACCCCTTCTTAATTCCTTTATAGGAATAGGTTGACACCAGGTGCAGTGCCTTGAAAAAAGTATTTGTACCCCTTGAAATTTTTCACATTTTCTCATGTTACAACCAAAAACATAATTGTATTTTATTGGGATTTTATGTGATAGACCAACACAAAGTGGCACATCATTCCGAAGTGGTTTTCAAAATGAAAAGTGTGGCATGCATTTGTATTCAGCCCCCCTGTGTCAATACTTTGTAGAACCACCTTTCTCTGTAATTACAGCTGCAGGTCTTTTTGAGTATGTCTCTATCAGCTTTGCACATCTAGTGAGTAAAATTGTTGCCCTTTCTTCTTTGCAAAATAGCTCAAGCTCTGTCAGATTGGACACCACTTCACAATGATCTGTGAACAGCAATTTTCAAGTCTTGCCAAAGATTCTCAATTAGATTTAGGTCTGGACTTTTACTGGGCCATGCTAACACATGAATATGCTTTGATCTAAACCAGTGATATGCAATTAGCGGACCTCCAGCTGTTTCAAAACTACAAGTCCTATCATGCCTCTACGTCTTGGTGTCATGCTTATGGCTGTCAGAGTCTTGCTATGCCTCATGGGACTTGAAGTTCTGCAACAGCTGGAGGTCCGCTAATTGCATATCCCTGATCTAAAACATTCGATTGTAATGCTGGCTGTATGTTTTTTTTCTTCTAAGATTGCCCTGTATTTGGCTCCATCCATCTTCCCATCAACTCTGACCAGGTTCCCTGTCCCTGCTAAAGAAAAGCATCCGCACAACATGATGCTGCCACCACCATGTTTCACGGTGAGGATGATGTTTTCAGGGTGATGTGCAGTGGTAGTTTTCTGCCACACATAGCATTTTAGTTTTAGGCCAAAATGTTAAATTTTGGTCTCATCTGACCAGAGCACCTTCTTCCACATGTTTGCTGTGTCCTCCACATGGCTTCTCGAAAATTGCAAATGGTACTTCTTATGGCTTTCTTTCAACAATGGCTTTCTTCTTGCCACTCTTCCATAAAATCCAGATTTATGGCATGCACGACTAATAGTTGTCATATGGACAGATTCTCCCGCCTAAGCTGTGGATCTCTGCAGCTCCTCTAGAGTTACCATGGGCCTCTTGGCTGATTCTCTGATTAATGCTCTCCTTGCCCAGTCTCTTAAATATTATTATTATACAGGATTTATATAGTGCCAACAGTTTGCGCAGGGCTTCATAACATGAGGGCAGACAGTACAGTTACAATACAATTCAATACAGGAGGAATCAGACAGCCCTGCTCGTTAGAGCTTACAATCTAGGAGGGAGGGTCAAGTGATACAAAAGGTAATAGCTGTGGAGGATGATCTGATGGAGAAAGTAAAGTATAGTTGTTAGGTGGGGGTCGGATAGGTGGACTACCATGTTTTGGTAGGTTTGCAGTTGTGCCATACTCTTTCAGTTTTTGGATGATGAATTGAACAGTGCTCCGTGAGATGTTTAAAGCTTGGGATATTTTTTTATAACCTAACCCTGCTTTAAAATTCTCCACAACTTTATTCCTGACCTGTGTGGTATGTTCTTTGGCCTTCATGATGATGTTTGTTCACTAAGGTCCCTCAGAGGGCTTCACAGAACAGCTGTATTTATACTAAGCATAAATTACACACAGGTGGACTCTATTTACTAATTAGGTGACTTCTGAAGGCAGTTAGTTCCACTAGATTTTAGTTAGGGGTATCAAAGTAAAGGGGGTATACAAATGCACGCCACACTTTTTAGATATTTCTTTGTAGAAAATGTTGAAAAACATTTATAATTTTCCTTCCACTTCACAATTATGTGCCACTTTGTCACATAAAATCCCAATAAACTACATTTACGTTTTTGGTTTTAACATGACAAAATGTCGAAAATTTCAAGGGATATGGATACTTTTTCAAGGCACTGTATACCACTTTTTTTTTGCTTTTTTTTTTTACAAATCATTTCAGTGAGAACCAAAAGGTGTAACTATACAGACAAAAGATGCATTTCCTTTATTAATTATCTTTTCATTTAGTGCTTTTACTCATCCTCAACCATTGGTCTCCCCGCCAATCTTGTTCCCCAAAATGTTTTGTTAACTTTTTGGCCTCCAGATAAAACGTGTGATCATTGGAGCAGTTCCTCCAAATTCTGAGGAATTGACCTTAATGGATGCTGTAGGATAGCAGTGTGAAGGAGTTTATTACCCACCGTAGGTTTATGGTAGGTATTGTTTTTCATATGTTCTGTCTGAATGCTAATTTGTGATCCAAAAAAGGGATCTCTTGAAAATCAGCAGTTTAGACAAGATGAATATTCCCACAATGCGTACCTAGCATGGACATGAATTCATCCAGTTGCTCACAAGACCCCTTTCACATCATCAGCACATTGTTAATGTACTGCAACCACAACACCTTCTGCTGCTCCCACCAGCTAAGGCGCAGACAGGCATAGGTGGAGGCACATGCTACTCCCATTGACATTCCACATGCTTGGTCATGGTTTTTTACCTGAAAGCACAAAGAAACTATGGTTCAAAATCAATTACAACTTATTGGGGTTGAACTAGCGATATTTGTCACTCTGCCAGCTGTACTTACTTAACATATATTTGGCTTCAAGGTCAATCTAGTGGGGTATCAATGTGTAATGAGAATCCACATGAATTCACTGAATTTACCAGTTCACTTTTTTGGTCAAAACAATTGGTCTCCCAGGTAGCATTACTGGGCTCATATGAACCTTTGTTATTAAATGACCCACAAATGCATTTTCTCTTATTTTGTGATTACCCCGATTGCCAACCTTGTGCCCACAACCCATTCACCCTAGAAACAAGGGAGGGAAAATGATTCCTAGGAAGGGGATAAGCTTCCACCTCTTAATACTTGCTTGTCAGCAGGACTGCATTGCCTCCTTTGTCATTCAACTTTATCAGTATGCCCTTCAAATCTTTTATTGTTCCAGGGCTTTTCACATGTGTAAGGTTATTACTTTTTTTGTTTACAAAAGTTTTATTTCGAAGTTCAATTGTATACAAACATGTACAATCTGAAAACAATAATTTAACATATGGAAAAAGGCAGTGATTTTACAGTATAATGACGATACAATGCACAGCATGTGAGAAACTTGGGGTATCACCTGGGTAGAAGGTTTCAGATATTATTCGTACAGTGGTAATTTTACATATCCTTAAATACATGAGACTCCTCTGTCAAATATATAAAGATAACCTACTCAATTAACAGGGAATATGCAATGTCAGGGTTCAGGTAGATTCCAGTATGACCATTTTTGATTATAAATATACATTGAGTCATGTAATGTGTGGTATATTCTTTCGGATAGTCTGACATTCTCCATTCTGGAAAGAACTTGAGACCATGGAAGATTATCTGACTTCCAGTTAAAGGCAATCATCCATTGTATGGAGCTACATAGAGAGTGAAAGAGTCTCATACATGGGGGAGGGATGTCTGGTATGTTCGCATATAAAAGGCAATTTTGGGGTGTGGGAACAATTTTTTGTTTAGAAGAGTTTTCTGTTCTGTCTATTGCTTTGATCCAGATATTCTCAATGAGTTGGCAGCTCCAGAATATGTGGAGGACAGTACCTGGAGTCTGACATCCTCTAAAACAGTTAGGTGATATTGAGGGGAAAAACGTGTTGAGTTTAGAGGGGGTCAGATACCATCTTGAAAAACATTTTGTGGGGGTTTCCCTAAAGGCAATAGCTTTATTACTTTTACGTAGATTGTTTGTCATATCAAGCCAGTCTTCCGGGGAGAGAGTGCAGGCAAGATCTGATTCCCAGTGGAGCATTGGTACAGATTTGTCTGGTACATCTAGACCATTGAGATAATTGTAAATTTTTGATATGAGGCCTCTTTCCTCTGCGGAGGAGATACATATCTTCTCAAATACAGTAGCCTGTGGATAGGGAGAAGGTGGGAAATGGTCCGAAAAATTTTTTTTCATGTGGATGTAGTTTTGTGATTCTGAAGAGGGAATATCCCATCTTGCACGTAGTAAAATAAATGGGGTAAATTCTCCATCCGTCAGTAGAGAGCAGACCCCTAGCAGTCCAATGTGAGAACTGGGCCAAGTTATTATGTGCTATCAAAAATCCGGGGTCTCCTAAGAATGAGGTGAGGATAGAAAAGTCAGGAGATAATCTAAATGGGCTTCTAATCTTGAGCCAAAGTTGGTAGTAGTGGGCAATCAAGATATTTAATTTAGTGAGCTTATTGTATATGTTAATTTTGCTCCATAGGATTCTGTGAAGATCCAGTGGAGCAATAGAAAGAGTTTCAAATCTCTTCCAGGGGGTATTTTGCGTTGGAGAGAACCACTGGGATATTTGCATTAGTCTAGCTGAGAGGAAGTATAACCAAATGTTGGGGAGGCCTAATCCCCCTAGGGATTGAGATCTGTGCATATGTATATAGCTACATCTAGGTTTTTTCCCTGCCCAGATAAATTTGTTAATTTCTCTCTGAAGGGAGGTGAGTTTGGATTTTGAAATGTTTACTGGGAGTGCACGAAAGTAATATAAGAGTTTGGGAAGGATAGTCATTTTAAAAGCGCATATTCTGCCAAGGAATGAGATGTGGAAATTAGACCATGTATTAAGGAGAGAGGAGATATGGGAGAAAAGTGGAAGGTAATTAGTTCTGTATAATGTTTTGTGTGAGGATGTCACCCATATCCCTAAATATTTAAACGAGTGAGGGCACCATATAAATGGAGTAATTGATCGGTAGGGCTGAGCATTTGTTTAAATACATTTTTAGACCAGAGATGTCATGAAATATATTAAGTTCCTTAAGGAGTGAAGGGATGGAGATCAAGGGTTCTGAGAGAAAAATAAGGGCATCGTCTGCATATAAACTGATCTTAAATTCATCATCCACTTTAGTATAACCTTTAATGTTAGTGTTGTTTCTAATTCTCTGTGCCAAGGGTTCAATAGACATGGGAACTGTCAAAAAATTAGTTTAGTTTCGTTTCGACCCGTTTCGTATATAAAAAAATTCGTAATTCGTAATTCGTGTATGAAATTCCGTTCGAATTCGTACGAAATACGAAATTCGGACGAATCGTAATTTTTTTTTGAATCGTTAGTAAAGTTACGAATCGTTAGGAAACGTTACGAATCATTAACGCGGCTAATGAATTGTTGGTTCTCATAACACAGAGAACAATTCGAATCCAACTACAAATATCGAATTTCAATTTCAAATTACGAATCGTTACGAATCGTTACGAATAGTTACGAATCGTTAGTAAATCCAACTACAAATATCGAATTTCAACTAATATGAAAGAAATTATAATAGCGGATATAACGAATGCTTTGAATGCTTCGAATGAATTCGAGATTCAGTATATCTAATATAGAGAACTGTTCCTGCACAAGGTGTCATTATTGCAGGAAAAAAAGCTATTTAAAAACACTCGCGGCTAATAAAAAGTCAGCTACGTAACACAGAGAACTGTCATTCATTCATTCACCCTTCAGGTCTGGTATGGATATTAAGGGGGACCCCAGCCAAAAAAAAAATGGCGTGGGGTCCCCCCCAAATATCCATACCAGACCCTTCAGGTCTGGGATGGATTTTAAGGGGAACCCCGGCCAAAAAAAAAAAAAAATGGCGTGGGGTCCCCCTCAAAATCCATACCAGACCCTTTATCCGAGCACGCAACCTGGCAGGCCGCAGGAAAAGAGGGGGGGACGAAAGCGCCCCCCCCCTCCCGCCTGAACCATACCAGGCCACATGCCCTCAACATTGGGAGGGTGCTTTGGGGGTCTGAGACCCCTAAAGCACCTTGTCCCCATGTTGATGAGGACAAGGGCCTCATCCCCACAACCCTGGCCGGTGGTTGTGGGGGTCTGCGGGCGGGGGGCTTATTGGAATCTGGAAGCCCCCTTTAACAAGGGGACCCCCAGATCCCGGCCCCCCCCCCTGTGTGAAATGGTAAGGGGGTACAAAAGTACCCCTACCATTTCACCAAAAAGGTGACAAAAATGGTAAAAATGACAGGAGACGGTCTTTGACAATTCCTTTATTAAAATCTTCTTTCTTCTTTCTTCTGGTCTTCCTTTCTTCATCTTCTCCTTCCGTCATCTTCTTCTTCCATCTTCTTCTTTCTCCGATTTGCTTCTTCTTGCTCCGGTCTTCTCAACCTTCTCGTCCGGCATCGGCGTCTCTTCTCGCAGGCCGCTCCGCGCAATGGGAGGCTCCCGCTCTGTGAGGCTTCGCTCCGGCTGACAGGTCTTTTATAACGAAGGCACCTGGTAACCCCGCCCCCTCTGACGCACGGGGACGTCATGTGGAATTCCCTATGGCTTTCCCCATTACGTCAGAGGGGACGGGGTTACCAGGTGCCTTCGTTATAAAAGACCTGTCAGCCGGAGCGAAGCCACACAGAGCGGGAGCCTCCCATTGCGCGGAGCGGCCTGCGAGAAGAGACGCCGACGCCGATGCCGGACGAGAAGGACGAGAAGACCGGAGCAAGAAGAAGCGGATCGGAGGAAGAAGAAGATGGAAGAAGATGGAAGAAGATGACGGAAAGAGAAGATGAAGAAACCGAAGGATGAAGAAAGAAGAAAGAAGATTTTAATAAAGGAATTGTCAAAGACTGTCTCCTGTAATTTTTACCATTTTTGTCACCTTTTTTGGTGAAATGGTAGGGGTACTTTTGCACCCCCTTACCATTTCACACAGGGGGGGGGCGGGATCTGGGGGTTCCCATTGTTAAAGGGGGCTTCCAGATTCTGATAAGCCCCCCGCCCGCAGACCCCCACAACCACCGGCCAGGGTTGTGGGGATGAGGCCCTTGTCCTCATCAACATGGGGACAAGGTGCTTTGGGGGGGACCCCAAAGCACCCTCCCAATGTTGAGGGCATGTGGCCTGGTATGGTTAAGGCGGGAGGGGGGGCGCTCTCGTCCCCCCCTCCTTTCCTGCGGCCTGCCAGGTTGCATGCTCGGATAAGGGTCTGATATGGATTTTATGGGGGACCCCACGCCATTTTTTTTTTTTTTTGGCTGGGTTCCCCTTAAAATCCATCCCAGACCTCAAGGGTCTGATATGGATTTTGAGGGGGACCCTACGCCATTTTTTTTTTTTTTGGCTGGGGTTCCCTTTAATATCCATCCCAGACCTGAAGGGCCTGGTTATTGAATTTGGGGGGACCCCTACGCATTTTTTTATCAATGACTTCAATGAATGACTGTTCTCTGTGTTATGGATCCGACAATTTATTTGCCGGCAATAGCCGCAAGTGATTTTAAATAGCTTTTTTTTCCTGCAAAAATGACACTGTGCAGGAACAGTTCTCTATATTAGATATACTGAATCTCGAAGCATTTGAAGCATTTGTTATATCCGCTATAATAATTTCTTTCATATTAGTTGAAATTAGATATTTGTTAGTTGTTGTATTCGAATTGTTCTCTGTATTACGGGAATCGGCAATTAGCCGCGAGTGATTTTAAATAGCTTTTTTTTCCTGCAAAAATGACACATTGTACAGAGACAGTTCTAAGCATGGGAAACATGCCCCCTTCTATATACTATATACTCTATAGTATGCCTATGAAGGGGGTCATGTTTCCCGTGTGTCAGAGGTACTCACCCGGGCCGATATGCTGAGAGCTGCTCCCCTTGCGACTAAGCGCACGATGCCTCTGGAGTGGGTACAGAGGGCACCGGGCTCAAAGATGCACGGGTTGCCAGCAGGAGTGTAGCAGGTGGTGTGCAGTAGCGTCGTTGACCAGGAGAGGCTGAAGCTGCACTGGGAGTAGACACCTGGCAGGGTTGTGATCAGGTAGAGGTTGCAGAGGTACCAACACGTATACTGGAGGAGGACCCTCGGAAGCATAGGAGAACTGCAAGTCTGAACACTGAGCAGGAGATAGTCCAGTAAGCAGGCCGAGGGTCAAACACAGGCAACCAGGCAGTAGAAGTATCCAAAGGCAAGCCGGGGGTCAAACACAGGTAAGTGACTCAGAGAATGTCCAGGAGGCAAGCCGGGGGTCAAGCACAGGTGATCAGGCAGTAGAGGTGTCCAGAAGGCAAGCCAGGGGTCAAACACAGGTAAGTAACTCAGAGAATGTCCAGTAGGCAAGCCGGGGGTCAAGCACAGGTAATCAGGCAGTAGAGGTGTCCAGAAGGCAAGCCAGGGGTCAAACACAGGTAAGTAACTCAGAGAATGTCCAGTAGGCAAGCCGAGGGTCAAACACAGGTAATCAGGCAGAGCGGTATCCAGGAAGTAAGCCAGAGGTCAAACACAGGTAAGTAACTCACGGAAGGACCAGTAGACAAGCCGAGGGTCAAGCACAGGTAATCAAGCAGTAGAGGAATCCAGGAAGCAAGCCAGGGGTTCAAACACAGGTAAGTAGCGGTAGCGGTAGTCAGGAGGATTCCGGGTCGGCACTGGTAGTCAGGTAGATGCAGGGTACAGGATACAGGATACAAGATACAGGATACAGGATACTGGACTGGAGACAGGACTCAGAAGAGACAACAAACCAGCAATTTGGAAGCGGACAGGGAAGGCCTTTTATAGGCCAGGTAACTGGTCAGGTGGGATACCCGGACGAGTGCGCATGCGCACTCGTCTTCCGTCAGCGCCGCGCACAGTGGTGAGGCGTACTGGCTGGGTTGTGACAGATACCCGAGAGCCGCGGACCCGCGCATGCGCACGTGTTACCCGGCGTACCTGTAAACTTCGTTGCGCCGCTCTACCGCGCGTGCGCAACCCAGGAACCCGGCGGAGAGACCTGGTATTTCCCTGACAGTGCCCCCCCCTAAGGGCAGCCTCCAGATGCCCATTTCAGGATGTCTTTGGTGATATTCCCGGATTAAGCGGGGAGCATGAATGTTTTCGGATGGCTCCCAGGAGCAGTCTTCTGGGGGATACCCCTTCCATTTAACAAGATATTGGACCTGCCCTCTTCTTCTTCGGAGATCCAGAATTTTCTCAACCTCGAATTCTTCCTCTCCTTGGATGGTGATGGGAGGAGGAAGTGGCGTTTGCCTATCAGGAAAAGAATTAGCAATTACGGGTTTCAGCAAAGAGGCATGAAAAACTGGGTGAATTCTATAGGAACTGGGGAGATCTAGTTCGAAGGCCACTGGGTTGATCACCCTCTTAACCTCAAAGGGGCCGATGAACCTGGGACCCAATTTCCGAGAAGGACAAGGGAGTTTTAAATTAGCGGTTGACAACCAAACTTTCTCACCAATCTGGAAAGGCGGACATTCCTTCCTGCCCCGGTTGTATTGTACCTCATAACCCTTCTGTGCTTCCTTCATGGCCTGTTGGATCCGGGTGAAGTTGTCTTGGATACTTTTGACTAGGTCCTGTGCAGCTGGAGTAGGGACGTCTGGAATGGAATCTGGAAGAAAAGAAGGGTGATACCCGTAGTTTGCCCAGAAGGGCATCTGGTTAATGGCAGAATGCAAAGAATTATTGTAGGCAAAATCCGCGTAGGGTAGTAAGCCTGACCAGTCATCTTGGGAGTAAGAGCAAAAACACCTCAGGTATTGCTCGAGGGTTTGATTCGTGCGTTCAGTTTGACCGTTGGATTGGGGGTGATATGCTGAAGACATGGAAGTCCTGATTTCAAGGGATTTGCATAGATCTCTCCAGAACCTAGAGGTGAATTGTACCCCTCGGTCCGAGGTGATGTTAGCTGGAACTCCGTGTAACCTTATAATTTCCCTGATGAAGATGTCAGTAGTAGCGGAAGCCGAGGGGGTACCTTTCATGGGTAGGAAGTGAGCCATCTTTGAGAGACGGTCAATGACAACCAGAATCGTGGTGAAGGAATCTGAAGGGGGTAAATCCACGATGAAGTCCATGGAAATCTCCTTCCATGGACGTTCCGGGACGGATAAAGGACGTAACAGACCCCAGGATTTAGTGTTGGACCCCTTGTTCCTTTGACAAATGTTGCAAGAGAGAACGTATTCCTGACAGTCTTTTCTCCAGCCCGGCCACCAGTAAGATCGACCTACCAAGTCCACTGTTTTCTGTACTCCAAAATGGCCGGACATCTTGTGGTCATGAAGGGTCTGCAGAACTTGGAGTCTGACAGGAGGAGGGACAAAGATTCGGGCATGGGCCCAGAGTAAATCCTGCTTCCTTTCAAGAAAAGGTAATGTGGGAGAAGAGAACTGATTGGAAGCCTGTTTGAGGGCTGTGGTTAAGTCAGGCTGAATGGCATGGAGGAAATTGTGGGCGGACAGGATAGTAGCAGGTTCTTTCAAGGATTCAGTGTCCAGAAACATACGGGACAAGGCATCTGCCTTGCCATTCTTGGAGCCAGGACGGTAAGTGATGTGGAAATTAAATCGGGAGAAAAACAAGGCCCAGCGGGCCTGTCTGGGTCTAAGGCGTTTTGCAGCCCTGAGGTACTCCAAATTGCGGTGGTCAGTGAAGATGAGGATGGGTTGGGAAGCTCCTTCAAGCAGGTATCTCCATTCCTCGAGAGCGAATTTAATCGCAAGTAATTCCCGGTCGCCTACATCATAATTCTTTTCAGGGGGACTTAGTTTTCGGGAGGAGAAGGCGACTGGGTGAAGGAGGGCCTTTGGGCCACTTCTCTGCGATAGGATTGCTCCTAAAGCAGAGTCTGAAGCGTCCACCTCTAGGACGTAAGGGAGTTCGGGGTCAGGGTGCTGTAGGATGGGTGCAGAGGAAAAGAGTTCCTTGAGCTTCTCAAAAGCGCTCTGCGCTTGGGGAGTCCACTGGAACTTAACTTGCTGGCGAGTCAGTTGGGTGATTGGGGACACAATGGCAGAAAATCCCTGAATGAACCGTCTATAAAAGTTGGCAAAGCCGATAAAACATTGGACTGACCTCTTGTCCGTGGGAGCAGGCCAATCCTGGATGGCCTTCACTTTTTGGGGATCCATCAGTACTCCTCCGGTGGTTATGATGAAGCCCAGGAACTGGATGGTATCAGTCTCGAACTCGCATTTCTCTCCTTTGACGTAGAGCCCGTGTTTGCGGAGGATGAGAAGAACTTTCCGGACATGTTGACGGTGGGCCTCTAGGGAATCGGAGAAAATCAAGATATCATCAAGATATACAATGAGGAAGTTATCCAAATACTCACGAAAAATGTCATTGACAAGGTGCTGGAAGGTAGCTGGGGCGTTACAAAGTCCAAACGGCATGACCAGGTACTCAAAATGGCCGAATCTGGACCTAAAAGCCGTCTTCCACTCGTCCCCAGAGCGTATTCTAACTAAATTGTAGGCCCCACGAAGATCCAGCTTGGTGAACACTTTGGCAGTCCTGAGCCGTTGAAAAAGTTCGGGAATGAGCGGGAGTGGGTACCTGTTCTTGATAGTAATTTTATTGAGTTCCCTGTAATCTACACAGGGTCTGAGGGAACCGTCTTTTTTTTCAACAAAGAAGATCCCAGCCCCTGCTGGCGAAGAAGATGGTTGGATGAACCCTTTGGCAAGATTCTCGTCGATATATACCCGTAGGGCTTCAAGCTCAGTTTCAGACAAAGGAAAAATCCTTCCGAAGGGGATCTCAGCCCCTGGTAGGAGATCAATCGGACAATCGTATGAGCGATGAGGGGGAAGAACTTCGGCCTTTTTTTCATCAAAGATGTCCATAAAGTCTTGGTAGGGTGTTGGGACGTGTTGCAGGTCCTTGGCACTGGGTTGCAAGGCAAGATGGGTGAGAGGTACTGCGGGTTGATCCGAAAGGCAGTGCTGCAAGCAGTAAGAGGAGGAGAACTCCACTTCCTTGTTGACCCAGTCGATCCGAGGGTTGTGAGCCAGTAGCCAGGGGTACCCCAGGATGATGGGGAACATGGGAGAATGGATAATGTCAAAACGTAAAAGTTCCTGATGACCTGATTTGGTGCAGGTCAGGATGGGAGCGGTTTCCTGGGTAACCGGTCCCGAGCAGAGTGGAGAGCCATCAGCTAGCTGGATCTGAAGAGGTTGTTTCTTGGTAGCTAAAGGGAGGTTCAGGTGTCGTGCCAGGGTCAGGTCCATGAAGCAACTGCAGGCTCCAGAGTCAAGGATGGCTCCCAACTGGAAAGACTCTCCCGCTACCTGTAGGGAGAGTGGAACAGACAGATGAAAATGCGGCACTTTAACAGAGTGTGAACTTGAGAGGGACCCAGAAGGACACTTACTGGGTCTTATGGGGCATTTCTGTAGGTAGTGCCCCGTGCCCCCACAGTAGAGGCAGAGGTTGGCTTGACGACGACGGAGCCTTTCTTCAGCAGATAGGGGGGACCGTGCCAGGCCCAGCTGCATGGGTTCCCCATGAGGAGGGGAACGAGAGTTCCAAGGAGGAGACGGTGCTGGAGGGACCCGGGGCATCGTCCAGGTGGGACGAGGGCTCTGCAGTCTCTCTGCTCGCCGTTCTCGTAGTCGACGGTCAAGTTTAATGACAAGCTGGCAGAGGTCTGTGAAGGTACTTGGGATCTCTCCTCGAGCCAGTTCATCCTTTAATAACTCGGATAGCCCTAAACGGAATTGATATTTTAGGGCTGATTCGTTCCAGTCAGTATCAGCTGCCCATTTGCGGAAATCTACTACATAGTCCTCTACAGGTCTTCTCCCCTGGGATAGGGTATGCAGGGTGGTTTCTGCTGTAACTGTGCGTTGGGAGTCCTCGTAGAGTGCTGCCATAGCGGAAAAGAAAGTCTCTACAGAATTCAATTGTGGGCTTTTCTGTTCCATCAAATGATGCGCCCAGGATTGAGGGTCATCAGAAAGGAGAGAGATGAGGAACCCTACTTTAGTGGATTCCAACTGGAAGGTCCTGGGTTGTAGAGCTAGGTGGAGCAAACAGGAGTTCTTAAAAGAGCGAAATTTCCTTCGGTCCCCGGAAAAACATTCTGGTGTGGGGACCCTGGGATCAGGATGGGACACATCATAGGCAGGGAGAGCACCTCCAGGTGTTGATAGAAGAGTGGAGGTGCTGGCTACCGGGGGTGACTGGTCCGCTTGGTTGGGGGATAAGGTCAGATGCTGAAGACGCCCCTCGATCTGAAAGTATCCATCCTGGAGGCGTTGTACAGCCTGGGTAAGGGTTGTCACCTGCTGGCATAAGGCCTCAAGGGGTGAACCAGCTCTGTCGGCCTCGGACATTGGCTGGTTTGTACTGTCAGAGGTACTCACCCGGGCCGATATGCTGAGAGCTGCTCCCCTTGCGACTAAGCGCACGATGCCTCTGGAGTGGGTACAGAGGGCACCGGGCTCAAAGATGCACGGGTTGCCAGCAGGAGTGTAGCAGGTGGTGTGCAGTAGCGTCGTTGACCAGGAGAGGCTGAAGCTGCACTGGGAGTAGACACCTGGCAGGGTTGTGATCAGGTAGAGGTTGCAGAGGTACCAACACGTATACTGGAGGAGGACCCTCGGAAGCATAGGAGAACTGCAAGTCTGAACACTGAGCAGGAGATAGTCCAGTAAGCAGGCCGAGGGTCAAACACAGGCAACCAGGCAGTAGAAGTATCCAAAGGCAAGCCGGGGGTCAAACACAGGTAAGTGACTCAGAGAATGTCCAGGAGGCAAGCCGGGGGTCAAGCACAGGTGATCAGGCAGTAGAGGTGTCCAGAAGGCAAGCCAGGGGTCAAACACAGGTAAGTAACGCAGAGAATGTCCAGTAGGCAAGCCGGGGGTCAAGCACAGGTAATCAGGCAGTAGAGGTGTCCAGAAGGCAAGCCAGGGGTCAAACACAGGTAAGTAACTCAGAGAATGTCCAGTAGGCAAGCCGAGGGTCAAACACAGGTAATCAGGCAGAGCGGTATCCAGGAAGTAAGCCAGAGGTCAAACACAGGTAAGTAACTCACGGAAGGACCAGTAGACAAGCCGAGGGTCAAGCACAGGTAATCAAGCAGTAGAGGAATCCAGGAAGCAAGCCAGGGGTTCAAACACAGGTAAGTAGCGGTAGCGGTAGTCAGGAGGATTCCGGGTCGGCACTGGTAGTCAGGTAGATGCAGGGTACAGGATACAGGATACAAGATACAGGATACAGGATACTGGACTGGAGACAGGACTCAGAAGAGACAACAAACCAGCAATTTGGAAGCGGACAGGGAAGGCCTTTTATAGGCCAGGTAACTGGTCAGGTGGGATACCCGGACGAGTGCGCATGCGCACTCGTCTTCCGTCAGCGCCGCGCACAGTGGTGAGGCGTACTGGCTGGGTTGTGACAGATACCCGAGAGCCGCGGACCCGCGCATGCGCACGTGTTACCCGGCGTACCTGTAAACTTCGTTGCGCCGCTCTACCGCGCGTGCGCAACCCAGGAACCCGGCGGAGAGACCTGGTATTTCCCTGACACCGTGCTTAGAACTCTCTCTGTACAATGTGTCATTTTTGCAGGAAAAAAAAGCTATTTAAAATCACTCGCGGCTAATTGCCGGTTCCCGTAATACAGAGAACAATTCGAATACAACAACTAACAAATATCTAATTTCAACTAATATGAAAGAAATTATAATAGCTGATATAACGAATGCTTCGAATGATTCGAATGATTCGAGATTCAGTATATCTAATATAGAGAAATGTTCCCGCACAGTGTCATTTTTGCAGGAAAAAAAAGCTATTTAAAATCACTTGCGGCTATTGCCGGCAAATGAATTGTCGGATCCATAACACAGAGAACAGTCATTCATTGAAGTCATTGATAAAAAAATGCGTGGGGGTCCCCCCAAATTCAATAACCAGGCCCTTCACGTCTGGGATGGATATTAAGGGGGACCCCAGCCAAAAAAAAATGGCGTAGGGTCCCCCTCAAAATCCATACCAGACCCTTGAGGTCTGGGATGGATTTTAAGGGGAACCCCAGCCAAAAAAAATGGCGTGGGGTCCCCCTCAAAATCCATACCAGACCCTTATCCGAGCACGCAACCTGGCAGGCCGCAGGAAAAGAGGGGGGACGAGAGCGGCCCCCCTCCAGCCTGAACCATACCAGGCCACATGCCCTCAACATTGGGAGGATGCTTTGGGGGTCTGAGACCCCCAAAGCACCTTGTCCCCATGTTGATGAGGACAAGGGCCTCATCCCCACAACCCTGGCTGGTGGTTGTGGGGGTCTGCGGGCGGGGGGCTTATCGGAATCTGGAAGCCCCCTTTAACAAGGGGACCCCCAGATCCCGGCCCCCCCTGTGTGAAATGGTAAGGGGGTACAAAAGTACCCCTACCATTTCACCAAAAAAGGTGACAAAAATGGTAAAAATGACAGGAGACGGTCTTTGACAATTCCTTTATTAAAATCTTCTTTCTTCTTTCTTCTGGTCTTCCTTTCTTCATCTTCTCCTTCCCGACATTTTCTTCCATCTTCTTTCATCTTCTTCTTCCTTCGATTCGCTTCTTCTTGCGCCGGTCTTCTCGTCCTTCTCGTCCGGCGTCGGCGTCTCTTCTCGCAGGCCGCTCCTCGCAATGGGAGGCTCCCGCTGTGTGAGGCTTCGCTCCGGCTGACAGGTCTTTTATAACGGAGGGCACCTGGTGACCCCGCCCCCCTCTGACGTCATGGGGAAAGCCATAGGGAATTCCACATGACATCCCTGTGCGTCAGAGGGGGCAGGGTTACCAGGTGTCCTCCGTTATAAAAGACCTGTCAGCCGGAGCGAAGCCTCACAGAGCGGGAGCCTCCCATTGCGCGGAGCAGCCTGCGAGAAGAGACGCCGACGCCGGACGAGAAGGAAGAGAAGACCGGAGCAAGAAGAAGCGAATCGAAGGAAGAAGAAGATGGAAGAAGATGGAAGAAGATGACGGAAGGAGAAGATGAAGAAACCGAAGGATGAAGAAAGAAGAAAGAAGATTTTAATAAAGGAATTGTCAAAGACCGTCTCCTGTCATTTTTACCATTTTTGTCACCTTTTTTGGTGAAATGGTAGGGGTACAAAAGTACCCCCTTACCATTTCACACAGGGGGGGGCCGGGATCTGGGGGTCCCCTTGTTAAAGGGGGCTTCCAGATTCCGATAAGCCCCCCGCCCGCAGACCCCCACAACCACCGGCCAGGGTTGTGGGGATGAGGCCCTTGTCCTCATCAACATGGGGACAAGGTGCTTTGGGGGGGACCCCAAAGCACCCTCCCAATGTTGAGGGCATGTGGCCTGGTACGGTTCAGGCGGGAGGGGGGGGAGCTCTCGTCCCCCCCTCCTTTCCTGCGGCCTGCCAGGTTGCATGCTCGGATAAGGGTCTGATATGGATTTTATGGGGACCCCACGCCATTTTTTTTGGCTGGGTTCCCCTTAAAATCCATCCCAGACCTCAAGGGTCTGATATGGATTTTGAGGGGGACCCTACGCCATTTTTTTTTTGGCTGGGGTTCCCTTTAATATCCATCCCAGACCTGAAGGGCCTGGTTATTGAATTTGGGGGGACCCCTACGCATTTTTTTAT
Organism: Lithobates sylvaticus; assembly: GCA_028564925.1. NCBI lineage: Eukaryota > Metazoa > Chordata > Amphibia > Anura > Ranidae > Lithobates > Lithobates sylvaticus. The sequence continues at coordinate 178,543,131 of CM053036.1, forward strand.
CAATGACTTCAATGAATGACTGTTCTCTGTGTTATGGATCCGACAATTTATTTGCCGGCAATAGCCGCAAGTGATTTTAAATAGCTTTTTTTTCCTGCAAAAATGACACTGTGCGGGAACAGTTCTCTATATTAGATATACTGAATCTCGAAGCATTTGAAGCATTTGTTATATCCGCTATAATAATTTCTTTCATATTAGTTGAAATTAGATATTTGTTAGTTGTTGTATTCGAATTGTTCTCTGTATTACGGGAATCGGCAATTAGCCGCGAGTGATTTTAAATAGCTTTTTTTTCCTGCAAAAATGACACATTGTACAGAGACAGTTCTAAGCATGGGAAACATGCCCCCTTCTATATACTATATACTCTATAGTATGCCTATGAAGGGGGTCATGTTTCCCGTGCTTAGAACTCTCTCTGTACAATGTGTCATTTTTGCAGGAAAAAAAAGCTATTTAAAATCACTCGCGGCTAATTGCCGGTTCCCGTAATACAGAGAACAATTCGAATACAACAACTAACAAACATCTAATTTCAACTAATATGAAAGAAATTATAATAGCTGATATAACGAATGCTTCGAATGATTTGAATGATTCGAGATTCAGTATATCTAATATAGAGAAATGTTCCCGCACAGTGTCATTTTTGCAGGAAAAAAAAGCTATTTAAAATCACTTGCGGCTATTGCCGGCAAATGAATTGTCGGATCCATAACACAGAGAACAGTCATTCATTGAAGTCATTGATAAAAAAATGCGTGGGGGTACCCCCAAATTCAATAACCAGGCCCTTCACGTCTGGGATGGATATTAAGGGGGACCCCAGCCAAAAAAAAAAAAATGGCGTAGGGTCCCCCTCAAAATCCATACCAGACCCTTGAGGTCTGGGATGGATTTTAAGGGGAACCCCAGCCAAAAAAAATGGCGTGGGGTCCCCCTCAAAATCCATACCAGACCCTTTATCCGAGCACGCAACCTGGCAGGCCGCAGGAAAAGAGGGGGGACGAGAGCGGCCCCCCCTCCAGCCTGAACCGTACCAGGCCACATGCCCTCAACATTGGGAGGATGCTTTGGGGGTCTGAGACCCCCAAAGCACCTTGTCCCCATGTTGATGAGGACAAGGGCCTCATCCCCACAACCCTGGCTGGTGGTTGTGGGGGTCTGCGGGCGGGGGGCTTATCGGAATCTGGAAGCCCCCTTTAACAAGGGGACCCCCAGATCCCGGCCCCCCCTGTGTGAAATGGTAAGGGGGTACAAAAGTACCCCTACCATTTCACCAAAAAAGGTGACAAAAATGGTAAAAATGACAGGAGACGGTCTTTGACAATTCCTTTATTAAAATCTTCTTTCTTCTTTCTTCTGGTCTTCCTTTCTTCATCTTCTCCTTCCCGACATCTTCTTCCATCTTCTTCCATCTTCTTCTTCCTTCGATTCGCTTCTTCTTGCGCCGGTCTTCTCGTCCTTCTCGTCCGGCGTCGGCGTCTCTTCTCGCAGGCCGCTCCTCGCAATGGGAGGCTCCCGCTGTGTGAGGCTTCGCTCCGGCTGACAGGTCTTTTATAACGGAGGGCACCTGGTGACCCCGCCCCCCTCTGACGTCATGGGGAAAGCCATAGGGAATTCCACATGACGTCCCCGTGCGTCAGAGGGGGCAGGGTTACCAGGTGTCCTCCGTTATAAAAGACCTGTCAGCCGGAGCGAAGCCTCACAGAGCGGGAGCCTCCCATTGCGCGGAGCAGCCTGCGAGAAGAGACGCCGACGCCGGATGAGAAGGAAGAGAAGACCGGAGCAAGAAGAAGCGAATCGAAGGAAGAAGAAAATGGAAGAAGATGGAAGAAGATGACGGAAGGAGAAGATGAAGAAACCGAAGGATGAAGAAAGAAGAAAGAAGATTTTAATAAAGGAGTTGTCAAAGACCGTCTCCTGTCATTTTTACCATTTTGTCACCTTTTTTGGTGAAATGGTAGGGGTACAAAAGTACCCCCTTACCATTTCACACAGGGGGGGGCTGGGATCTGGGGGTCCCCTTGTTAAAGGGGGCTTCCAGATTCCGATAAGCCCCCCGCCCGCAGACCCCCACAACCACCGGCCAGGGTTGTGGGGATGAGGCCCTTGTCCTCATCAACATGGGGACAAGGTGCTTTGGGGGGGACCCCAAAGCACTCTCCCAATGTTGAGGGCATGTGGCCTGGTACGGTTCAGGCGGGAGGGGGGGCCGCTCTCGTCCCCCCCTCTTTTCCTGCGGCCTGCCAGGTTGCGTGCTCGGATAAAGGGTCTGGTATGGATTTTGAGGGGGACCCCACGCCATTTTTTTTTTTTTTTTGGCCGGGGTTCCCCTTAAAATCCATCCCAGACCTGAAGGGTCTGGTATGGATATTTGGGGGAGACCCCACGCCATTTTTTTTTTTTTTTTGGCTGGGGTCCCCCTTAATATCCATACCAGACCTGAAGGGCCTGGTTATTGAATTTGGGGGGACCCCTACGCTTTTTTTTTTTTATATCAATGAATGACTGTTCTCTGTGTTATGGAGCCGACAATTCATTTGCCTGCAATAGCCGCAAGTGATTTTAAATAGCTTTTTTTTCTGCAAAAATGACACTTTGTCATTCGAATTCATTCGAATTCATTCGAATTCATTCGTTATATCTGCTATAATAATTTTGTTCGAATTAGTTGAAATTCGATATTGGTAGTTGGATTCGAATAATTTGGAGCTGAAATTCGTAAACGGAATTTTTCCTGCAAAAATGACACTTTGTCATTCGAATTCATTCGAATCCATTCGAATTCATTCAAATTCATTCGAATCATTCGGTGACGAAATTCGTAAACGGAAATTCGTATTCCGTACGGTATTCGTATTAAAAAAAAATCGTACTACGGATTCGTAAATTCGTACGAATTTCGAAAAAGTCGTACGAATTACGAATTCGTACGAAACGAATCGCACATGTCTAGGGTTCAATTGCTAAGGCGAATAATAGGGGGGATAGGGGACAGCCCTGTCTTGTTCCCCTACTAAGAGGGAAGAATTCTGAGTTGTGACCCGGGATTCTAATTCTAGTCTGTGGCGAGTGATATAGCGCATTAAATCCAAGTAGAAAATTACCAGAGATACCGTATTTTGGCAAAAGTTGGTTGAGGTAGGCCCAATTAACACTATCGAAAGCCTTATGAATGTCTAAACTCAAAAGGCATAGTTTCCGAGAGTGCAAATTGGCATCTTGTATAATATTAGTAACTAATCTAATATTATCCACAATTTGACGGCCTAGAATGAAGCCAGATTGATCTATATGAATTAAATTAGTGATAACTGAGGCCAATCTGTCCGCAAGCAGTCTACCAAAGATTTTTAGATCATTACTGAGCACTGAAATTGGGCGGAAATGTTGTGGAAGGGAGTGGTCTTTATCTGGTTTTGGTATTAAGGATAAGTTAGCTAGTAACATTTCATCAGGGAAATGGTTACCTTTGAGGATATTATTAAAGAGTTTGGTCAAGTGTGGGATAAGAAGAGGGGCATATTTCTTGTAATATGTTGAAGAGAAACCATCAGGTCCTGGGGCAGTGGTGGATTTAAGGGATTTAATGATTGTAGAAATTTCAGTGCAGGGGGCATTAAGGGCTTTTGTTTGATTTGGATCGAGGGATGGTAATAGTGTTTCGTTCAAACAGTCTATGGAGGTTTGTTTTGGTAAGGATTGGGGACCGGAATGTAGGTCCTTATAAAAGTCAGAGAATATGTTTAGTACTTCTACTGGGTGTGTGACAAGGTTACCTGCTTGGCTTCTAATTTTATAGGTATGAGGGGGCTTATGGTTTTGGTTTAATTTTTTGGCAAGCATAGCAGAGGGGGAATTGCCCTGGAGTAGGAACTTTGCCTTTGAAAATCTAAGAGATTTTTCTGTGTTTGCTGATAATATGTGATTAAGCTCATGGCGCTTTTCTTGGATTTGGATAGTTATCTCTTGAGAGGGGTTATGTTGTAGTTTGTTTTGTAGGTGGTTCAGGTCCTTTGTCAACCTATTTATGTCAACAAGTCTATCTTTGTTTCTTTTGGCAGCTAAGCTGATGAAGTGTTCTCTGAGAACAGCTTTGTGGGCGACCCACAAAGTTGTGGGAGGGGTGTCTTCATTTACATTTTCTTTAAAGTAATTTTCAATGTGTGTAGAAATTGACTGGAAGATGGCCGGGTCAGAGAGTAATGAGTCATTTAGACGCCAGTTAAATGGGGAAGGGGTAAGACCTATATGTGAGGTCTCAAAAGATGTAATTTTGTGGTCTGACCAAGGGCATGGGTATATATTGGCTTTTGTAGAGTTTGCTACCAGTATAGGGGTACAGAATATGTAATCCAGTCTGGTGTAAACATCATGTGGATACGAATAGTGTGTGTAGGCTTTAATGCCAACATTGTGCGCCCTCCATGTGTCTATGAGCTGGAGTTTGTTGAGGTAGCGATTAAGGCTTTTAGGGAAAGCTTTGACAGAAGGAACAACCTTACTTCTGTCTAGAGCAGGGTGTGCAGTTAGGTTAAAGTCGCCACCTAGGATTATATGAGGGGAGCTATATCTGTCTAGTGTGTCAAAGAATTTAGTGAAAAATGATGATTGAGAATCGTTAGGAGCATATACAGAGGCTATAGTTACTTCACGTTTGTTAATAATACACTTGATAAGTATGAAGCGACTATCTGTGTCTCTGTAGATGCTCTGAACATCTAGTATAATGGAGTTACGAACAAAAATCGCAACGCCACGGGATTTGTTGTCAAAGGTAGTAAAATAGGTTTGGTTATATGTTCTATTAAGGTATTTAGGGTGGTTGGAAGAGGAAAAGTGTGTCTCCTGCATCAGTATAATATCTGCGCCTATTCTTTTGTAAAATTGAAAAGATGTTTTCCTTTTGTGGGGGGAGTTAAAGCCTTGCACATTGTGCGAGATTTTTTTAAGACCCATTGAAATCTAGCCCCACCAGGAGGGGTATCCTGTCTAACTGACCTGGGTCTATGAGATGAAGAGTATCTCGGTGCAGTAAGTTTATGACGATGCTTGGTGTTTTTTCCTCGTCCAACCACATGATTGAGGGGAATTGCGTCACATGCAATGGCAAAAAAAATAAGTGCATCATTAATGTTAGGCATTATATAGTATGTTGTAATATCAAAATCACTGATAACATTGTATATTTGTAGTAAATAATTTTGACTTCCATATTTTATCAAAAATATAACTTGAGCCAAAAAGGCAACTCTAGTATACATAGGAAAGTATACATACAGGAAAAGTTGTCATTTGGACAGAAAAAAAACTGTCAAGTAAAAAAGTTTGTACAACTATAGGACTAATAAGTCCTATTCCTATATATATGGTCAAGAAAAGAGAAGTTGTTGGGCAGGGTTTGGTAGAGTATAGGTGGTCTATCGCATCCCAATGTGAAAAATAAAACTGAATTTTGTGGGCTTTGTGTGCATAAACACAGCCCAATACCCCTAAGGGATGCTTAGGGTAAAGATAGACACTAATGAGGTATATGCAATTCAAACAAATGTGTGGGTTTATTAACAGAGACGCATATCAATGCATATAATATACAATACAAAATGTTCAAATGTCACAGCATACAGATTAGCATATATAGTTTTTTAACATGTCACAGCATGAACATCAAAATATTGAGACAGGGAAAACTTGCTTTATGCGTATATGTTCAGGAAAACGCCAACATGTTTCGGACTTTAGTCCTTTTTCAAGGCAGTTTAATATCCTTTTGTTTCACATCTAAAATGTGTGAATAGATCAAAGATTAGTACATAGGATTTACAACAAGAAATACTGTTTGTTTTTTTACCATATAGAGCGGTATAAGGTGGTGATATTATGGGTGTAGTACTCACATGCAGTTTTTGTTTGGAAAGATGCCAAAGGAGGTGACGGGCCAAGTTATTGGCTTGTGTGGCAGGGATATGCACTGGGATAGTCTCTGTGCAAGATAAAAGCAGGGTAGGTAATGCCATAAGGCTGGACACCAGGCTGTAATAGGTTCAGGCAGTTGCAAGGTCCTAAACAAGAGCAAGGCTGTGGGCCCGTGTCTTGTAGACGTGTAGCCAGGCAATATGTAAAGCTATAATAGAGTAAGAGGTATATAAGAGTCATAAGTAACTGGTAGCATGGCATAAGCGGCCATCACCCTACAGCGCCGCAGAGAACTGCGCCCGGTCCTGGAAGTGCTCCGAGCGCAGGCTAACATACAACGGAGCATCCATTCACCTCTTCCAGGACCTGTCGAATATCACCCTACAGCGCCGCAGAGAACTGCGCCCGGTCCTGGAAGTGCTCCGAGCGCAGGAAATACCCTACCGCTGGAAATTCCCGGCCGTTCGGCTCTCCTCCGAGTGCCTGAAGACCTCCACCACTTTTGCGCAACACTGGGAATTCCCTTCACCGAGGCTCCAGACTGGTACGCCGAGTTCAGGCCTCGCACCGCCAGAAGACCCGCTCCGGAGGACGACTACATGGAGACACAGGCATCCAGTGCGAGAAGACGGCGTTCCCCATCCGATCACCGACCCGCGCCACAGGCCTCGGGCCGATCACATGCTGCCAGCCCAACGAAGGCCCCGCAACCACGGAGAACACGCCGGGACTACTGATCGCGCCTCACACCATTACCATCTTTCCAGTTCGGTCAGATAAGTACCGGTCTCTTCTCCCCCCCTACGGATCCCCCTGGCCCCCTCACTGCCCGATATCCAGAGCGTACTGTTACCTACCAGGATCGTGGCCTCGACACGTAGGTATCACCTCAGGCTCTCCCCGTAAGGCCCTCCTCTCCAGAGCCACCCGACGCTCCCGGTGCTTTTTCTTTTTTCTTTTTATTTATTTTTTCTTTTCTCCTGGTCTTTTGAATACCCTTATACCTGACGGTACTGTTACTACGCCCCCGCCATTTTGTGATGTCCCTAACTATCAGCAGGGGACATGTTACGATCAATCCACAGGGGCATGAGACTTCCTGACCCCAGTTCTCAGTATTCTTACAAGCTCCATCCTGAAAGTGTTACTCACGATGCATCAGTGTAGAGCCCACAGCATGCCCCCCCCTTGCACCGTGACTTTTTTCTCATTTTTTTTGATTTTTATTCTTGTCTTTACTTGCTTTTACTTGACTGACTGATGTGTGCTCTACTTACATGCCTATTACACAAGTTGTTATAGTTGGCTTATTGGTATAACTTACACGACACGGCTGCTGTCGATCTACATATGCCTGGCAACCACCATCAATGAATATACAATGATGGAGAGGTAAACAGGATGTGATATTACATGCAGATCCTCTTCTTCTACCCACTCCTGTACACGTACTCACCCTGCTAGGGACATGCACTCCAGTACACCCATGGGCCTTCACGAATATACTGTGAAGTCTGATGTTGGAATGTATCACTGCCCGTCACCCAAAACGTGGCGGATGTATCGTACCTCAGGGAGGAAGTGACATATATTCACACCCTTTCCTACAGCCCCCACATGTTTTGTGTCAACTGGCAATCCCACTCGTGGACATTCTCCCCACCATGAAATTCTCAGGGGGTCTTGTATCTATACCCCACGCCCTCTTAAGGTCCACAAGTATGCCACTTTGCAATGGGGTGTACTTAAATTGGAACAGAACCTCCCTGATAGGGTACATTACTAAACTCACCCCTCCCACACGGAGTACAGGAGTGGGGACTCACATAATATGAACGGTCCTGCCTCTATAACCCATATAAATGTATGTGTAATAAGCTAATGATTTACGCCATGCATATTAGGATGATGTGCTTTAGCATTCTTATTACTATGTGCTCCACCCCCCCTTTTTTTTTTTTTTTTTTTCTTCTTCTCTCTCTTAGGTATCCTCTTTTTCGCCATGTTTGGTACTGCATGTCCGCACCCTTAGCCGTCTACACCTATAGGGGAACAAACATCCACTGACTACTTACGGGATGAGCCTCTTCTCAGGTACACTGTATACACTGAACCCACTAACTCAACATAAGGTTCTTTTAAAAGATAGATCTGTTCCCCCTCTACCTCACGCTCTATCGGCACAATCCAGTGCTCCAAATATGCCCTCATATCCATCCCTCGGATTTACTCGTCTGACCGAACTCAGCCAACCACCCTTCTCTCCCTCTGACCTCTATCTGTCTCTCGCAGCTGTTCCAATATAGATACCTCCTTTTGGGCCTCTGCGCTTTTAGGCAGAACTCCTCTTGTAACCATGCCCTTGCTGCCTCCCCCTGATGCCTGCATTCAATCTCACACTCCTCCTCATAATCCAATTTTACACCTATCCCTCAATACGGCATAGTATTGAAACCACAACTCTCTCCGTTTTTCTCAGGTCTCAGCCAACCCCCACTCGGTGGCATTCCGACTATATTTCGATTTTGCTTCCCTATCATAAGGCCACTGTACCATTTCGGTTATTACTGGATACAGCAGGCCTGTACCCCTGGGTTAGCAAGCTGGTGCTTGCAAACCTCCGATCCTCATCCCAGACCGCTATCAACTCCCCCCGCACTCACACGTGATCTCCCCTACTCCCACTCCCTAGTGTCCTCTCCCTACCACCCACCCTCCATCACCCCATCTACACGAGCCAGACTACACTTTTACGAACCCTATAAACCTGATACTATACCCCGAGTAGCTGGTGCAGTGAGACTCCGTGCCAACCTTCTCGACTACACCGCGAACCCCACATTGTTCTTACCCAACCCGAGTCCACCCTTAGACTGAACGTTGCGTTCTCACATACCATGCTCGGACCTAGTAGGTGCCATCCCAAACTAGAGACAACTATTGTTTCTCTCAACATTCGTGGGCTCAATACGCCCGAAAAACGGTCTCAAGTCCTTTTATCCCTCCACAGACATAAGGCAAGCATTGCCTTCCTTCAGGAGACCCATTTCAGATCCGATTCGATCCCAAAACTCGCAAATGCACGCTTCCCAACTTCTTTCCACGCCACTAACCAAGCGGCAAAAACCAAAGGTGTATCAATCTTGATTGCAAAAAACTGCCCGTTCCTTGTCAAAGAGACTTGCATTGATGCAGAGGCTAGATTCATTTTCATTAAGGGTTCGCTTCACGGTAAACCTGTTACTCTAGCCAATGTTTACGCCCCCAACAAGGGTCAAGTTTCCTTCTTTACTAACACTCTTCACCACCTTTCCACATTCCAAGAAGGTATGCTGGTCCTGGGAGGGGATTTTAATGTCTCCCTCAACCCGTCTCATGACACGTCATCGGGCACCTCCACTTTGCCTTTCAGGGCACTCAGATCGATCAAGACACGTCTACAAGACCTTTCCCTTCATGATACATGGCGTACGCTCAACCCAAACGTTAAAGATTACACGTTTTATTCTACCCCACATAATCGCTACTCGAGATTGGACTACCTCTTTATTTCCCAAACTGACTTACCCACACTGACGTCCGCCTTGATTCATCCCATGTATGTCTCAGACCACCACCCGATCTCAATCTCCCTGAACATCACACACTCCTCTCCCAGAACGCGCATTTGGCGCCTGGACCCGTCCCTCCTCACTGATGAAACTGTCTCGGCCTCCATAACAAAACGACTGGCTCTCTACTTTAGAGAAAATATCTCCCCGGAGATCTCCCCTATGGTTCTATGGGAAGCCCACAAAAGTACTATATACGGGGGGAACTCATCGCGATCTCAGCCAAAAGAAACAAAGACAGAAAGGCACATATTACCGCACTATCAAACACGATACGGGCACTGGAACGAGCTCACAAACACTCCCTTGCTTTAGACTCTCTCCCCAAATTGATCCAAGCACGCAAGGAACTGTTAGACGTATTAAATAAACAAATTAGGAGAAACTATATCCTTTCCCAAAAAACTTTCTACGAATACGGTAACAAATCCGGTAAGCTTCTAGCTAGAGCACTTAGGGCGAAAAAAACCTCCTCGACTATACATTCCGTTACAAACTCACAAGGACACCAGTCGGCGGACAACGAACAAATAGCTCTCCAATTTGTGCGGTATTACACGAAACTTTACAACTTACACCCCATTGACCCCCGCTCAGACGACACATCGCGGAGAGAAATCTTGCGTGAATTTCTTGCTAAATACTGCCCCCGTTCTCTAACCGACGTTGAAGCCACTGACCTGAATCAACCGATCTCTGCCGCCGAAGTAAACGCGGTACTCAAACAACTCAAACCCGGGAAGAGCCCTGGCCCGGACGGACTGACGACGGCGTATTATAAGACTTTTGCTGACACACTGAATCCCCACTTCCTGAACGCCTTTAATTCTATCTCCTCAGAAAATCCACCACCCCGAGACCTCCTATCAGCCCACATAACAGTTATTCCCAAACCTAACAACATCCATCACTGCTATCTACCTGAGGGGGCTTCTTCCTCTCCTGGATGCGGAGAAGGCATTTGAGGGTGGCCTGGGACTACATGAATGAATACATAGATCTACTCTCCCCAAACAGACACGGATCCCAGGCCACCCACGACCCAAGTTAGGGATTTACCCCCGACCAATTTTGGTCACCCTGACTCCGTTTTTCACATGTTACTTACTGCTACCCCTTTTTATATGTATATGATGCATAGGGTACGATCACGCTTTTGTATATCCACAACCTCCATCCCTCCCATCCCACCTACACACCTTATCCTTCTAACCCGGTTTACCTCGATACCCTCATGCCCATGCCGCCCATAAATGATATGTCCTGGAATGCCAGTGGTCCGAGGCAGTGGTGCTCCCTCCATCCACTCACGTGTGCTTAGTAACACTTCTACCCCCCAAGACACGGGTTGGGTTCTCTTTTTTCTCTTCTTACACGACTCGGGGGCCATTGCCCCTCTTTCATCTATGGTTTATAAGTTTTATATACTTGCATGTAACTAAGCTGACAGCATTCCCGACTTAAGTTGTATTTGCGGGGACATTGTCTATTATCAGCGAAAGAATGGCATAAAAGTTTGTTACCTGAGTCTCGAGGTGTCTGAGGGGAGTTGTCAATGAACGCCAGAGAGTAGACAGCATATGTGAGCCCTCCATGGCGGGCAGTTTAAATGCTGTGAGGTAATTACAATCAGCTGTATACAAACGCTTGTGTTGCGTGGGAATGGCTGATTGTGGATTGGCTAGGAGTAAAGGGGAGCGGCAATAGCGCTGTGAGTGTTCCCTATAGGACCTCTGGCGAGGCGGCGCTGGGCGCGAGCACGCCCAAGTGGGAGGAGTCGCGTACAGCGTCGTGACGTCACCGGCGCGGGTAATAATTTCCGCCAATCCGCTTGCGCCCCAAGCTGGAACGCAAACAGGAAGGCATAGGGATGGGAGATGCCTAGCAGGATGGAAGGCGGCGCATGCGCACTATGAACTTGGCGCATGCGCACTGTCTTACCCGTGCCGGGCAGCATACCTGGGTGATCACAGCCAGTGTCATTTGTGTTTTAAAGAGAGATATGGTCTGTGGAGAATTGGTTATCTAGTACATATATGGTATAAGCCAAACAAAACATACACATGGTACATAGACACTTTTGAAAAACTTTGTGCTAGGACAACAATGTCATTCTGAGGTTTTAAACCTGTTTATGTTAAGGCACATACATGGAATATGGACCGTAAACTTGCCAATGAATAACACATCATTAGGCATATAAGGGTATTTATATATAGATATACAGATACAGGGTATGTCGGATGTTTGCATGTGGGAAAGAGGTCAAAGATCAAGTTCGCACACTCCAGATTGGAATCCTTCTAAATAGGGTTTGAAGTTGAAGGCCTCATTGAGGTCAGGAGGTAAGGTCACGTTTAAATGGAAAATCCATCTCAATTCGCTTCGTAATAAAGCTTTGTTGTAGTCACCTCCTCGGGTGGGGGGTGGGATGTGATCCAAAGCTTTAAACAAGATTTTTGGAGTAGAATCATGATGGACAGTCATGCAGTGTGGTCCCAGGGGCAAATCAGGGCCTCTCTGGTTGACACTGCAGATATGGCCATATATACGTTTCCAAAAAGGTAGTTTGGTCTTTCCCACATAGAAACATCCGCATTCACATTCAAGTAGGTACACTATGCCAATAGATAATTGAGGGAGGATCCCCTATGGGTTGGACTTTTAAGGCGTGAAATATGTAACCCCAAATAAAATTGAAAATTATTGAAAATAGAAAAAACGTTTATTACAAAAGATGCAAAAACATCCAAAAATAAAGAGTTTCACATGTATGACACTATAAAAACCTGGAACATGTTACAACGAAACTTGGTATAATACAAGCTAGTAATACATATTGTGTTAGATTCTCACACTGACGCGTTTCGGATATAAATGCTTTACTCCTTCCTCAAAGGTGAGACTATAACATCATTCCTATTGTATATAGAAAAATATCAGATCAGGTAATATGTCAGAAATGCAAATCCTTATATAATGATTACATCTTGAATCAAAAAGATCCATACAGTTGCATATAAATAAGTAAGGAAGAAAAAAAAACTCACATTGAAAGTACACCAAGTAAGGGGACGTTCCGGTACAATTTAAAAGAAACGGCTGGGAGGAGGAGCTTCTTCACTTTTATAGCCTCAAAAGAGGTCGATTGAATATCAATAGTATATAGATGCCTAATCAGCTAAATGGAGCTTAATGGTTGCTCCAAGGGCTGGGTAGAGTGCATCTGTCCCCGCAGAGGGGGGAGTGATCGCTGGGGGGGCGCTTGTAGAGCACACTGGGGTCGGGAAATGTAAAGAGAGAACCCTACAAGATGAAACATAAATATATGTCAAAACAATGGGTAAATGCCTTTAAATGTTAGAGAGCATATAAAAAAACGCTAATTTGTACCTGTTGATGGCTCTTAGCTTGTTACGCCCTGATTTAAATGTCTCCAAATTTGGAGGATATCGACCGATGGCTCTAAAAAGAGATTGTCAGAGAGGCGTTGGTATAATGAGTGGATGAACAGATGCTCCCCCCACACAGAGATTAATGCATCCTTCAATTTTGATCTCAAATAGTTTTCAATGTTGCATATGGTAATGTATATCTATGGGGTGAATGGGTCTCCCATATTCTAAGGGGGAGTGAAGGGTTTTTATAGAGCATGAGTGAGAATCAAATAATGGCCCAAATACCACTATATCTAAATAGTGAGAGCAAAAAAGTCCAGAAAGGGGGGGGGGGGGGGGGGGGAGGTTTCCGTAATTAGTGGTAACTCTGGACTGCTAGTAATGCAGAGAAGGGGGGGCGTAAAAAGAAATTTTTTAACAATGGAAGTAAGTGTAAATTATAAAGGGAATTAATTACCTTTGATCAACAGAACGCTGTTTGCCTCCTCCTCAGTCTGATGGTTGCAGATTCTGAGTGGGGCAGACAGCGTGTATATATATGGGCTCAAGCCCTGCAGTCAGCTGTACCGAGTACAGCTGATTACTGCAGGGTATAGAGACTGTGAGTCTCTCTAGACCCGGCCCCCCGAGTGCTGCGCGCGCACCCGGGTCCCGCGCACCAATGAATGGTTGCGCAACGTGACCCGGGTACAATTTTCCTAATTTGTTGTTCCTGGTTGTTAAACCTTGATATGATCCTGAGGGGGTTGCTGTCGTTTTTGGGTTTTTTTGAATATAGTAGCTGGTCCCTATTACGTATACAGGCTTGTTGATATGCCCTTTTTAAAGAGGCATGTGAATAGCCCCTTTCCAAAAGGCGATCGCGTAGATTATCTGCCTCTTGTTTAAAGATTTGATCGTCGGCGCAATTCCGCCTAATTCTCAGGAATTGTCCATAGGGTATGGAGTTCAACAAGGGTTGGGGGTGGAAACTGGTCGCATGCAAAATTGCATTACCAGCGGTTGGTTTCCTATACAATTTCGTAAGTAATTTGCCTCCTTCGCCTTTATAGATCTCCACATCTAGAAATGCAATACTGCTTGGATTGTGTGACATAGTGAAGTTTAAGTTGAAATCGTTCTTATTCATCCTGAAAAGGCATAGCTCAAGTAGATGTAGGGGGCCGTCCCAGACGATGAAGATGTCGTCGATGTACCGGTACCACCCCAGAATGTGGTCCGTGTACATCGACAAGTCTTCATCGTCCAGGAACATCTGCTCCCACTCCCCCAGGTACAGGTCATCCATCCTGCCCGCATACTGTTTCTTGAGTGTGCCTGTGCAACCTCTCCTCAATACAACTTAAAAAGAAACAATTCTTTTAGACATGTCTTTGTTATGGCTATTCTTATACATCATATGGCATTATAATAATACATGCAAAGTGTTCTTCTTTTCCCCTTATGTGATTTTATATTCTCTCGCTATGTATATTCATTATTTTCCATGTAAGAATGCACATTTATTGTTTTCCATGCAAAAATGTCAATTACTGCTATTTTCGCAATTGTATTTTATGACATCTCTCTCCTCTTTCATTTCCTGTTTCCAGAATATATTCCACACTGCGAGGCGCCTGGACGAAGGAGTTTCTAGCTAAATATTACCACACCTCATACACATTGATCGCTGGAGTTCCAGGGGACGCCCAGTAGGCCGCCCGGCACGCCCAGCCGTCGCGCCCACTTCCCATGGACATGACGGCAATGTAGGAGTTCCCAGCGTCATCTGACGCTGGGACTCCATATTGCCCCACCCGGCGAGCATGCGCTGTTCGCCGGTGAAGCTGATCGTGCCGGCGGGAGCTGTGGGCGTGCCCGGGTCACGTTGCGCAACCATTCATTGGTGCGCGGGACCCGGGTGCGCGCGCAGCACTCGGGGGGCCGGGTCTAGAGAGACTCACAGTCTCTATACCCTGCAGTAATCAGCTGTACTCGGTACAGCTGACTGCAGGGCTTGAGCCCATATATATACACGCTGTCTGCCCCACTCAGAATCTGCAACCATCAGACTGAGGAGGAGGCAAACAGCGTTCTGTTGATCAAAGGTAATTAATTCCCTTTATAATTTACACTTACTTCCATTGTTAAAAAATTTCTTTTTACGCCCCCCCTTCTCTGCATTACTAGCAGTCCAGAGTTACCACTAATTACGGAAACCTCCCCCCCCCCCCCCCTTTCTGGACTTTTTTGCTCTCACTATTTAGATATAGTGGTATTTGGGCCATTATTTGATTCTCACTCATGCTCTATAAAAACCCTTCACTCCCCCTTAGAATATGGGAGACCCATTCACCCCATAGATATACATTACCATATGCAACATTGAAAACTATTTGAGATCAAAATTGAAGGATGCATTAATCTCTGTGTGGGGGGAGCATCTGTTCATCCACTCATTATACCAACGCCTCTCTGACAATCTCTTTTTAGAGCCATCGGTCGATATCCTCCAAATTTGGAGACATTTAAATCAGGGCGTAACAAGCTAAGAGCCATCAACAGGTACAAATTAGCGTTTTTTTATATGCTCTCTAACATTTAAAGGCATTTACCCATTGTTTTGACATATATTTATGTTTCATCTTGTAGGGTTCTCTCTTTACATTTCCCGACCCCAGTGTGCTCTACAAGCGCCCCCCCAGCGATCACTCCCCCCTCTGCGGGGACAGATGCACTCTACCCAGCCCTTGGAGCAACCATTAAGCTCCATTTAGCTGATTAGGCATCTATATACTATTGATATTCAATCGACCTCTTTTGAGGCTATAAAAGTGAAGAAGCTCCTCCTCCCAGCCGTTTCTTTTAAATTGTACCGGAACGTCCCCTTACTTGGTGTACTTTCAATGTGAGTTTTTTTTTCTTCCTTACTTATTTATATGCAACTGTATGGATCTTTTTGATTCAAGATGTAATCATTATATAAGGATTTGCATTTCTGACATATTACCTGATCTGATATTTTTCTATATACAATAGGAATGATGTTATAGTCTCACCTTTGAGGAAGGAGTAAAGCATTTATATCCGAAACGCGTCAGTGTGAGAATCTAACACAATATGTATTACTAGCTTGTATTATACCAAGTTTCGTTGTAACATGTTCCAGGTTTTTATAGTGTCATACATGTGAAACTCTTTATTTTTGGATGTTTTTGCATCTTTTGTAATAAACGTTTTTTCTATTTTCAATAATTTTCAATTTTATTTGGGGTTACATATTTCACGCCTTAAAAGTCCAACCCATAGGGGATCCTCCCTCAATTTTCTTTACTATAGGATGTGGCGTAAACTGTAAAACTTTTTCCCCCTTGAGTATGATATACTCCTGTGTGTCCCTTGTCTAGCCTACATTTTCTCACTATGCCAATAGATCGACAATTCACGTAGTGTTGGGGGAAGAATTATTGACCGTTTGGCAGTACATTGTGCATATTAGATCTGCAAAGGTATTTACAATAACCACAATTCCCACATGGAAAAGTACCCTTTAGTTGTTTGTGGGGCCTATTAGTGGCTATATATTCACTGTTAATGAGTTTATCTCGAAGAGATGGGGCACGTCTATATGTGACCAAGGGGTTTGTCGGGACAAAGGGTGAAAGAGATTTGTCGGTAGCAATGATGTGCCAGTGTTTAGAAAGTATTTGAGTAATTTGGTTGTATTGTTGACAATAATTGGTTATAATTCTCAAGGGGGTATTGGTTTGTGTAGAAGTTTTAATAGAAAGTAATGTGGAACGTGATTTGGATTTAGCTTTTTTATATGTGTCTTTAAGGACGCTGTTTTTGTAGCCCCGTGCTCGTAGTCTTGTGCGTAAGACGGAGGCCTCGTGTTCAAAGGAGGTATCCATCGAGCAATTACGCCGGGCACGGAGGTATTGAGCAAATGGGATTAAATTTAGTAGTGGCTGTGGGTGAAAACTGGAGGCAGCCAGGATTGTGTTGCCAGCTGTTGGTTTTCGGAACAGGTGGCTCTGGAGATGCCCATCTTGATCCTTAATGAGTGTAAGGTCAAGAAAAGAGATTGAGGTATTGCTATATGTCATGGTAAATTTCAAGTTTAGGGAATTGGAAGTATTTAAAAATAGTAGGAATTGATGTAGGATATCGGTAGGGCCTTGCCATAGGATCAGGATATCGTCAATGTAGCGACGAAAAGTCGCTATATATTTAGTGTAAATGCTAGCCGCATCATCCAAGAAAAGTTTTCGTTCCCACTCCCCCAAGTACAGGTTCGCGTACGCCGGCGCACAACATGTGCCCATGGCGACACCCTGTACTTGGAGGTAGTGGGATCCGTTAAATGAAAAAAAGTTATGAGTGAGTATGAATTTGAGAGCTCTAATCATGAATATAGATAAATCAGGGGGGTAGGTCCCAGTGGTGGATAGTATATGTTGGATGGCCAGTAATCCCAAGGAATGAGGTATGGAACTGTATAGGGCCTCCACGTCGATGGCGACCAAAATTGTGTCGGCATCGACATGGAGGTCCGACAGACCTTGAAGTAAGTGTGTGGTATCACGTATGTATGATGGTAAAGCAAGTACCGAGGGTTGAAGTAGTTTGTCGACATAGCGACTGAGATTGTCAGTGAGGCAGCCGCGCCCAGAGACGATCGGTCTACCTGGTGGTCTGGGCAAGTTCTTATGCACTTTCGGTAGTGCATAAAAAGTAGCCTCTCTAATGTATTTAGTAGTAGACTTATCGATGGTGCCTTGTCTAGAAGCACCATCTATAAGTGTATATAGCTCTTGTTGAAAAGATTTAATTTGGGAACTTGGAATTATCATATACCACTCCTTGTTGCGTAGTATGTCCTGGCACATGTCAACATAATCTGTTCTATCTAAGATGACTATATTTCCACCTTTGTCCGCTGGTTTGATTATGATTGAGGGGTTTGTTTTGAGATTTTGTAAGGCAAGGTGTTGATTGTAGGAAAGGTTTTTTAATATATGGTCAAGTGCAGAACCCAAACAATGTCTGAGAATGCAGTCGGCCACATACACAGGATGGGGGTCAATCCAGCGACAGCGGATTAGGCAGGTAAAAAAAAAAAAAAAAAATTTAACTAATGTTAGTGTGCAAGGTATTCCTGAGAGTAGGAATGTAAATTATACACCATATATTTATTCTAGTAGGATGTTAATATTGATTCTGGGAAGGCAGAAAATCACATCTTGTTGAGATTATTATGAAGTCTACATCTGTAAGGGGGCTAAAAGGTAGGCAGCAATGGACTGTCAGAAACATTTTGTACCCATATCAATAGTTACCTGATTAAGGTGTCCTATCCCAAATCCCACAATCCACCTGTAAACAGTGTGGACTGTCGGAGGGGGTAATAGTCCCATGGGGGACACTGTAGAAAAATAGTGCAAAGGTAAATCTGTCATATATTATGCTACCAAAAACCTGATACCAATAACAGCCATTATTATTTTGGTCAAAGATGATCGGTATGTATAACTTCTAGGATTTGGTACTAAGCTTAAGTACAAAATAAGCTATATATATTAAAAAAAAAGAGTTTTTGAGAACAGAAAAGGGTTTTTCTTTCTTCCCCTGCTTCTATTTTACCCCCAAGGGGAGGTCTTTTACAAGATTGCCTCTATTCTTCATTTCTTCACTTCTTTCTTTATTATTTCCTTCTTTCACCCTCCTCTCCTTAATGTTCCAACAAACTGAAACATGGTTTGAAAAACTGAATGTGTGTGTGCTGGAGTGGTAGGGCAGTTCTCCTGGGTAGCAGGAGTAAGAGAAGAGATAATGGTCTGTTGGACAATCAAGGTGCAAAATCTTGAAAAGCTTGTCTTAGGTGCCTCTAGTTACTGTTGTTGCGGCGAGTAGATGGCGTGGACCAAATTGGAGAGGGTCTGGGTGTGATTGGAAGACGGTTAGGGGGTTCAGGGTCCAACAGGCCTAGCTTGACCAGCAGTTCTTTGCCTTCGATCACATTATAAACTGTGTAGGTAGAGCCGTTGTGAGGAACTGTGAGCTTAAAGGGGAATCCCCATTTATATTTGATTCTTGCGTTTTGAAGAATGCTGGTTACCTCCTTCATCCTGCGTCTCCTGTCCAAAGTGGCAGGAGAGATGTCTGGGAAGATCTGTAATCTTTTGCCCTCGTATTCAATACTGTGTGTGTTTCTTGAGGCCCTCATTATTTCTTTCTTGACCAGAAAATCCTTCATGCACATAATGATGTCCCTGGGGGGTTTATCTGGTGTTGGTTTGGGGCGCAGTGCCCTGTGAATTCTATCACACATGAAAGCAGACAGGGGTTTGTCAGGGAGGAGGTCATGAAATATTTTACTAATGGCTGGCATTAATTCAGTGACCATCTGATATTATGGCGGCGATTTCTGTTGTCGAGATCTTCGACTTGGGCTTGCATAAAAGCAAAACTGTCAGCCAGAGTCTCATAATATTTCTGCAGGTCATTATGTGCCAGTGAGAGTTCATCATGTTTTGTTTCTAACACATCAGTGCGCCCACCAATGTTAGTAATTTCTTGGGCTATTGTGGATTTGTGTACTTCATGCTCAATCTTCTCCACCAGTTTTTCAAATATCCTAGCCAAGCTAGCATCCAGGTCCGCTTTAGACAAGGGAGACATGTACTCACTGCGGTCTTGTGAAGAGCTAAAGTTCAGTGTGGGCTTCCCGACTTCCGCGTGGGGTCCGAGGCCGGCGCAATTTTGAGACATCCTGCGTTGTCTATCTCTGCTGTTTAGAAGAAAGTTAGTTAGGTTGTGATGCTGGCGGCTGGAGCGCCGGTTTTTGCTCCCAGGCATGCACAAGATGTTCCCACAGGGGTGATAGGTATTTTCGGCTGGTAATAAGAAGTATGGCCCTGGGGATCTTGCCTGCTTTCACCGGATCTGGTGGAGCTGCAGT
This sequence comes from Lithobates sylvaticus, assembly GCA_028564925.1. NCBI lineage: Eukaryota > Metazoa > Chordata > Amphibia > Anura > Ranidae > Lithobates > Lithobates sylvaticus. The sequence continues at coordinate 178,563,005 of CM053036.1, forward strand.
CACTCGCGTCCACCCAGCATCGCGCCGCGCATGCGCCCCAAGGTTATTACTTTTCTTCACATACAAGTTGATTTGTTTAATATCTCTTGCCACTATTTCCATAAACAACTGAACATACTTATTCTAACTCAAAGGGGGAGTATTTTAGGTTTATATTTGAATATTGGGTGTGAAACAGGTATTACCTACTCTTCACCTGCCTAACTACCTTGCTCTTGGTATAGTGTATTGTATTGAGGCCATTGGATCAGAATAAAAGTAAACTGGTGTTTGAATGTTCTCCCTGTGCCTGTGTGGGTTTACTCAGGTTTCCTCCCACACTTGAAAATATAAACAGAAAAAGTATTTCTCCTGCATTCGTGCAGGCGATATTAGGGTAAAGTAGTAGTAATTCCAAATGGTAAGTAGGATAGAACGATCATGCGTGTCCCGCTGCCTAGACTGACCAGGGGTGGTCCGAAGGAATCTAAGTGAAAAAAAGGGGGTGGAAGGCGTGTGATATAACGCATGATTCAAAGTGATATGATTTATTATTAGAGACAAAGTAGATTAATACAAAGAAATTACTACAAATTCATTAAAATGGGTTACAAGATATTCATTAAAAATGTATAATTCATTATGCCCATGCAAGGGCAAATGCTCAAGGTAGACTCCAAAGTCATGCTGGTAGGTTAATTGGATCCTGTCTAAATTGGCCCTAGTGTATGAATGTGAGTTAAAGACCTTAGATTGTAAGCTCCTTGAGTAAATTGACAACGTTAATAATTACCTGTAATGTATCAAAATAAATAAGGCAAATTGCCAAAACACAGGTTCTTACTAAACTTTCCTTGTTTGGGCATTCATCTCAACAAGTTTTAATTGTTAAGTGGAAGCCGAGCAGAAATGCCCAACCATGTAAACAAAGGGGCAGAGATAGTGGCTGACATATAGCCATATTTGATCAATGACATTACTGGGCATATTCTGCCTTTTTGTTTACATTTAGTGGTAGGGACTGGAGTGTAGCAACAGGATTGAATGTATCCTTTGGTTGTTTTTTTTTTTTTTTTCTTTTTGCAAGCCTTGGGGCATTGTTTATCATTTATATAAAGAATACAATTATGCGCTTGGTGATCCAATGATTAATTTAAATGTCCCAACAGCTGCACGTATGTATGTACACACCATAAAACAGATTGAATAAGCATAATTTTGCGCTGTCATAATTAGTAATATTGTGATAGTAATAATCAATATGCAAATAAAACAAATAATTATAAACAATAATAGTCCATTCATGTGATCCACAAAACTTAATAATAGCTGAAGTGAAAAAGGAAATTCTAAACACCAAAAAAAGTCCTTGTTGTTAAAGAAAGATAGTGATGTCTTTCCAAATAAAATGTAGATATTAAACCTAGTGGTCCCCAGGAGGTAAATACCAGATATCATGACCTTTCAAGGCCAATATGTGCATCAGTGAGTTGTTACCCCTCACTACAGGTATATCCAGCTTAGCTTTTCCACCTGTTATAGGGAACGCCAGTACTGTGTCTATCGATCTCCTATAAGCCTCAGATCCAATTAGGCCATATGTCACTTCATTGTGCAACATCCAGTTAAAAGCACAAGAGTTTTTATTAAAATTCTACTTACAATAAGGATTAGTATACAGGCATATTGGAATATACATCAGTCCCACGCTCTGCTCATGTACTTAGACCGTCATCACTATTCCTTGCTTTGCCGACGTACGTTTAGTTCAATAGAACATTATCAATAGGCAATAAGGTATCATATATATATATATATATATATATATATATATATATATATATATACAGTATATACAGCATATACAGCATATATACATACATATATATAGTTCCATGTCAGCCTAATTATGGGTCAGCCCCGCCCTCTCTCACCCCTCCAGGACCACCTCTTTCTTAGCCCTGTCTGCCCACACCAGTGTTCTTTTTTCGTCCTCGCTCCGGATGCCTTTTAAAGATTATTATTATTATTTTTCTTGTTTTTTTTTCTCCATCCACCATCCATCCTGTTCGGGTTCAGCCGCTCCCGTTTCAGAAGACCCCCCCCATTTCTGAAAATGAACATTATACCAACAGTAAAATATGGTGGTGGTAGTGTGATGGTCTGGGGCTGTTTTGCTGCTTCAGGACCTATAGGCTGTAAATCTCCTGAGCAGATGGGTTCCCATGGTGCTGGGATAATAAGGTGCAGTATAAATGACTGTGTATTACTGGCAAAGCAAAGGTGCAGTATAAATGACTGTGTATTACTGGCAAAGATCACTGGCAGTATAAATTACTGTATATACCTTTTTTGGCAGGTGCTGGCACTCTCTCCTTCCATGTTTTTGTGTGTTCAGGCAGTGGTTAGGCTCGCTGGGACTTCACCGCCCCCTGCTGTGTTAGTTGTCTGTCAGAGTATTTATATTATCCTGTGCATTATAGGTCTGGCGAATTGTGCCTGCCTGCCTAGCTGCCTTAGAACTGAAAATTCGGATGGGGAAGTTTATTTTAATTGTAATTATTTATTTAATTTATTTATTTATAAAAGAAAAAAAAAAGAGAGCACATCCTCTGTGTTTTACAGAGAGAAGGGCCCAATGCGGGATAAAGGTCCGCAAAGAGGTTCCAAATCAGCATTCCAGCCTCAATGGAGTAAAAGAGGGACTAGATATGAAAAGTCGCAGAGTTACATGCTGCTGGATAGACGCCCCTCGTCATGACTAGGGATGAACCGAACACCCCCCTGTTTGGTTTGCACCAGAACCTGCAAACAGACCTAAAGCTCGTGTGAACTTTAGAACCCTATTAAAGTCTATGGGACTCGAACGTTCAAAATCAAAAGTGCTAATTTTAAAGGCTAATATGCAAGTTATTGTCATAAAAAGTGTTTGGGGTTTCCCCAGTGACGTACGGGTGACCCCGCCCCCCTCTGATGTAACGCAGGTTCCTGTTACATCAGAGGGGGGCGGGGTCACCCGTACGTCACAGGGGAATCCCAGCTTCCCCCTTGCGTTGCATCAGAGGGGGGCGGGGTCAGGTGATGGAGTGGCCCGATCCTCCTCTGCAGACGAAATTCCCTCAGTGTCTCCATGGAGACAGGACGCACAGCGCTGGATGTCGGAAGAGATCAGCCATCGCTGGACCCCGGAGCAGAGACCACTCATTGCTGGATAGCAAGAGTGGATTACCACGGCTGTAATTTTTTTTTATTTTTTTTTATTTTTAATAAAGGACTTTTCCCAACGGTGTCTGTGTGTTTTTTAACAATTTTTTACACTTTCTTAGTGAAATGGTAGGGGTACTTTTATACCCCCTTACCATTTCAAACAGGGGGTGAGCCGGGATCTGGGGGTCCCCTTGTTAAAGGGGGCTTCCAGATTCTGATAAGCCCCCCGCCCGCAGACCCCCACAACCACCGGCAAGGGTTGTGGGGAAGAGACCCTTCTCCTCATCAACATGGGTACATGGTGCTTTGAGGGGTCACAGACCCCCAAAGCATCCTCCCGAAGTTGAGGGCATGTGGCCTGGTACGGTTCAGGAGGAGGTGCTCCCTTGTCCACCCCTCTTTTCCTGCGGCCTGCCAGGTTGCATTCTCGGATAAGGGTCTGGTATGGATTTTGAGGGGGACCCCCACGACATTTTTTTTTATTTGGTGTGGAGTTCCCCTTAAAATCCATGCCAGACCTGGAGGGTCTGGTATGGATATTTAGGGGGAACCCCACGTCATTTTTTTTTTAAATTTGACCCAGGGTTCCCCTTAATATCCATACCAGACCTGAAGGGCCTGGTAATTGAATTTGGGGGGACCCCCACGCTTTTTTTTTATCAATGACTTTCAATGACTGTTCTCTGTATTACGGGAGCCGACAATTCATTATAGCCGTGAGTGATTTTACATATCTTTTTTTCCTGCAAAAATGACACTTTGTGCAGGGACAGTTCTAAGCACGGGAAACATGCGCCCCTTTACATGCATACTATAAACACCCCCCAGGTACAAAATTTAAAGGAACATTACACTTTTATTGTTTCACTTTAAGCATTATTAAAATCACTGCTCCTGAAAAAACGGACGTTTTTAATAAAAAAGATTGCATTGATACATGTCTCCTGGGGCAGGACCAAGGTTCCCAAACACTTTTTATGACAATAACTTGCATATAGGCTTTTTAAATTAGCACTGGAGATTTCTCCCATAGACTTTTACAGGGTGCTGGCGGCTTTTCGAATTTGCTGCGAACACCCCAAATTGTTCGCTGTTTGTGAACAGGCGAACAGGCAATGTTCGAGTCGAACATGAGATCGACTCGAACTCGAAGCTCATCCCTAGTCACGACATACCAGACCCCTCTCACTTCAAGACATCAGAAAGCAAATCCGGGAGCAGACACAGAAGAACATCCTCTTCTTCGGATAGGTCTTCATTGCCAGCCCAGGCAGAAGAAAGATCCTGTTGGGCCTGCTCAGCTGAGGTCCTCCCAGGAAAGCTGGTATGTGCATCTTGCATCAGGGAGGCGGAATTCTGCTCATCCTGCATACAGTAGGATGAGCAGGATTCCTTTAGCATCTGCCGATTCAGATCATGTGTTTTCAGTGCGTTTTAACTCTAAAGTTAATAGCGATTCGGGCACAAATGGTCTCGGAATCGCACACGTTTGATTTTTGCTCTGGTTCCCACCTTGGTGGAGGCCAGTAAGGATGCGATGAAGTGGCAGGAAAAATCATCTCCTCCAAAGAAACAGCAGAGATACTACCCATATTTAAAGAAATCATTACCTTCCTTCCCATTCATTTCTGAGATTAAAGAAGTAATTGACGAAGAGTGGGCGAGGCCTGAGAAGAAGCTCAATGTGCATAATAGAGTATCGAAGCTGTACCCCTTGGGACACTATGCCTAAAGTGGATGCTTCATTACAGAGATTCGCCTGTCACATTACGCTTCCGCTGGGGGATTCGGTCTCTTTTAGGGATCCTATGGATCGCAGAATAAACGCAGACCTAAAAAGGTTGTATAATTTGGCCGGAGCAGCCTGCAGAGCGGCGGTAGCACTCACTACTGTGGCAGCAGCCTTTAGAGTGTGGGTAGCGGAGCTGGTGGATGGATGTTCGGATGTAAGTCTGGGAAGTGGCAGTTCTTCTCCTTTGCAGTTTGTCAAGACTGCTGTAGAGTTTGTGGCTATCGACCAGGTCAAGATGACAGCAAAGATAATGGCTCATTCCGTCACAGCCCGCAGAGCCTTATGGTTGAAGAATTGGTCGGCAGGTAAGGCTCCTAAGCACAGTCTGTGTTTGGTTCCATTCGACGGAAGCTGCTCTTCAGGAAGTCTTTACAATCAGCAATTCAGCAGGTTTCCGGTGGCAGATCTGGCCTACTCCCGCAGAAGATAAAGACAACGGCAGCCCTTTCGGTTTAACAAGAGATCCAAAGAAGGATTCAGAGAGGCCAGTGCTTACAGACCTGGTAGGCCATTTTTTTCAGTCAGTAGAAGGGAGCCGGTTCAACCTTCCAAAAGCCTGGACCAACAAAGCTCCTAAGGCTTCAAATAAGTCCTTCTGAAGGTGTCTCCGCTCAACCCTCTCAAGTAGGAGCAAAAGCCCATTTCAGGGGGGTTTGGGTGGACAAAATATAGGATGCCTGGATTGTAGTCGTCATTTGATCATGTTATCGCCTCGAGTTCAGAAAAAGGCCCCCTCAGACCTTATTCATAGAAACGCGATTTCCTACGATACATATAGTACTATGGATATATAGGGGAGCTGTTGGCAGTAAGGGCCATCCTTCCGGTTCCAAGGCACGAATTGGGTCAAAGAGTATGTTCCCCTCTGTTTTTGGCCCCAGAGGCTTCAGGGGGTTTCAGACCAGTTTTGGACCTCAAAGGCCAGAATTCTTACAGGAAGATTTTACCATTCAAAATGGAGTCATTGGAAACAATCATTTCGGTTGTGGAGTCAGGAGACCTGGATGGTTTCCATCAAACTGGCGGATGCGTATCTTCGGGACTCTCAGGGTCAAGAGAGTGCAAATATTCCATTATCTAGATGACATGCTACTTCTTGGTCCGTCAAAATAGCTCATTCTAGTTCATGTGAATCTTACCTGCAAAACACTAGCTCGTTTTGGTTGGTTGATCAACTTTTGGATGAGCCAGATGCATCCGACCCAAATGTTGGAGTATTTAGGAGTACAATTCGACATGGTTTAGGGTCGTGTTTCTCTTCCTCAGAGGAAGGTCCAGGATATCCAGTCTCAGACTAGGGATGAGCTTCGTGTTCGAGTAGAACCCATGTTCGACTCGAACATCGTCTGTTCGCCCGTTCGGCGAATCCCAAACGTTATGGTCCGTTCGCGCCAAATTCGTGTGGCGCGTCATGGCCCATAATTCACTGCGACATTGCAGTGCATTGCTGGCTGATGATTGTCCAAGCATGCACTATGACCCGCATGCTTGGCCAATCACAGCGCCATCTGTCTAGGGACCCGTAATTGGCTCAGGGGGTTTAGTACACACCCCACACTATATAAGGCCGCCAGCGTAGTGTGTGTAGTGTGTTGTGGCGGCCAGAGAGATATACACAGAGAGACAGTGTGATTTCATTTAATTTTGAAGCTGTTGCAAATACAGTGGGTGTATTGTGCCATCTGCACAGTGTACACCTGCAGCTACCCCAATTGCTGTTGTTCTGCACATCCTATCCGTAGGCAGCTGTTGCAAATACAGTGGGTGTATTGTGCCATCTGCACAGTGTACACCTGAAGCTACCCCAATTGCTGTTCTGCGCATTCTATCCGTAGGCAGCTGTTGCAAATACAGTGGGTGTATTGTGCCATCTGCACAGTGTACACACCTGAAGCTACCCCAATTGCTGTTGTTCTGTGCATCCTATCCGTAGGCAGCTGTTGCAAATACAGTGGGTGTAATGTGCCATCTGCACAGTTTACATGCCTGAAGCTACCCCAATTGCTGTTGATCCACGCATCCTATCCGTAGGCAGCTGTTGCAAAGACAGTGGGTGTATTGTGCCATCTGCGCAGTGTACACACCTGAAGCTACCCCAATTGCTGTTGTTCTGCGCATCCTATCCGTAGGCAGCTGTAGCAATTACAGTCGGCGTATTGTGCCATCTGCACAATGTACACCTAAAGCTACCCCAATTGCTGGTGTTCTGATAATAATAATACTACAAGCAGGAAGTTGATTCTGCTAGCTGCAGTATATCAGTATATACGTCCCAGCTTTGTGCAGCTACATCTCCCTTCAGGCCATTAGTATGTCTGGAAGGCCAACAAGGAGAGGCAGACAGTCACAAGGCAATAAAAGAAGGCAAGCAGGCTCTGTGTCTAGAGGCAACAGTGCTGGTCGTGGATACGGTGCATCCTCATCAGCACGTGGCCTTGGGACACGCTCGTCCTTTTTTTCGGCAGCTGGACGTGTTGAGCCGCAACATGCCGAAGACTTGGTAGAGTGGATGACCAAGCCGTTCTCATTCTCCTCATCCTCTCTCACCCAGGCTCAGGGTACTGGCAAAGCAGCTACCAACACGGCCTCTTCCCTAGGCTCAATGGCATCAGTCACTCCTTCCCTAGCCCCACCATGTCCTCCTGAGGAGTCCCCCGAACTGTTTGAGCACAGTGTTGGGTACATGCTCCATGAGGATGCCCAGCATTTTGAAGGCTCTGATGATGATACCCAGCTAGAGGAAGGCAGTAACGTGAGCCCAGAGAACGGGGATGCCCAAGAAGGACAGCGATCTGGCAGTCATGTTCCCCCAGCTGCAGCATACTGCCAGGTTTGCTCCAGTGATGAGGAGGGAGGGGATGAGGAGGTCACTGACTTCACATGGGTGCCTGATAGAAGGGAGGAGGAGGCACATCTCCAATGAGGCAGGATGCCCTCCAGGGGCCAGCTTAAGGGCAGCACACTGACTGCATCACACCGCACAGCTGCGCATGTGCAGTGTGCTGCCTCTGCGCGTTATTCCAAAAGTTCTTTGGTGTGGGCCTTTTTTGAGACAAGTGCATCAGATCTCACCGCTGCTATTTGCAACATATGTCTCAAGCATATCTTGCGTGGCCAAAACATCAGCCGCTTGGGCATCACATGCTTGACCAGACATATGTCAACCTGCCATGCAGTTCGTTGGCAAGCATACCTAAAAGACCCAGACCAAAGAACAAAGCGGACTTCTCCTTGCTCCTCATCAGCTGGGATCTCCAACCCCACTATACCTTCAGTCCTCTCTGAAACCTGCACTGAGAGGAATGAAGGTGTAGAATTAGGTGTGTCACAGCCAAGTACTTTGCGGGCAATCTGCTATTGGTACACCGACGTCCGATTGTACCAGGCAAATTTCCCTGCCCCAGCTGCGGCACCATCTAAAGAAGTTCACTCCCAGCCACCGACTCGGTTGATCGACTGACCTTCAAAGAAATTAATCAGTCTTGGATCACCACCAGCTACCAAGCACCTGATGCTGATGTAACCGAATAATTATTTTTGATATGTCAGATCCCTTCAAGACTGCCTATGCTGAGTGACTATCCTGTTATGCTGAGTGACTGTCCTCTGCCTCCTTAATGATCATGCTGATAGCTTGTAAGAACATTTTTGGTTCTGGGTGCCGCCACCAGTGGCTAAGGCCCAATTTTTCAGCCCCTGTTTAACAGGTGCATGTAATTATAATTCTTGGTATAATATTTCACAGCAGGGCCCGTTCCAGCGCCCACCAAGAGTAACTGTGAGGGTTTACAGTCTTGTGGCACCAGCACCACCACCAAAGGCCCAATTTTTCTACCACTGTTCAACAATGGCATGTAATTACAATTCTTGATCTAATATTTCACAGCAGGGCCCATGTTTGCGCCCACCAAGAGTAACTGTGAGGGCTTACAGTTATGTGGCAACACCACCACCACCACCAAAGGCCCAATTTTTCTGCCCCTGTTCAACAGGTGCATGTAATTACAATTCTTGATATAATATTTCACAGCAGGGCCCATTCAAGCGCCCACCAAGAGTAACTGTGAGGACTTACAGTGTTGTGGCACCAGTACCACCACCACCACCACCAAAGGCCCAATTTTTCTACTACTGTTCAACAATGGCATGTAATTACAATTCTTGATATAATAGTTCACAGCAGGGCATTCCAGCACCCACCAAGAGTCACTTTGAGGGCTTACAGTGTTGTGACAACACCAAATTTCTGCAGAGCATATAGGGCAGGCCCCTACTTTCAAACATCCAACTTACAAACGTCTCCTACTTGCAAACGGAAGGAGACAACAGCAAGTTAGATGAAATCTACCCCTAGGAAGGGAAATTCTCTCCTGTAAGAGTTGATAAGGCAAAAACGTGTCTCCTCTCCACTGATGCTTTATCCCAATCCTTGTTTTACTAAAAAACCCAAATTTTCAAAAACATTTAACATTGGGACAGAAAGTCTGGTGAAATCTTCTGAAGAGGTGCACAGACAGAAACATTTTTTTTTACAGGGGTGATAACCCTTCCCTATGTTTTCCAAAAAGCTTAAAAATAAATTTTTGGACTAGAGCTACACTTTAAAAATGTACCAGTTCAAAATTACAAACAGATTCTACTTAACAACAAACCTCAACAGTCCCTGTCTTGTTTGCACCGCCTGTATACTGCTGTTCAGAGTATATAGGGCCTGGGGGCCCCACGCCTTTCCTTTTTTTAATTTGGGTACATTTTTCTCAATGATTTTCATCCATATTGCTGGGACCAGACATTACATTAAAGAGGAAGTAAAGCCTCCTTGAAAAAACGGAACCTGCAAGGCAAAGGCATAATGAGCTAGTATGCATAGCATACTAGCTCATTATGAATAACTTACCTGAGAACGAAGCCCCCGAAGCGACCCTCATCCACGTCCTCCACCGCCGCCATCAATCCCGGAGTGACTTCCGGGTCTCGCTGCTCCAGCGCTTTCATTCGCTGGAGTTGCGATGACGTCACTCCCGCGCATGCGCACGAGAGCGGCATATCACCGTGATCTCCGGCATGCTCAGTGCGCCTGCGCGCCGCATGCGTTTTTTTCCAAATATCTCCTAAACCATGTAGGTTTAGGAGATATTTATTGGACCTACAGGTAAGCCTTAATCTAGGCTTACCTGTAGGTCAAAGTGGTTTGTAAGGGTTTACAACCACTTTAAAACCGCAAGCAGTTTTAAATTACTTTTTTTCCGTTAGAAATGTAATTTTATGCAGGGACTGTTCTAAACAGGGGTAACATGCGCAGGCTTCACAGGCATACTATAGACATCCCCCAGGCACGATATTTAAAGGAATATTTCACTTTTTGCATCATTAAAATCAGTGCTTCGAAAAAAACTTTAGTTTTTAAACGTTTTTTTTGCATTGATACATGTCCCCTGGTGCAGGACCCGGTCCCCAAACCCTTTTTAGGACAATAACTTGCATATTAGCCTTTAAAATTAGCACTTTTGATTTTGAATGTTCTAGTCCCATAGACTTTAATGGGGTTCTAAAGTTTGCAAAAATTTTCGGTCCGTTCGCAGGTTCTGGTGCGAACCGAACCGGGGGGTGCTCAGCTCATCCCTATCTCAGACAAAAGCAGTGATGGCCAGGCCTTCTATGATGGTGAAGGAATGCATGCAGTATCTGGGGGTTCTATCAGCCACAATTCCAGTAGTCCCATGGGTCAGGTGGCGCAGAAGGAGGTTTCAATGCAACTTTCTTCTTCAGTGGGATCGTCACTCCTTTTTCCAGAAAATCTATCTGCCAATTCCGATAATCTGGTACCTGGTTTGGTGGTCAGTAGCTCGCAATCTTTCCCGCAGAGTTCCGTTGAAGGCCTCAGAACTGATAGCGGCGACGACCAATGTCAGTCTGGCAGGCTGGAGGGCATACTGCCTGGGACAGCAGGTTCATGGCCAATGGAACCTTTGTGGGGCGAAGAGTTCATATTTCCGGGGATTGGATGCTGTCAGACGCGCTCTCTTAGTGTTCCAACCTATGTTGCGAGGTCAAGCTGTCAAGATCCTTTTCGGACAACAAAACTACGGTGGCTTATGTGTCTCATCAAGGGGGCACAAGAAGTCGGCCTCTCCTTCAGGTGGCATGTCAAATCTTCCTATGGGCAGAAAAAGAATCTCGGCTCTCTTACAGCATCTTATGTCCCAGGGCCAGGAATATTTTAGCAGATCGCTTGAGTCGAAGCTTTGGGGATCACAGCGAATGGGGCCTCAACCCCAAGTACCTACACAAGATCTTCAGGGTCTGGGGGACGCCTTCGATAGATCTTATGGCATCGTAGGAGAATTGTCAACTTCCTTGCTTCTTCTCCCGTACCTGGCATCCACAGGTGTTGGGTCAGGGTGCTCTGTCCAGGCCTTGGAACTTCCCTTTGGTGTATGTGTTCCCACCGCTTCCATTGGCTCTCAATCCTGTTGAAGATTCAGTGAGAAAGGGTCACAGCAATAGTAGTCCTACCTTACTGGCTCAGGAAGCCGTGGTTCCCTCTGGCTTGGAGGATAAAGTTGGGCTCACCAATCCCACTGCCTCCTTGTCAGAATCTCCTTCTGCAGAGTAGGGCCTGACACCTGAACCCCAGGAGGTTGAAGTTAATGACTTGGAAGTGAGAGGGGGGCTTTAACTGGCTTGGATCTCTCGGGCCGTGTAGTGGAGTCATTATTACAGGCTTGTAAGAGGTCCATGAATGTAACCTATCACCGGATCTGGAATACTACAGAAAGGGGTTGGGACCTTGGATCTGCTTCAGTATCAAACATTTTGGAGTTTCTGCAGAGTGGTCTCGATAAAGGCTTAGCTTACAATTCCCTGAAGGATCAAATCCCTGCCTTGTCGGCCATGTCATGTACAAGATATGCACTACATCTGTTGGTGATCTAATTTTTAGGGGCAGCCATAGAAATCAGACCTCCATTGAAATTGTTTTTTTTCCAACATGTAATTTAACTCTAGTCTTGAGAACCTTGCTGGTTCTACCATTTGATCAAGCTTTCTCGTGTTCATTATTTCTTTTAACAGTTCTTTTTTTTGTTTTTTTTCTAGCCATTGCCTCGGCCAGAAGAGTCTCCGAGTTGTGTGCCTTCTCATCTAATGAACCATATTGTTTGGTGCTCCCAGACAAGATAGTCCTTAGGCCAATACCGAGCTTTCTACCTAAGGTGGCCACATAATTTTGTATGAACTGGGAGATCATTCTCCCAGCCTTTCCGGTGGATACAGCTGATGAGTGGAGTAGGTTAGACCTGATCTCTGCAGTATCCACCTACCTGAAATGGACTAAAAGCTTTTGAAAACAAGATCAGCTGTAGGTTTTCCCAATGGGGCCTTAAAAGGGTATGCCAGCAACATCTAGAGTTGTGTCTTCCTGGATTGTCAAGACCAGACATATTGTATACAGAACGCTGGGCCTTCTTCCTCTTTAGAGATCAAAGTACATTCGATGAGGGGTATGGCAGCATCCTGGGCAGAATACGCGAAGGTCACCCCTGAGGTAGTTTGCAGAGCAGCAAGCTTGAGCATGCCCTACACTTTTTATTAGGCATTACAGGCTTATTGTGGCTTGTCCACCTGAGGAAACATTTGGCTCTACGGTTGTTGCGACGGCGGTTGCCCATTAAAAAATTTGAGTAGCATTGCATTGAGGGTTTGGCTTATTTTTTTATTTTTTGTCTTCCCTCCCTTCTTAATATTGCTTGGTACATCCCATAGTAGGCTGACATGGGGAGGTCCAAAAATAAGGAAAATTGTTATCCATAGTTACCGTAATTTGTGTTGTTCAACTAAAAAGAGCATTTTTATATGTGTATCTTTAAAAAAGATTATGTATAGTATAATTGTAACTATATTAGGGTGTGGCACTACAGTTTTTACCTTTTTAGTAATCTTTTTCTTATATTTGAAATGTTGTTACAATTAAGATTATAAAAATAGGGAACTAAAGAAACTTGAAAATGTTGTTTAAAAGAATACAGAAATTGGAATACATTGCTATTTATTATGTGAAGTAATGTTTGATCTCTCTAGGACTAAAAAATATGTCTTGAATTTGAATGATGTTCAGTGAAGTAAATACTTACAATGAACTAAGTAACATGTGTATCGACCCTTCTAAATCATAACTTTCACCCTCTCCTCCGCTAAAAAGGAATATCTACATCTGTGCTTTGTGTCTGTTCCGGAGTCACAGGCCACGTCTGGTTTTTGTTTTCTTTAAGACCAGCTCTGATTTTTTTTTTTCAAGAGCAATTGTCTTCATATATCCAAGTTATTGAATCCATTTGCTGAAACTATTTACTTTTTTATCCTGACAAAGGGTCTGAAACAGAGCTGTCTGTGTGTAAAATATTGCATACCACAAGCACACCTCCTGCCCCCTGCCAGCAGCACAGCACTCTCTGTAAAGATAGCTGATATATGACTCTCCATTTATTTAGAAAGTTAACATGTAGAAGTGAGCTTGTACAAATCAATTACACACTCCCACAGGGTATGCAGGTTTGTGAGTAAGAATGGGTTTTCAGGCTTGCTGCTACCATGGGTTCAAGGCAAATCCTGGAGAAACTGTTTCAAAGAAAGCATAAGAAAATCTTAAAAAATGTATGGGGGGGGGGGGGGTAAGGGTCAGTAAGGAACTTGTACTTTAATTCCGATTGCTAACTCTCTTGGCAATCAATCCATTTGCTGTCTTTTATTTATTTATTTCAGGTACTTATATAGCGCTGTCAATTTACACAGCACTTTACATATACATTATACATTCACATCAGTCGCCACCCCTCAAGGAGCTTACAATCGAAGGTCCCTAATTAACATTCATACATACACATCAATTTCGACAGGATCCAATTAACCTAACAGCATGTCTTTGGAGTGTGGGAGGAAACTGGAGAACCTGCAGGAAACCCACACAGGCACAGGAAAACATGCAAACTCCAGGTAGGTAGTGTTGTGGTCAGGATTCAAACCAGTGACCCTTTTGCTGCTAGGTGAAAGTGCTAACCACAACACCACTGGGCCGCCCACTTTGTTATGTTGTTCTTATTGGGGGCCCTTGTTTTTAATTTTATTTGTGGTTGATTTGATAATGACAGTCAATTTAGGATTTTACTCAGTAGCACTTTTAATAAATAAAAATTAAAAATAAAACGTTTTTTTTTTTTTTTTTTGCTGCAAAGCTTCCAAAAATAGATTTTTGTTTCAGGGTGTACTATTTGGGTGTTTTTTCTTTACATTGGGGGTTGTATTGTTTTCTTTTTTCTATGGTAATAGGGCCTTTATAAGTTTAACTGATCTTTTTTTCTGCAAGGCTTCTCTTTTTTCTTATACATTAATAGAAAAAAACAACACGTACAAGAACAGTTTGCACCTAAACCACCTCACAATATATTACTCATATTCACGGCACTCCCCTATCCCCATATATAAAATTAAAGTTAGAAATGCACCGGTTAGGCCTAATATACCTGACTAAAACCATCCTACTACTGGCCAATTTTACACAGATATATCTGCAGTATCATAAAGAAGTCTTACTACACCTTCTTTTCTCCTGCTGTCCCCATGTGATAAATTATATGTAACATATTGTCCTGTCTTTCTAGCTTGTCTCCTTGCTGAGATAACATGGTTGACAGTACATCCCTTCAACCCACCCCCCCCCCCCCACTACTTTTTACCCACTCATCTAGCAAGGAGACAAATAGGTTAATTAGTTATGATTGACAGCACTTTCCAGAGACATCACTAGCTATGTATGGGGAGGAGGTGTGTCATAAAGTTACATATTTAGTCAGGTTGAAAAAAGACACAAGTTCATCTAGTTCAACCATAAAAATAAATAAATAAAAAATAATATCATACTATCTCATATACCCAGTCCTATACCCACAGTTGATCCAGAGGAAGGTGAACTACCCCAGCAAAGCATGATCCAATTTGCTACAGCAGGGGAAAAAATTCCTTCCTGACCCCCCAAGAGGCAATCGGATTTTCCCTGGATTAACTTTACCTATAAGTATTAGTACCCAGTTATATTATGTACATTTAGGAAATAATCCAGGCCTCTCTTAAAGCAATCTACTGAGCTGGCCAGAACCACCTCTGGAGGGAGTCTATTCCCTATTGTTACAGCTCTTACTGTGAAGAAACCTTTCTGTATTTGGAGATAAAATCCCCTTTCCTCTAGACATAAAGTTTGCCCCCTTGTCTGCTGTGTTGACCATAAAGTGAATAACTCAACACCAAGTTCACTATATGGATCCCTTATATATTTGTACATATTGCTCATATCCCCCCTTAATCTCCTCTTCTCAAGAGAGAATAAAATCAGTTCCTTTAACCTTTCCTCATAGCTGAGCTCCCCCTTGCCTCTTATCAGTTTGGTTGCCCCTCTCTGCACTTTCTCCAGTTCCCTGATATCCTTTTTGAGAACTGGTGCCCAAAACTGAACTGCATATTGGCTAGCCCACTTTCTCTCTTCTGAAATTCCCACAATCCTTCTCGTGATTTCAACATCCCTGCTAATACAAACACTCCTGCTTCTTCTAGACATGTGCACAACAAAAAAATTCGTTTATTTTCGTTTCGTTTTTTTCGTTTCCGAAAAAAAATAGTTTTTTTTCGTTTCGTTTTTTTAGTTTCCGTTGATTCGTAACGATTCGTACATTCGTAAGTCGTCGGTGTTCGGATTCGTAACGATTCGTACATTCGTAAGTCGTCGGTGTTTGGATTCGTAACGATTCGTACATTCGTAAGAGTTATTTTTTTGTTGATTCGTTTTTTCGTTTAATTTTCGGACGCATTCGTATTTATTCGTACATTCGTAACATTCGTAAAATTCGTAGATTCGTAATCGGAGCATAATTCATAATTTTATGTAATGTGTATGCTATTATTACATTTTAATAATTTACAAATCGAAAAAAAAAGTTACGAATCGAAAAAAAAAAAGTTACGAATCGAAAAAAAAAGTTACGAATGTACGAATTTTTTGTTCAATCCATTCGAAGCACGTTTAGCAGCACCATTGTAAGGGACACGGAAAATTACTAATTCAACAAAAAAAAAAGTTATGAATGTACGAATTTTTTCGTTCGTTTTCGTTTTTCGGATTTTCTTCATTAGTACATTCGTTGTTTCTAATTTGTTTTTTTTTCGGATTTTCGTTGTCTTTTGGATTTGTTCGATTCAAATGATTCGTCAATCGGATTCGTACGATTCGAACGATTTGTTATTCGGATTCGTATGATTTGAACGATTCGTTCATTCGTACGAAAACGAACGAACGAAAATAACGAAAAAAAACGAAAACGAATTGCACATGTCTATCTTCTTCTAAACTTCTTAGTCTAACCTCTTCATTTAACCTGAAGCAATGGGTACAGGCTTCTACTCACCCTGATGGCAACACCATTGAACTTGTATTCTCCTACCTATGCACTCCATGCAACTTCTCAAACAATCTTTTTCCTCTCTCTCTCCGACCATCACCATATTAGTTTCTCTCTCTCCCTGTCTTCCACCACCTTTCCCTCCAATCGCCTAACCATCACCTGTAGAAACTTTCGCAACTTCAACTCTTCTCTCCTCTATTCTGCTACTGGCCACCTCTGAATGACAAAATCTCTCCCCTATCCTGCCCCAACCAAGTCACTTCCATCTACAATAAATCCCTGTCCTCCACCCTGGACAAGCTCGCTGCCCTCACTACACGCAGAATCAGGCCTCAACCCTTACAACCCTGGCAAACAGATGACACTAAAATTCTCAAAAACGTAGTCGCGCTCTTGAGCGTCTGTGGCACAAGACTACGTCTCTCAAAGACTTCAACAAATACAAATCTGCCCTCCAAAAATACTTTTCTTTCCTCCACACTGCCAAACAGACCTATTTTACAACTCTTATTAACACCTTCTCATCCAGTCCCCATAAACTTTTCTCTACCTTCAACTCTCTACATCATCCTCCACTGCCTCCGCCCACTGACTCACTCACTGCCCAGGAGATTGCTAATCACTTCAAAAACAAGATTGATGCAATCCGTGATGAAATCTCCACTCTACAGGTATCTCCCCCAGTTAAGACCCCATATCAACAGGTACAGTTGACACTCCCCTTTTTCAAATCTGCTACTACAGACAAAGTTGCTAAACTTCTTTCTAACGCCCACCTGCCCCCTGGACCCTATTCCCTCTCAAATACTACGGTCGCCCTCTGACTCTATCCTACACTCTCTAACCCACATCTTCAATCTCTCCCTCACCTCTGGCATTTTCCCCAACGCTCTTAAACATGCACTGGTCACCCCCATACTTAAAAAGCTGTCCTTGGACCCTACCAATCTTAACAACCTACACCCTATCTCCTTGCTCCCCCTTTCCTCTAAAGTCCTTGAAGCCTGGTTTACAACCAATTTAGTCACCACCTCATTAAGAATAACCTTCTTGATCCTCTTCAATCTGGATTTCGCCCTCAAAACTCCACAGAAACTGCTCTTTTAAAACTCACAAATGACCTACTAACTGCAAAAACCAACGGACACTATTCTGTACTCCTACTTCTGGACCTTTCAGCTGCCTTTGACACGGTTGACCACCCCCTTCTCCTCAAAAAACTTTACTCCCTTGGTCTCCGTGACTATGCTCTTCAGTGGTTCTCATCCTACCTATCCAAACGCACCTTCAGTGTCACTTACAATTCTACTTCCTCCACTCTTCTTTCCTTCTCCATCAGGGTCCCCCAAGGTTCTGTTCTTGGACCTTTTTTATTTTCAATCTACACCTCTTTCCTGAGTCAGCTATATTGAAAGCCTCTCACGGCTTTCAATATAATTTCTACGCTGACGACACACAAATCTATCTCTCCAGCCCTCAACTCACTCCATCAGTCTCCTCCCGCATCACTAACTTACTAACAGACATATCTGTATGGATGTCACACCACTTCCTCAAACTCAACTTGTCTAAAACCGAGCTTATATTATTCCCCCTGACTTATCTGTCAAGAGCAATGGCACAACCATCCACCCATCCCCACATGTCAGCATGCTAGGTGTTATCCTGGACTCTGAACTCTCTTTTCGGCCTCACATCCAATCATTTTCAAAAGCTTGCAGCCTCAACCTCCGCAACATCTTTAAACTATACCCATTTCTAACCAATAAAACCACAAAGCTCCTGATTCACTCCCTGGTTATCTCTCGCCTTGACTACTGCAACATCTTGCTCATTGGCTTACCTTTAAATAGACTATCCCCCCTTCAGTCCATCATGAATGCTGCTGCCAGACTCATCCTTCTTACAAACCGCACAGTGTCTGCTACCTCTTTCTGCCAATCCTTCCATTGGCTGCCACTTGCCCAACAAATTCATTTCAAAATACTAACAATAAGTTCACAACTCTGCCCCCAGCTACATCACTAGCCTTGAAAAAAGGAATAAGGAAAAAAGCCGCCACAATCCGAATTCCAACCACTGCGCCTCAGATCTGACCAAGTAAAGAGAGCACGAGACTAAAGCAGCCACTTAAGAAGAAATATATGAAAAAGTGGATCAAGCGATGGTCCGATTGGACTGAATCTTGAACAGTAGCGCTCAACTGATATAGATTAAATGCTAAATAATGTATAGTGCAATCATAAAATAAATAAATAACTAAGTTATAATATGTGCACACACCCACGTGTTAAGTGAATCATACAAAAATGAAAAGAAAAACAGTATGATATATAATGTGAATTATATTCAAGGAGACATATATTAGAAACAATATCCCCAAAATAGTGATAAGTTGTGCCACACTGTTGCACTAATGTTCCAGCAAAAAATAATCACAGCAAAAAAATGTGTTATTGATCAAAAAGAAAAGTTCCTCTGACGAAACCGTGAATATTCTCAAAATAACAATAGTGTAATCTTCTTATCTTCCACCACACCGTTGTGCTCAATGTGCCACTCCCATAGGAAACTCACTCACCACAATATATTGCCCGCACTTTCGCGCCGGGCACATCAGCTTAAATTATCTCAAACAGCCAATCGGTGGTCCTCCTGTTTTATCCACTCAGTGCTTATAAAGTTGTCCCACATGTAAAAATGAAAAAGTGCTCCAATAGTGTAATACAGTAAAAGTAATTTATTTCACGCTAAAATCAAAGCTTCAACCAATTCACTCACATTTGAACAGATTAAAATCCACCACAGCAGATATCACTCCAGTAAATTCAACTCTGCAACTCCACTTCTAAGCAAAGGTAAAAACAATGGTCACGGCGGACCCGAGGTGTGTGCGACTATATAGTCTAGATCTCACCGTTTCCCATCCGCCAATGTCCATAAACGAGTGATCGCAACACCGTATCTCTGTTTGTAATAAAAAGCTGTTGTTCACTGCAGATGAACGCCGCTTAGCCACGCCCCCGACATGTTTCGTCACATAGGGACTTAATCATGGGGTTGGCCAAGCGGTGTGTCACTCATGATTATATACCCGCCCCTCCCTTCCCATTGGTGGAGTGTTTTACCCTATTATATCTTGCACAGGTGTGTCCCCCGTGCTAGTGCACGTAATGACGGTCCCATGTGCGGCATCGCGCACCCCCAGCTGCTGACGTGCCTCCCCTACACAGATCACAGCCGTCGCTGTATCTTGCAATGTCTCGTGCGCATGCGCCAGACACGCGCTGTGCGCCGATCCCATTGGTGGAGTGTAGGCACCAATCAGGAATAGCCACCGTTCATTCAGACCATCAGATGGTCAGATGGGAGACGGTGAGATCGGTGAGACGGTGAGATCTAGACTATATAGTCGCACACACCTCGGGTCCGCCGTGACCATTGTTTTTACCTTTGCTTAGAAGTGGAGTTGCAGAGTTGAATTTACTGGAGTGATATCTGCTGTGGTGGATTGGAATTCATATGTTGCTGATTTTAATCTGTTCAAATGTGAGTGAATTGGTTGAAGCTTTGATTTTAGCGTGAAATAAATTACTTTTACTGTATTACACTATTGGAGCACTTTTTCATTTTTACATGTGGGACAACTTTATAAGCACTGAGTGGATAAAACAGGAGGACCACCGATTGGCTGTTTGAGATCATTTAAGCTGATGTGCCCGGCGCGAAAGTGCGGGCAATATATTGTGGTGAGTGAGTTACCTATGGGAGTGGCACATTGAGCACAACGGTGTGGTGGAAGATAAGAAGATTACACTATTGTTATTTTGAGAAGATTCACGGTTTCGTCAGAGGAACTTTTCTTTTTGATCAATAACACATTTTTTGCTGTGATTATTTTTTGCTGGAACATTAGTGTAACAGTGTGGCACAACTTATCACTATTTTGGGGATATTGTTTCTAGTATATCTCTCCTTGAATATAATTCACATTATATATCATACTGTTTTTCTTTTCATTTTTGTATGATTCACTTAACACGTGGGTGTGTGCACATATTATAACTTAGTTATTTATTTATTTTATGATTGCACTATACGTTATTTAGCATTTAATCTATATCAGTTGAGCGCTACTGTTCTTCATATTAGTTGAGCGCTACTGTTCAAGCTTCAGTCCAATTGGACCATCGCTTGATTCACTTTAGATTGTAAGCTCTAATGAGCAGCGCTTTCTGATCCCGCCTGTATTGTATTGTAATTGTACTGTCTGCCCTAATGTTGTAATGCCCTAATGTTGTAAAGCGCTGTGTAAACTGTCCGCGTTATATAAATCCTGTATAATAATAATAATATTCCAGATGAGGTCTTACTAATGATTTGTACAGGGGCAAAGTGATATATCTCTTTCTGGAGTCCATACATCTCTTAATACAAGAAAGGATTTTTCTCACTTTGGAAACCGCAGCTTGGCATTGCATGTTATTATTGAGCTTATGATCTACCAAAACCCCTAGATCCTTCTCCACTACAGATCCCCCCAGTTGTACTCTCCCTAGTATGTATGATGCATGCATATTCTTAGCCCCCAAGTGCATAACTTTACATTTATCAACATTAAACCTCATTTGCCACTTAGTCGCCCAATTAGACAGTGCAGGTCAGCTTGTAAATTGGAGACATCCTGTAAGGACGTTATTCCACTGCATAGTTTGGTGTTATCTGCAATGATTGAAATTATACTTTTAATCCCAGACCCTATATTATTTATAAAGGTATTAAAAAGTAAGCCTCCCAGCACTGAACCTTGGGGTACACCACTGATAACCTTAGACCATTCAGAGTAAGAATCATTAATCACTACTCTCTAAATTTGGTCTTTTAGACAGTTTTCTATCCATTTACAAACTGATCTTCACCTTTCGTGTCACTCCGAACACTCTCAGCACACTCTCTGTGATGGCACTGGCTCATTCTTCCGACACGTTGCATCACAGGTCACATGATTTTATCAAGGGAATTCCCTTGTGATGCAACGCGTCGGGAGGAGGAGCCAGTGACATCACTGAGAGTGTTCCTAGAGTGAATTGAGGAGGAGCAGGGCTTACAGCCAAGCCTGACTGTTTCAGCACTCGCACGGTCAACGCTGGGTACATGTGAGTGAATTGGCTTACATTTCAAACAAATAGTTGGTACACACAGTGTTGCGCGATGATGCTTTCTTGTTTGTGTTTTATGTCCATCTGAATACTGAGGAGATAAAAACGGCAAAGAAATAAACGGCTGAGAATATTCATTGATATAAGAAAAAGAAGCTGTTTGAAAAAAGAAACTGTACAAAGGAGGAAATTGTATAAGGAATATCTTTATATGCTATTTCTATATAAGCTAAGATACTAAGCAAAAGGACTGTAAGGACTAATTACAAGGATCTGTTTGCCAGTGTATTTACTTTTTTGCTATTGTCCCATCTGCATTCATTTATTACATCCGACCTGCTAATTGATTGATAGCTGATTGATCGGTGTGCTAATTGATTGGTATGTGTATGTGCTTTGGGAGATAGATAGATTTTCTCACAGTTTTGAGTATTTCCTACCAGCATCACTAATTGGCAGGATCACAGTAGAGCACAGCACGGATTAGTGCTACATATTTTTATACATTGGATTGTTTACAGCAAATTTGTTTTGCACAACAGTTTGCACATCTTATGCTTATTTGCACATTACCCATTTGTTTACATTTGCATTTTGCACAATTTATTAGCATTTTTGCACAAGGAATTTCAAAGCACTTGCTTACTGGGCACTTAAATGAGTCGGACTGTTCCAAATGATATAGACCAAATCTCTAGCCATATCTGTTTCTCTGTTTAAACATGTACTTTTCCATTTCTTTTTTGTAATTGACCACTATTTCCCTGTTCCCCCTCTAGGTGGCACCATCCCTTCCCTTTGGTGATGCTGGGGCTTTGGACGTCCAGGTCCGTTGTATCTTCCCAGCAAAGGTGAGGGAGTGGACTTTTAATTTTGTCCCTCCCTCTATCCTCCCCCTACAGGCGTCCAGGCTGGTCCTGGGTGTCTCCGGGGGTTGGTCCTCTGCTGGCGGCATCCTCCGACATTTCCGGACGTCGCGCGCACGTGCGGGGCCCCGTACGTGCGCGCACGTTGATGACGTCACGCATTTGCGACGGAAATGATGCAGATGCAGGGCTCGAGCCTTCGGAGAACGCCGGGGGATTACACACAAGGCGGACATGACTGTCCGCCATTACTGGCCCTGGAGGCCCTGTTGGGACGCCGTTCCGGTCGCGGTGGTTCTCCGGGGGGGGGGGGAGGGGGTGGGACCCACCCGGCCACCCACCATTATCCTGAACCAATCAGGATTAGGAACACACATTCATAAGTCAGGCAGGTCTGAGTAAGGCACCTCATTCCTGCAGGAGGCCCAGCACATTCCAGATGCACCTGAGCCCTCAGTAAGTATCACCTTACCTTTCAGGGGATTTCTCTCTTGTCTCTTATATACAACCCTAAAAAAAAGGAGATTGAATGAAATCTTCCCCCTCCTCCTGTTCCCCCCTCTCATTTTTATCTCATAGATTCTATCCGAGACCTCTTTACCTGATCTCCTCAAAATTGGTGCACCTTTGTGGAGAATCAGGTGCATCGTTAGTCTGTGGCCTAAGTGATCCAATACTATATTGAAGGTAATGATAATCACCAACATAGAGTATATGTCTTCTCTCTTCTTTTTTCTCTCCAGTCACCCTCCCAACCCCCCTCCCTTCCCCTCCCTTCCCCTCCCTTCCCCCCCTTTCCTTCCCTGGTCCGTCCCTGTTCACCCCTATTCATTTATTTGTCACTTTTGATTTCACCCCCACCCCCCCCTTTTTCCCTTGCCCTACACCACTCCCTCTCCCTTCCCTTTTTCCCTCCACCCCCTCCTCCACTTCCCCTTCCTTTTGTTGTCCCCACGTTTACCCTCTCCCAGGTCAACGCAATCCAAGCACACATACCTCACTCCCCATACTTGCACAGTCACAACTCACTTTTCTTTTTCCCTACCTTCACCTCACACTTCACACACCAACGCTTGCCCCCTTTGTGTATTTGTTTCCCCTTTTCCCATTCCCCCCTATTCCTCCAACCCTCCCCTCCTCTCTTCCCCTCCCACTGCTTTTCCTATCACACTCCACATCCCCCATTTTCACACAACGGCTCACACCCCCGACTTCATTTCCGACCATCCCACTGCCTATTCCCCCTCTTTCCCCCCTTTTCCCTCCCCCCCCCCCCCCTCCCCCTTCCCCAGCCCCTTTTTCTTATTCTGCTATGTGCATGAAGCGCGCCATACACATATGCCTTTCCCAGTTATCCCCTTCCCTCCCTTTTCTCTCTTTTTTCTTCATTTTCTCACTTGTTTTTCCTTTTCCCTCATCCCCCCCTTCCCAACCCCCCTCTTCTTTTCTGTCTCTTTATTATTAGACATATCCCCATTTCACTACCCACCTTGTCTCTGATTACAATCTAACATCTATAAATACCTACCTTTCTATGAAATGAGACACACCCGATATATGAGGGGAACTGTGACCTTGAGGAGGTTGAGGCCAACCACCTGGGCCATACCATTCCCCCCAAAGCATGGGGAAAAATGCCACTCCCAACCATGCCTGAGGGACTCTCTCTCATAAAGAGCACTTTCTTTCTCCCTTTTGCCCCCACTATATATAAACGTGCTCCTTAATGACTTTTTGGTATATTCCAGGAGTCTGCTATCGTGGGTGTCCGACTGTTGGGTCTCCCCCGCCTCACTTTGGCTTCTCCCCCCCCCTGCCCTCCGTGCCCCCGGGCGCCCATCCAGGGGTCTCCTTCACTAGGCCAGTTCGAATGTGTGACTCCTCGTAAGATATATACGGCTTGGACGATCCCATGTATCCTGATTCACCAATGAGAAGTGGGAATTGGTAGCCACCAGGAACAACGACGGGACTTCCTTACAAATACCCATGCAGAAGACTATCTCACACACTACACCCATACCGGTAATTATATCGATAATAATATATAAAAATATATATGGACATGAGTATAAATATACAGAAACATATAACTGAGAAGTTGTTGTTACAATGTCTTTTTATTTCCAGCTGACAAAAATACTCTGAGGAAGACCAATACAGACAACAGGTCGAAACGCGTCAGTTTTTTTGTCACACGCTATAATCACTGCTTCTGATTCCATTAGTAGTGGTGTTAGGGGATTTTTCGCTGGTTTTATTCTGTGTATTGTGTTTGTATTTTTTATTCTGTATGGGCTTGTGTTTTTACATTCCTTTTTATGTGTCATTTTTTATAAAAAAACTTTGAATAAACATTGCAAATTGATTTGGATGGTTTTTGGTCCATTATTCCATATAACCGTCTGACTACCTCTATCAGACGGCTATTGCTGCCTAAAAGCCCCACCACCGGGGGAGAACCTTTTTCTTTTTTACATTCCAAAGTATTTAGTAAATAAATAAAAAAAATAAAAAATTCTGCTACTCCTCCTGAGTATTACGATACCACATGTGTGGGACTTTTCCACAGCCTGGCCACTTAGAGTGGCCCAACATGCAGGGAGCGCCATCATGTGTTCTAGGAGCATAAATTACACATCTAACTTGTTGACTACCTATTACACTTTAGGCCCTGGAGCACTATTAGGCCCTGGATCACCAGGACAATGACATGTGACACTGACGTGCCACTGATGACAGATGGCACTGATACGTGGCACTGATGACACATGACACTGATGTGGCACTGATGACAGATGCCACTAATACGGGCACTGATGACACGTGACACTGATGACACATGGCACTAATATGTGGCACTGATGACAGATGGCACTTATACGTGGCACTGATATCATGTGGCACTAATACGTGGCACTGATGAGAGATGGAACTAATACATGGCACTGATGACAGATGGCACTAATACGTGGCACTGATGACACGTGACACTGATGACAGATGGCACTGATACGTGGCATTGATGACACATGACACTGATAACAGATGGCACGTGACACTGACAGGTGGCATTGATGACAGATGGCACTAATATGTGGCACTGATGACAGATGGCACTAATATGTGACACTGATGACACGTGACACTGATATGGCGCTGATGACAGATGGCACTATGTGGCACTGATGACATGTGGCACTGACGTGGCACTGATGACAGATGGTACTTATACATGGCACTGGGGACAGGTGGCACTGGGGACAAATGGCACTGGGGACAAATGGCACTGGGGACAGGTGGCACTGACAGATGGCACTGGGGACAGGTGGCACTGGGGACAGATGGCACTGGGGACAGGTGGCACTGGGGACAGGTGGCAGTGGGGGCAGATGCAGCGGGGACAGATGGCACATTTTTTTTTTTTTTACTCACATCCGCTGCAGCCGTTCATCTCTCCCTCCTCACACGCTGTCCCTGTGTGAGGAAGGAGAACGGCGCTGAGAGATGATCTCATATGTTTACATATGAGATGATCTCTCATTGGATACTGCGATCGCGCTGTAAACGGCCACTATGATTGGCCGTTTACAGCGATCTGTGACTGGCTGTGTCCGAGGGACACGGCCAGCACAGAATTTCCCCGATGCGCGCTCTCAGGAGCGCGCATTGCGGAAGTAAACAGGAGGACGTCCAGGGACGTCCTCCCGGCAGGGAGCGCCCGCGCTGTAACCGTTTTCCTGCTATAGCCCGGGCGTGAAGAGGTTAATTAAGGTTTATAAGAGCGCACTAATTGTTTACATTAATGTTTACATTATTTCATGATTTGTCCAAGTGTGAGAGCACTTTTATTGGTTGCAGCTTTATCATTTGGTTATCTCTTTTAATATTTTAAATTTTTGGGGGATTTTTTATTTCATATCAGCGCTTTAGTAAATCACCTATTCATATAACCGACACTGTGGTCGAATAATTCTGGGGACTCCTCCATGCATGATGGTGGGGCTACGGAAGCAGTAAGTGTATACAAGGAGCCAGTGGAATAGGCCGCTTTGGCAGCTGCGCTGGAAGGCAAACTACTCTAAACCTGGGTGATAAAGGATGAGGAGGATGAGGACGGCTTCGTTATCCACTACAACCAACTCTTCTACATGTTGTGGCTCAATAACACGGCCAGCAGCAGCCAAAAAGGACAAGCGTGCCCCACGGCCACCTGCAGAGGATGCACCATGTCCACGACCACCACAGTTGACTGTAGACACAGAGGCTGCTTGCCCTCTTTTAGTGACCTATGAGCTGATGCCTCTCCTTGGAGGTCTTCCAGACATGATGTATTTTTTGTTTTGCAACACCACACTACACTGTATTAGATACTGTGTACACCACCTGCACTGTATTAGTAACTGTACAAAGGCTGCATTGTATTGTATACTGTGTTCACCGCCTGAAGTGTATTAGAAACTGTACACACTGTATTAGATACTGTGTACACTGCCTGCACTGTATTAGCAACTGTACAACAGCTGCACTTTATTATATAATGTGTACACCACCAGAAGTGTAGTAGAAACTGCACACGCTGTATTAGATACTGTGTACACTGCCTGCACTGTATTAGCAACTGTACACCGCGGAAAGCACTGTAGATATAGGCTACACTGAATGCAGAATATATATATATATATATATATATATATATATATATATATATATATGTAGCGCTGGCTCCTGACGAGCAGGCGCTATTGTTTTTCAAAAATTAAGTTGCCTAAAGCCACAGTTGGGCTTCAGGATAATTTCTCTAAATTTCTGGTTTCAGTACCAGTCCAGCTGGGTTGCACTGGGTTCTCCTTGACCGCAGGTGACGCTATCACCGCTGGCAAGAGTAGAAACGCAGTCTAGCTGGATGCATTGAATGCCACTTGTCTCTCGGAACCAGCCCAGTGGGAGTGTTTTCCTGCTGTGATTCTGGGGGGTGGTATTTAAGGTACCGACGCCATGTTGGCGGGGGATTATTTTCTGTCCGTTTGGTTCTGGTGGTCCTCCTGACCCAGCCCTATGGTCCTTCTGGCCTGGGGTGCGGAACTATGCATCCTGTGTCTCAGGGCTGGCTCGCCTGAGGCAACGCAACTGAAGGGATAGGATCGAGTGACTTTCGAAGCCTACTGATCCAGGGATGGTCCGGTGCCGTCTCATCTGAAGGGAGAGGCCCAGCAACTGAAGGACCCCAGGGGAGGACTCTTTCAGAAGTCCGTGAGCAAGGCTGGTTTCTCTGAAGAAGCCTGGAGACTTAGTTGAAGGACGCAACCTGGATCAACACTCATACGGTATCGCCGGATTGACTGAGAGAAACTGGTACCGTATGTCAATTCTTTAAATTCATCCAAATCCCTCAGTAACGCTCAAGTGTAACTTACAAGTCTGTGGCAGAGACTTTATCGAGCATCCCACCGGTTGCTAGGCCTAGTGAGAGAGGTCTATCCAGGGGTTGTCGAATCCAGTTTGTGGAACAGTTTTATCCTCTGGATTCTTCTAATATCTTCAACCTGCAATTTTAAGTACCTGAACTCACCCCTAACCCTCTACCCTTTTTTAAGAGACTTGGTCTTTTTTATAAATAAATAACCCAAAAGAGGATTTAGTGTCAGTTTCAACATTCTTTGGGCCACTTTCCACGGAATCCCCAAGACAGAGAAGCAAGTGAGGTAACGGTAAGCCCAAAATAAAACCAGCAGCTCCTTCAGGGGTTAGTGCTACATATATATATATATATATATATATATATATATATATATATATATATATATGGCAACCGGTAGTATAAATGTAAACAGTTCAAAACACTGGATGTTATAAATACTAAAACAGCGCTAATAATTAAATGAATAATATAGTAATATTATAAACCAGTGGCAAACACCCTAGTTCAATTCATATGTAGCAGACGGTTAAGGTACAACAGTTAAAAGCATTGAAGACATTCAGGGTGTAAGGGACAGTTCAAAATATCAGAGGTGTTAAAGGTAATCTATAGTTGTTATCCAAGCGTGTCTTCCACCAGAGAATAGAGAGATCCGTAATCCACCATGTGCACCACACTCCCCCAGGGGCTCAAACTCACCAGATGCCTCTAATATGCAAGCCTTAGGTTTGGTATATATCAGCTGCTTTAATCACTGGTCCTCACCAACCCAGGAAACGACCGTTGCAGGGGCACAAACACGTACCATAAAATACAAGAATAATACTAATAGTGTAATTCTGTTTATTTATGATATAATTCCCCATACATCACATAAATCATCAACAAGCAAAATATAAATCACCCAGAGGGTGCTGTCAGAAGAGGGAATGTATTCCTTTGCAGACACTGCAAACATTTCCGGGTAGAGGGCAATGGCTAGGTGGAGCGCACGTGTCACATCCGGGATAGTGTGCTAGTCATATATATATAATCTAACAAAAGTGAGTAAACCCCATATTTAAAAATATTTTATTCTATTTTTTCATGTGACAACACTGAAGCAATTACACTTTACTACAATGTAAAATAGTGAGTGTACAGCTTGTATAACAGTGTAAATTTGCTGTCCCCTCAAAAAAACTCAACACACAGCCATTAAAGCCTAAACCACTGGCAACAAAAGTGAGTACGCCCCTAAGTTAAAATGTCCAAATTGGGCCCAATTAGCCATTTTTCCTTTCCAGTGTCATGTGACTCATTAGTGTTAAAAGGTCTCAGGTGTGAATGGGCAGCAGGTGTGTTAAATGTGGTGTTACCGCTCTCACTCTCTCATACTGGTCACTGGAAGTTTAACATGGCACCTCATGGCAAAGAACTCTCTGAGGATCTGAAAAAAAAGAATTGTTGCTCTACATAAAGATGGCCTAGGCTATAGGAATATTGCCAAGACACTGAAACTGAGCTGCAGCATGGTGGCCAAGACCATACAACGATTTAACAGGACAGGTTCCACTCAGAACAGCCCTCACCATGGTCGACTAAAGAAGTTGAGTGCACGTGCTCAGCGTCATATCCAGAGATTGTCTTTGGGAAGTAGACATATGAGTGCTGCCAGCATTACTGCAGAGGTTGAAGGGGTGGGGGGTCAGCCTGTCAGTGCTCAGGCCATACGCCACACACTGCATCAAATTGGTCTGCATGGCTGTCGTCCCAGTAGGAAGCCTCTTATAAAGATGATGCACAAGAAAGCCTGCAAACAGTTTACTGAAGACAAGCAGACTAAGGACATGGATTACTGGAACCATGTCCCGTGGTCTGATAAACCTATTTGGTTCAGATGGTGTCAAGCCTGTGTGTGGTGGCAACCAGTTGAGGAGTACAAAGACAAGTGTGTCTTGCCTACAGTCAAGCATGGTGATGGGAGTGTCATGGTCTGGGGTTGCATGAGTGCTGCAAACTGGGGAGCTACAGTTCATTGAGGGAACCATGAATGCCAACATATACTGTAAAATACTGAAAGCAGAGCATGATCCCCTCCCTTCAGAGACTGGGCCGCAGGACAGTATTCCAATATGATAACAACCCCAAACACCCCTCCAAGACGACCACTGCCTTGCTAAAGAAGTTGAGGGTAAAGGTAATGAACAGGCCAAGCATGTCTCCAGACCTAAACCCTATTGAGTATCTGTGGGGCATCCTCAAATGGAAGATGGAGGAGCGTAAGGTCTCTAACCTCCACCAGCTCCGTGATGTCTTAATGAAGAAGTGGAAGAGGACTCCAGTGGCAACCTGTGAAGCTCTGGTGAACTCCAAGCCCAAGAGGGTTAAGGCAGTGCTGGAAAATAATGGTGGCCACACAAAATATTGACACTTTGGGCCCAATTTGGACATTTTCACTTAGGGGTGTACTGACTTTTGTTGCCAGCGGTTTAGACATTAATGGCTGTGTGTTGAGTTATTTTGAGGGGACAGCAAATTTACACTGTTATACAAGCTGTACACTCACTACACTACTTTACATTGTAGCAAAGTGTCATTTCTTCAGTGTTGTCACATGAAAAGATATAATAAAATATTTACAACAAATGTGAGGGGTGTACTCACTTTTGTGAAATATTTCAAACAGATTTGTGGAATAACCATGGGCGCGAAATTTGCACCCAGTGTAGCCAACCTCTACATGGCAGAATGGGAAGAGGAGGCCTTATACAAAAAATGTCCCCAGCAACTCCTCCTTTTCAAAAGATTCATTGATGATATTATCGTAATTTGGGCAGCAGACAGGGAAAGCCTGATTGACTTTGGTTTTAATCTGAACACAAACACTAAGAACATTAAACTCACATGGGAGATAAGTGATGAAAAAATCCACTTCCTGGACCTAGAGATCTCTAAGGAAGAGGGAAGACTTGTGACACAGACGCATTTTAAACAGGTCGACAGGAATAGTTACCTACCGCTAGATAGTTGCCATTTTGCTCCCTGGCTTAATAATATTCCAAAAGGACAACTTATCAGGTTAAGAAGAAACTGCACAAAACCTGAAGTTTTTTATCGCTTGGAATATTTACTATTTTTGCACAGATTATTTATTGCATGAATTATTGTTCGCAATTTATGAAAATTGTTTTTGCACAGGAATTTTTATTTCGCCATTTGGATGCACTTTATTACTTATTTTATGTGGTTATTTATTTATTGAATACTGTATATTGGTATAGCACTGTTTAGTTACTTTGTTGCTATACACTGATGGTTTAAGATATTAATCCTCAGACGCTTCTTGGGAACCATCCTTCGGGGTCCCCCCTTAGGATTGGCATCCTATTCACTAGCAAGCGCCATATCTTTTACTACTTTTTATTTATTAATTATATATAAATTATTTGCAAGTGCCACGTTTTTTACTATTTTATATTAATCTAACTCAAGCTATCTCTCTGTCCACGCCAACAACACTACACACGCTGTAGGCAGCCTTATATACAGTGGCGACTGGTGAAATTTTAGGATGGGGGCGCCAGACCCCACCCTT
>CM053036.1:178594953-178663602 GCA_028564925.1 Lithobates sylvaticus
CCAGAAAACACCACAGCATCCTGTCTCAGTACTCTTCCCTAGTGCCACCAGCCTTGATGCAGGCAGTAGGCTGGCTTTTGGGAGGACTTATGCAAATCTCAAATTGCTTTGATGGTTGGGTATCAGTCTGGAGGAGTGGATTTGCATGCAGACCGCCACATGTGATGCTGAGCCTTCATGAATTAAAGTGAATGAAAAGAGAGGGCTAGAGACAGTCAGGCAGGAGAAGAAAGGGCAAGGATGCTGAGTGTTCCTCCAGCCAGGAAATGAAACAGGCTCTATTTAACCTGCTGCAGCTCACCGTGTTCAGTGAAATAAAAAAAAGACGTTTCAATATACAGTGGTGTGAAAAAGTGTTTGCCCCCTTCCTCATTTCCTGTTCCTTTGCATGTTTGTCACACTTAAGTGTTTCGGAACATCAAACCATTTTAAACAATAGTCAAGGACAACACAAGTAAACACAAAATGCAATTTGTAAATGAAGGTGTTTATTATTAAAGGTGAAAAAAAATCCAAACCATCATGGCCCTGTGTGAAAAAGTGATTGCCCCCTAAACCTAATAACTGGTTGGGCCACTCTTAGCAGCAACAACTGCAACCAAGCGTTTGCGATAACGTGCAATGAGGCTTTTACAGCGTCCTGGAGGAATTTTGGCCCACTCATCTTTGCAGAATTGTCCTAATTCAGTTACATTAGAGGGTTTTCGAGCATGAACGGCCTTTTTAAGGTCATACCACAACATCTCAATAGGATTCAGGTCAGGACTTTGGCTAGGCCACTCCAAAGTCTTCATTTTGTTTTTCTTCAGCCATTCGGTGGTGGACTTGCTGGTGTGTTTAGGATCATTGTCCTGCTGCAGAACCCAAGTTCGTTTCAGCTTGAGTACACGAACAGATGGTCGGACATTCTCCTTCAGGATCTCTTGGTAGACAGCAGAATTCATAGTTCCTTTTATCACGGCAAGTCTTCCAGGTCCTGAAGCAGCAAAACAGCCCCAGACCATCACACTACCACCACCATATTTTACTGTTGGTATAATGTTCTTTTTCTGAAATGCAGTGTTCCTTCTACGCCAGATATACCGTATTTATCGGCGTATAACACGCACCGGCGTATAACACGCACCCCAAGTTTAGGAGGGCATTTTAAGGAAAAAAAGTTTTAGGAGGGAAGTTTAGGGAAAAAAAACACTTACATTTAAGCGTCATTTGCAGCTTGCCCAGCGTCATTTGCAGCTTTGCCCAGCGTCATTTGCAGCTTGCCCAGCGTCATTGCAGCTTGTCAGCGTCATTTGCAGCTTGTCAGCATCATTTGCAGCTTTGCCCAGTGTAATGTGCAGCTTGCCCAGTGTGATGTGCAGCTTGCCCAGTGTGATGTGCAGCTTGCCCAGTGTGATCTGCAGCTTGCCCAGTGTGATCTGCAGCTTGCCCAGTGTGATCTGCAGCTTGTCAGCGTCATTTCCATCTTTTGCGCATTTGAAATTGCCGCCTAGAAAGACCGCGCGGCCGAAAAAAACCGAGCGTCGGCGGAAAAGCCCGAGCCGTCTGTTCGGCTCCTGCTCTCAGTCCCGCCTCCCTGCTGTTTCGGAAGCGAACGCAGGGAGGCGGGACTGCGAGCAGAGCGGAACAGACGGCTCGGGCTTTTCCGGCTCCACTCGCAGTCCCGCCTCCCTGCTGTTTCGGAAGCAAGCGCAGGGAGGCGGGACTGCGAGCAGAGCGGAACAGACAGATCGGTCTTTTTCGGCGGCGCTCGTTTTTTTTTTTCCGGCGGCGCTCGTTTTTTTTTTCGGCGGCGGCCGCTGTTTTAATTTTTTGGCCACTTTTTTTTGGGGTATCG
Organism: Lithobates sylvaticus; assembly: GCA_028564925.1. Lineage (NCBI taxonomy): Eukaryota > Metazoa > Chordata > Amphibia > Anura > Ranidae > Lithobates > Lithobates sylvaticus. The sequence goes on from CM053036.1 coordinate 178,596,791, forward strand.
GCGTATAACACGCACCCACGACTTTCCCCCCGATTTTAAGGGGGAAAAAGTGCGTGTTATACGCCGATAAATACGGTACTTGGACACACACCTTCCAAAGAGTTCCACTTTTGTCTCATCGGTCCACAGAATGTTGTCCCAAAAGTCTTGGGGATCATCAAGATGTGTTGTGGAGAAATTGAGACGAGCTTTGATGTTCTTTTTGCTCAGCAGTGGTTTTCTCCTTGGAACTCTGCCATGCATGCCATTTTTGCCCAGTCTTTTCCTGATGGTGGAGGCATGAACGCTGACCTTAACTGAGGCAAGTGAGGCCTGCAGTTCCTTGGACGTTGTTGTGGGGTCTTTTTGTGACCTCTTGGATGAGTCGTCGCTGCGCTCTTGGGGTAATTTTGGGCGGCCGGCCACTCCTGGGAAGGTTCACAACTGTTCCATGTCTTCGCCATTTGTGGATAATGGCTCTCACTGTGGTTCGCTGGATTCCCAAAGCTTTGGAAATGGCTTTATAACCCTTTCCAGACTGATAGATCTCAATTACTTTCTTTCTCAATTGTTCATGAATTTCTTTGGGTCTCGGCATGATGTGTAGCTTTTAAGGATCTTCTGGTGGACCTTACTGTGTCAAGCAGCTCCTATTTAAGTGATGCCTTGATTGTGAACAGGTGTGGCAATAATCAGGCCTGGGTGTGGCTAGAGAAATTGAACTCAGGTGTGGACAACCACAGTTATAGTATGTTTTAACAAGGGGGGCAATCACTTTTTCACACAGGGCCATGATGGTTTGGATTTTTTTTCACCTTTAATAATAAACACCTTCATTTACAAATTGCATTTTGTGTTTACTTGTGTTGTCCTTGACTATTGTTTAAATTGGTTTGATGCTCTGAAACACTTAAGTGTGACAAACATGCAAAGGAACAGGAAATGAGGAAGGGGGCAAACACTTTTTCACACCACTGTAGGAGGGAAGCCTGTACAACTGTGCATCAGTGAGCCTAGGTTCACATTGATGCAGTTTGGCATGTGATTTGACATGTCAAGTCGCATGCCAAATCGACCACTATTGCCGGTGTCTTGTCGAGAACTGTCCCTCATCTGATAGTGTCCGCCCTATACTGCACTTGCGCAGTACGGAGGACAAAGGAGACGCCAAAAGTTTCCGAAGAGGAACAGCTGAAAGTCAGCTCTATACGGCGCCTGCTCACTACATTTTGCCATGAGTCCAGGTTCAAGCCCCACCATCCAAGTGGACATAGAGCTAGAATATAAGTATGCCGAGCGCAGCGAGGCCGTGCCCGAAGCGTAGGGAGCAAAGCGAGTCAGCAAAGGGCCCTGTTACAAAGTGCTTACAACATCGGCAGCGTCTGACAAAATGTACTATTAAGTGCGCAGGCGCTGTGTAGAGCTGCTAATCAGCTGTTCATCTTTGGAGACTTTCGGCGTCTTCTTTGTCCTCCATACTGCGACATTATGTGATGGGGGGACCTTTCTCGTCAGAACACCGGCAATGGCACCGTTGCCAAAAGTAGTTTCTGTACTACTTTTGGCAACTTTGTGTGCAATTTCAATAGACATTTGTGAAGGTACCCGCACAGATGTCTTTGAAATCGCCCCAAAGTCGGACTGACACGCGGCATGAAATCGTGCAAGTTCAGGTGAACTTGCACGATTTCAATCCCGCATCAATGTGAACTTGGGCTAAAGGTAAAGCCCCATACACACGCGCGGATTATCCGAGGACCAGGTCGGTCGGATCCTGTCCGTCGTACTTTGTCTGATGTTGGTGTTGCGTACACACGGTCGGACAACGTTGTCGGAATATCCAGTCTGCAAGAACGTCGTGACGTAAGTCGTCTTCCACGAGACTAGAAAAGGCACCCGTCGGGCTCCCACGTCAGGCACCCGTCGGGCTCCTTCTGCTGATCCCGTGTTTATCGCGAGTTAGTTGAAGTTTGGGGACTTACGATTCACGCTTCTCAGTTTTGTGACTCAGATCGTTACTGCTCTTCAGTTTGTGCTTGTCGTGCGTATCTGTTTATTAGTGCGTGTAGTCAGTTCGCATTTGTTGGTCATTGCGGCCTATATCTTGATATAGGACGCTTTGATTTTCACTGCTTATTGTCTGCTCGTTTCTGGTATTCATTTCGTTCTTTCAGGCCTTGCTGTTTATCGGTGCTTTCTGTTTGTCCGTTCTGACCAGCCGACCGTTTGGGAGCTTGTGAGCGATGTTTCCCGTGCGTACTCGTCGCCGAGTTCGTGCTGTACGCGGAATTGGTGTCGGGCTTTTAGCTTTGAGCCAAGACCCGTCCATGAACAGAGTGACGAGGAGGATGTGGACCAAGAATTGGTTGCTTCAGCGTGATCAGTTCTCGCACATGCCTTTGCTTCGTGAGATCCGGGAGAATAATCCTGATGATTTCAGGAACTTTCTCCGGATGACGGACCCCGATTTTCACCGTCTTTTGGCTTTGCTGACCCCTTTTATCAGCCGGCAGGATACCTGCATGAGACAAGCCATTACTCCGGAGCATAGGCTTGTTACCACGTTGAGGTACTTGGCGACAGGGAGAAGTCTTCAGGATTTGAAGTTCTCTTCAGGTATCTCTCCCCAGGCCCTGGGAATCATTATTCCAGAGACCTGTTCTGCCATCATCGAGGTCCTGCAGGAGGACTATATTAAGGTAACATTTCTCCTTTACTATTCCCTTCTATGTATGCTCTGTTTGCTAATGACTTGTATTTTTGACCTCCTTCCCTAATTACCATGATTGCAATATGCTTTAATATGCTGTGCCCCTTTTGTCCTTCATGCATTTTTCCCTTCACTTACCTCACCAGCATGCTCTTCTGCCCCAATAGACACCTATGGCCTAGTCACTTAAGCAATGTCTTTTGTCTGATGCATAGTATTGTTTGCCCCCAAACACCCCCTAAAATATGCACAAATGTTTGCTGTGTGGTTTACTTCATGTAGAGCCCCTTTTTTTTTTTTTTTGGGGGGGGGGCAAACTCATTAGGAACCCCCTCCCCCAACTGCTCTGTCAGATGGTACCAATCCTCTATCTGCTGGCTTTCCCAAGGTCAATACACACTATATACCTACCTCTTTATAGTGGGCATCTTTAGGGATGAATTCAGAAAAGCATGTAGTGCAAGGGGCTGGCTCCATACTTTCCATTTCCTCTTTTTTTGTGTTCTTTCCCTCCTATTAGCTTGCTTGGTAATTTCAGAATGTCACAATGTGCTTTCCCTTTTTTTTTTTGGGGGGGGGGGGGGGGGGGGTTTGAAATGTTATTTTAGCTTTCCTGGGGGCTGCCAATAGTGTTAAGTAAGGAGGGTCTGGCCAAACTAGCACACATTATTGAGCCATTTGGCAATCAATGAAGTGCAGAGGGTTACCTGTCCAACCCCCCCCCCCCCCAAAACCCTAGTTATTGACAATGGCCCATCAGAAGTGGGGGGATTGATGGGGGGTGATTAATCTGTGAAGGGGAGCCTCTACTTTTCTGTGCAAATACTTTCCAGCCTCAAATTTTAAAGAATGCTCTTGTTCCAAGATGTTGATTGTCTAATCTGCTTGCAATGTTTATGTGCAAAGTGACTAATTTTTTTTTCTTGTTTCACTCCACAGTTCCCTTCCACGCCACAGGAATGGCAGACTGTGGCCTCCCACTTTGCCAGCCGTTGGGACTTTCCTAACTGCGGAGGGGCAATTGATGGGAAACACGTCCTCATCGTCCCACCGCCCAACTCGGGGTCCTACTATTATAATTATAAGGGGTTAAATAGTGTAGTGATGTTGGCGGTGGTGTTGGCGACATACGAGTTTATGTATGTGGACGTGGGGATGAACGGCCGGATCTCGGATGGTGGTGCCATTGCGCACACGGAGTTCTACTGGCGTCTCCAAAGTGGCAGTCTGTGCTTGCCACCTCCAGAGGAGAATGCTGAAGGACTCCCCTTCGTCTTTGTCGCAGATGAAGCGTTTGCGTTGACTCCCCATCTGATGAGGCCGTTCCCCATGAGGACCCTCACCCCAGACCAGAGGGTCTTCAACTACAGGCTGTCCAGAGCCCGAAGAGTTGCGGAGAACACTTTTGGCATCCTGGCCAGCCGCTTCCGCCTGTTCTTGATGGCTATTAACTTGGCGGAATACAAACTGAACCACATAGTTCTTGCCTGTTGCATATTGCACAACTTCCTCAAAAGACATAACAGGAACTATGTGGTGCCCGTTGGCCCAGATGTGGAGGGCCCTCCAAATGCTGACCTCACAGCCCTTCAAGTGGCACGTCCAGGCTTGCCCCCTCTAAATGCCCGCGCGGTCCGCAAGCAATATATGGAGTACTTTGTGGGTAGGGGGGCCATTGCTCTGCCTGACGATGTGTAAGAGGCATTTTTAAATAAATATTTTTTTTCAACCAACCTATGATTTCTTGTCATTTCCGTATTATAGCTTATTTGACCTTGAAATTTTTTCCCTTTGCCTTCGACAGTGGGAATGCACTTTCTGGGCAAAAGGAGGTAACAGTCTCTTCTTCCCAAAAAGATTATTCTCATGTTGTGTGTTTGATACCTAATCTTTGGTCTAGAGAAGGTTTGTAGTGCATAACTCACACCCAAAATACTCCTTTTCATCACCAGGTCAGACATGTGTGTATTCACAAAAATGCTGTGCTCCGTGTTTTCGTACAAAGCACTGTGGGTGTCATTTACATAAGTCAAATCCACTATGCTCTATAAGTGCAGTGAAAAAGTGCCCTGGAAAAGAAACTTGCAGTGCAAACTGGACTTGCCTTTAGTAAATAACACCCATTGCCCCCCAAATCCTTTACATTTGACATACATAATGCATTTTGTTTTTTAAATAAGGAAGCCACACATTTAGAAAAGTAAAAAAGTTTACTTGCAAAACATTCACAAGTGCGTTTACAAACTTCTTGCCCAAACTGACAACATCTTGGTTATTTACAACATTGTTTACAAACATTCCGCATTTGGTAAAAACAGGCATGGAGCAAAACAGAACCTAGGAACTAGGAAAGTTCAACTTTCTAAAGTGAAGACAAGATCAAACATGACTATATGTTCAAAGTGTGTTTGATCTTGCCTTCATCACATGGGGGGTCACCCCTGGAAAGTGGAAATTTAGAACATGCACACAATTTGGGTCTGAAAATGGTCATTATATGGTAAAACACATGCCTCGAATCTTCAAAAGTGCCATTTTCCATCATGGGGATGAATGGACGTTTTTTGGGGGTGCAACCCCTTCACCACAACCACTTTAGTAGTTCGTAAAGGGGTTGCACCCCCAAAAAAACGTTGTCATTCATCCACCATGATGGGAGCTAGCACATGTGGACACAATGTGTGCATGTTCCAAATTTAACACAGTTCTTAACTTGCAAATGTGTTCAGAAGCAGCCACAAATGTGTGTTAATTACTTGGTGCGTTTTCAGATTTTTCCTAAAACATCAATGATGTTCTTCAATTTTTGTTGAACATCATTGATGTTTTGCTTTATGTCATCTAGATCTCTATTGCAGACCATTATCTCCCCGATGAGTACGTGGGCACTCTCTGTGGTAAAGTGCGATTTTTCTTCCACAACATCCACGTCACCTAAAAACCAAAAACAAAAAAAAATAGGGTCTTGGAAATGAGGCAGCCATACATTGATTAGCTTACCAGTAGCTGTGTTCTCCCACACTCACCTGTTGTGGTGAAAAGTTCTCCAATTTCTATGATCTCTCCTCCTCCTCCTCCTCCTCCTCTGCATCTGCTCTTTCCCCTTTTTTGGGAGGTGTTGGTTTTGGGGTTTCCTCAGACGTCCCAAGTTTTCGCTCCCCTATGAGAATGTACAAAAGGAAGATTTAGCAACACAATCTTTTGAGGGCAGAAATAGGAAATGACAAACATTGCTTGAAAGTGAGGGACAATATTTTTGGGTGTCCAGTTACAAATGACACCAACATGAATGTAGTCACTTTGTAAAGGTCCTAAACTTATAGCTTTTTGGTCGACGTTTGGGTGATGGAGACCCCCCTCTAGTATCCACTGGAGCACATGTGTGGAAAAGCCTAATAAAAAGGGGGTTTTGGTGTCCCAGCACTAGTGCTCTAGAGTCCAGATGGGTAAACAGCTACTGGGTGACGTCTCCTTTACATTGAATAAATTGGCTGGACAGTCTTGATGACATTTCTAGAGAGAACAAACTTCCTTTCCCCCAAAAAAACACCAAACATTGTATTATAAGTGGCCGAACGATCGAGGTTGAGTACGATCGAATGGACACACACACACACACGAACATGACAGTGGCAGAAAGATCGAGGTTGAGTACGATCGAATGCACAGACGAACCTGAAAGTGGCCATTTTGGAATGTACAACTTTGTAAAAATCCAAACACATGGAGCAGTATGCAAGCAAGAAATCAAACACAAAACACAACTACTTACTTTTTTGAAGAACTCGCTTGATCTTTCTGTACTGATCGGCCTCCCTCAGTTTCACGTCTGACCAGCGTTTCCTCAGTTGCTCCTTGGATCGTTGTACCCCAAAATGATTGTACAGCCTCCTCACAACTTTAGACATGATCTTGGCCTTGCGGACATTGGGGTTGAGGTAAGGCCCATAGTTCCCATCATAGTCGCTCCTCTTTAATATGTCCACCATCTCCAACATTTCTCCAAATGACATATTGGAGGCCTTGAATTTCAGGCTCCGGGATCGGGACATTTCTGCCTCCGGACTTTCCTCGTCCTCCTCCTCGTTGGTGGGATATTTCGGGCGCACCTGCTGTGTCCCCGCCATGTGCTTTCCCCACTGCGCCGTAAAGAGAAGGGGTGGGGAATAGACGAGAAAGATCGTCAGGGGCGGGCGGAGTTTGACGCATGCGCACTGTATATAAAACGTCACACGCCTGTGTCGTAGCCACGATCTGGGAGACGAGGGGAGAGAAAGCTCACGCACGAGACGATCGTTATAAACGAAGGTACAATTTGACGTTGGTACATAACTAGCCTAGACTGATTCGACCTTGAGGCTTCTTTATGGAGAAGATTAGGAGAGTTTAGCCTGACATAATTTATAGTGTTTTTTGTGTGGTGTTGTGTCTTGCAGAGATTATGCAGGGATTCAACGACGTGAGTTTTCTCCCCCTCTTCATTGATAAATACAGGGAATTTCCCCTTTTATGGCAGGCCAAACACCCCCATTACGGCATCAAAACAAAGAGGTACGCAGCCCTGCTGGAACTTGTGGAATTTGTAAAGCCAAGGTTCCCCACGGCAACTGTTGGTGATATAAGAAAGAAAATTGGCAGCCTGAGGAGTGCGTATATCAGGGAGCGCAAGAAGGTCCTGAAGTCGGAAGAAACTGCAACTGCAGCAGATGAGGTCTATGCCCCCAAGCTCTGGTACTATGACAGTCTCCATTTTCTCAAAGACCAGGCTGATGTCACGGAGTCACTCTCGACTCCTCCTTCCACGCTTCCTTGCGCGCAGGCCACCCCTGATGAGGCTTCCGAGGAGCAACCTGGGCCTTCCAGTCTGGAAGAGGTGGAGGAGCCCAGCTTGAGCCAGGTATAGTAGTTCTGTAACCATTTATGTGAATAATGAATGATGTTCACTTAATTTAGGATCCCCAATTGCTTAGTTCCTAACGTGATTGACATATCAACTGACAGTAGTGTTGGAGACATTTGGGGCCAGAATCTAAACTGCAGGGCTGAGAATTGTATGGTTTTCTATTTGTAACCATTTTGCAACAGTCACTAGATGAAAATTGTGTGTGTTTGATGAACAAATAACTGAAACTATGTCCTTTTTTCATACACAGGAAGACCTCAGCCAGGAGGAGGCTGTGGAAGGTGGCAGTCAGGAGGAGGAAGGGGTTAGTGGCAGCCACGAGGTGGGTAGTGGCAGCCAAGAGGGGGCTAGGCCTCGGAGCCTGACTGACTCCCAAATCCCTCCCCTCCGCCTTCCCTACAGAAGGGCGAGAAGGGGGGGTGAGGCGGGAGAGTCAGCGCTCCGGATGATCAGAGAGGCTTCAGCCTCCCTACATGCCACACCCACTGAAGAGGAGACCTTTGGCTCCATGGTTGTCACGAAGATGATGGGTATGGAGGTGAGGCAACGCAACATGTGTGAGGGGGTCATCCTCAAAGTCCTAAATAAGGGTATGGCTGGGGAGATGACCCCACTCACACATGTTTGCCATAGTGACCATGCTCCGCCTCCTCCTCCTCCTTCTGCCACCCCACCAGCACGACAGCCACAGCGTGCAAGGAAGCATGGAAGGAAGACCTGAGAGTGACGACCTGGATTCAGTCTGGTCTGAGAGAAGATGGAGCCTCTCGTAGTACCAGAGCCTGGGGACCTAGATGGCATCTGCTGCAGTTCCGGATGTTTTGGACTTCAGGACCAGATTGCAATCCCCTTAATATACGTACTCCTCAGGCCCCCAATTTTCTAAGCTTGAAAAATGATGGTTGCCGTGGGGGTCCAAGGCTTTTCAAATTCCACAAGTTTCACCATGGCTGCGTTCCTCTTTGTTTTGTTGCTGAGACCGAAATAAAGGTCTTTTTGATTTGAAATAATCATTGCCTATTGTGTTTTACTTTTCTACAATGACAGTTTATTTGGGAGTATGCAGGTACATTTCACTAATCATAAAGTATAATTAACAAGGGGCACCAACAACAAACAAACTCCTAGTAAATTTAAGCAACAAATACAAATGTTAATAATGTGGTTTTGCTAAGTTGAGACACACAACCCCCCTCCAAAAAAAAAAAAAAAATGAAAAATCTTCTTCAAATATGTATTCCAAAAAAAAAAAAAAAAAAGACAAATCATCCTAAAAATATTACAAAGATTCTTTTACGATCTGAGTAAAAATAAACATGTAGTGTAGAAATCCTGAAAACGAATAAAGAACTAAGTTTGTGAGAAGTGCGGGTGAATAGGAGCAGCTAAAACATGTCATTCTTCTTGCATTGTAAAGAAAAAGAGAATGCGCTGCATTAACCGCTTCAATACCCGCCCATAGTCATATGACGCCCACAAGGTGGATCTACCATCCTGGGTGGGCGTCATATGACGTCCTCGGATTCCCGGCCGCCTGGGGGCGCGCGCGCCCGCGGCATCGCTCGGGACCCGGTGCGAGTGCCCGGCGGCCGCGATGTCCGCCGGGCACCCGCGATTGCCCGTTAAAACAACGGGACCGGGCGGGACCGTGGAGCTGTGTGTGTAAACACACAGCTCTACGTCCTGTCAGCGGGGAGGAGACCGATCATGTGATCCCAGTACGGAGGAACACATGATCGGTCTCCTCCCCTTAAGTCCCCTCCCCCTACAGTTAGAATCACTCCTATAGGGACACACATTAACCCCTCCAGCGCCCTCTAGTGTTAACCCCTTCCCTGCCAGTCACATTTACACAGTAATCATTGCAATTTTATAGCAACGATCGCTGTGTAAATGTGAATGGTTCCAAAAATGTGTCAAAAGTGTCCGAAGTGTCCGCCGCAATGTCGCAGTCATGAAAAAAAAATCGCAGATCGCCGCCATTACTAGTAAAAAAAAAAAAAAAAAATTCAATAAATCTATCCCCTATTTTGTAGACGCTATAACTTTTGCGCAAACCGATCAATATACGCTTATTGCGTTTTTTTTTACCAAAAATATGTAGAAGAATACGTATCGGCCTAAACTGAGGAAAAAAATATTTTTTTTTTAAAAAAATGGGATATTTATTATAGCAAAAAGTAAAAAATATTGTGTTTTTTTTTTCAAAATTGTCGCTCTTCTTTTGTTTATAGCGCAAAAATAAAAACCGCAGGGGCGATCAAATACCACCAAAAGAAAGCTCTATTTGTGGGAAAAAAAGGACGTCAATTTTGTTTGGGTGTAACGTCGCACGACCGCGCAATTGTTAGTTAAAGCGACGCAGTGCCGAATCGCGGTAAGTGCTCTGGTAAGGAAGGGTGTTTAAAAGCCCTGTATTGAAGTGGTTAAAGACATTTTAACATTGCAGCGTGACGAATGTGCTGTGTCGATTAGGAAAGGTAGTTTTACCTGACCGAGCGCTTCCGTCACAGAATTTCTTCTGAGCATGCGTAGCACTTTGTCCGTCGGACAACGCTACACACGGTCGGATTTGGTGTGATCGGACCTTGTTGTCAAAAAATCTATCCAGCAGGAGATAGGACTTTGTTCGTCGGACAATCCGATGTACACTGTCCGATGGTGCATACACACGGTCGGATTTTTCGACAACATTGTCCGATCGGACAGAATTCATGCGAAAATCCGACCGTGTGTATGGGGCTTAAGACTGGAGTCCAGCTTTAAAAATTGTTACTCCAGTTGATGCACGCAACAGAAAATATGAAAAAACTATGAAATGTAGGTTGAAAAATATCTGCAATGCTCAAAAGTCTGTGGAACCATTTTTTATGTTACTGTAAAAAAAGAATTAAAAAAATTGAACTGTCTTAGAGTACTCATGACTACGGACGTGTCTGGTACACTTACCCCATCTACGCAGCGCTTCACTAGTGGTTTCCCTTGCTCTGTGGTGGCAATCTTTTCCTCTGCTCTCCGAGGGCATTGGCAGCTTCCGTTTCCTCCCTCCTCCTCAGCAGCCAATCGTGAGTCTTCTCTTTTTGACCAATCGAAAAACGGGTCTCAGACCTGCTTCAGATTGGCCTCATTGAGGATCAGTGTTACAACAGCAAATATTCATTCACTTTTGTAACACCTAGGTGGGCTTATGGGGCAATGTTCTGCAATCCAAGCCCACCCTGTTTTGAAGCCTATTAGAGCCTATGGCTCTAATCAGGTGCTTCAAAAAACACCCCCGCAGCTGTAATTCAGGCGCCTGGCGTCCTGAAAGGGGCTGGATGCACAAATAGGGGGTGGCTATGAATCTATCCATTATTCATATAGGGGGTGGCATGGATAGAGGGGCCAGCGCCTAGGCACCCCTAATGGATGGGCAGCCACTGGACTGTGTCACACCTGCTCTGCAACTGCATTCAATGTATGCTGCTGAAGCATAGTTGTGCAGGCTTTTCAGAGTTAAAATGGGCATTGAGGTGGCAGCATATCACCTCCCCAGCTGCATGTCAACCACCCTCTGAAAAGCGGTCACAGCTTTTCAGAGGGTCAGCAGCGTCTGCTGCACGTGTGAACAAGCCCTTAAGGTGTTTATAAACCTTCCTCATGTTTCAAGGAATCCTTTTGTGTTTTTTTTGGTCTCTTTATTGAGTGCGGTCTTCTTGCATTTCATTTTGAAAACATAGCGTCATGTCTCTTGAAACTGGCGTTGAGAGGTAGGGTCAGATAAGGTCCAGCTGCTAAGGATTGTTTTCCTCCTAAGTGCAGATACAACACGCATTAACTGCTTAGCACCTTTAAAGAATCTCTCACAATCCTGTCCAGCAATCCTTTAGATTGCTCATTCAAGAGTGTAAGATGGATACTTTACAAAGAGTGTGCAGATCATTACTAACTATTTGGTGCCAGATTCATCTAACCCTTTCACTGCCAGAGCCGGTTTTGCTGTTTATTTTGGACACATGTTTAAAAAATAATTTTAGGCCTGAAGATTATGTAAAACCCCCAAACATTTTATATTTTCTGAAAGCAGACAAGCTAGAGAAAATAATAGTGGTAGTTCAAATTTTTTATGCTAGCACAACGGTTTACGAAACACAAAGTACAAAATAAGTACAACATAAACTGAAGTTCATTTTGGGAAACATAAATGCAACATATTACTCACTTTTTTGGCAAAATATAAAAGATGAGGTTGCGCCAAGTACCCAGCATGTCAAACCTTAGAATTGCGTTCACCTGTGAAGTTGCTATAAATGTAGTTACCTTTCCACAGTCGATGCTTTAAATGCCCTTTGATGTCCTCAATTTAGAGTAAACCATTAACAATGGGCCTAGAATTATTGTTCTCACTCTGGTGTGCGCAGTGATTTGTAACATGTGTAGTACTATCAATGTTTTCATGCATAGGTGCCCCCAAAACATGCATTTATGTTTTGTACAGGCATGTACAGTATATGGAATTTTAAATTAGGTGTAACTTTAATTTATTAATGTCTTTTTTTTTTTTTACTAAACTTTTCTTTCATCGTATACGGCATTAAAAATTCCCCTATGTGATGCATTTTTAGGGTGACAGGTTCTCTTTATTGAGACATCAGGGGTCTCAATACCCCTGATGTTTCACTTGCCCAATGTTAGACTTAACGAACATACAGTGGTGTGAAAAAGTGTTTGCCCCCTTCCTCATTTCCTGTTCCTTTGCATGTTTGTCACACTTAAGTGTTTCGGAACATCAAACCAATTTAAACAATAGTCAAGGACAACACAAGTAAACACAAAATGCAATTTGTAAATGAAGGTGTTTATTATTAAAGGTGAAAAAAAATCCAAACCATCATGGCCCTGTGTGAAAAAGTGATTGCCCCCTTGTTAAAACATACTATAACTGTGGTTGTCCACACCTGAGTTCAATTTCTCTAGCCACACCCAGGCCTGATTATTGCCACACCTGTTCACAATCAAGGCATCACTTAAATAGGAGCTGCTTGACACAGTAAGGTCCACCAGAAGATCCTTAAAAGCTACACATCATGCCAAGACCCAAAGAAATTCAGGAACAATTGAGAAAGAAAGTAATTGAGATCTGAGTAATTGAGGGGGTTATAAAGCCATTTCCAAAGCTTTGGGAATCCAGCGAACCACAGTGAGAGCCATTATCCACAAATGGCGAAGACATGGAACAGTGGTGAACCTTCCCAGGAGTGGCCGGCCGCCCAAAATTACCCCAAGAGCGCAGCGACGACTCATCCAAGAGGTCACAAAAGACCCCACAACAACGTCCAAGGAACTGCAGGCCTCACTTGCCTCAGTTAAGGTCAGCGTTCATGCCTCCACCATCAGGAAAAGACTGGGCAAAAATGGCCTGCATGGCAGAGTTCCAAGGAGAAAACCACTGCTGAGCAAAAAGAACATCAAAGCTCGTCTCAATTTCTCCACAACACATCTTGATGATCCCCAAGACTTTTGGGACAACATTCTGTGGACCGATGAGACAAAAGTGGAACTCTTTGGAAGGTGTGTGTCCAAGTATATCTGGCGTAGAAGGAACACTGCATTTCAGAAAAAGAACATTATACCAACAGTAAAATATGGTGGTGGTAGTGTGATGGTCTGGGGCTGTTTTGCTGCTTCAGGACCTGGAAGACTTGCCGTGATAAAAGGAACTATGAATTCTGCTGTCTACCAAGAGATCCTGAAGGAGAATGTCCGACCATCTGTTCGTGTACTCAAGCTGAAACGAACTTGGGTTCTGCAGCAGGACAATGACCCTAAACACACCAGCAAGTCCACCACCGAATGGCTGAAGAAAAACAAAATGAAGACTTTGGAGTGGCCTAGCCAAAGTCCAGACCTGAATCCTATTGAGATGTTGTGGTGTGACCTTAAAAAGGCCGTTCATGCTCGAAAACCCTCTAATGTAACTGAATTAGGACAATTCTGCAAAGATGAGTGGGCCAAAATTCCTCCAGGACGCTGTAAAAGCCTCATTGCACGTTATCGCAAACGTTTGGTTGCAGTTGTTGCTGCTAAGGGTGGCCCAACCAGTTATTAGGTTTAGGGGGCAATCACTTTTTCACACAGGGCCATGATGGTTTGGATTTTTTTTCACCTTAAATAATAAACACCTTCATTTACAAATTGCATTTTGTGTTTACTTGTGTTGTCCTTGACTATTGTTTAAATTGGTTTGATGTTCCGAAACACTTAAGTGTGACAAACATGCAAAGGACCAGGAAATGAGGAAGGGGGCAAACACTTTTTCACACCACTGTATTAGTAACATTAATAAGGGATTTAAAAATCACAGTGTCTCATGTCATTATGACTCAGTTCATAATAGAGACCAACGTGGCACCCTTTTTGTAGGAATACTGTAGATCATTTTGTTCCACACTGGTGAGGTAGTGGATGGAAATGAAATGGATCTATATTTTGAAAAGATGCATCCCACATGGCTTGAATGTGGATTGGGATGTCAGTTGTTTTGTGAATAATTCATGAAAATACCTTGTGGTCATAATGATTCATACATTCATTATCAGAATGAATTTCAAATTAAATCTTTATTCATGAATTTGTGGACAACTTAGCATCACTGGCTATGCTTTGTTTTCTTAGATTTTTAAAAATATTTTTAAATAAATATTTTATTATATATTTTTATTAGATGATATGCATTGTCCTTTTGGTTATTTCTCACTTCCGAGGGCACCTTGGTTGCTGTGATCCTCTCTAGTAGTGGGAGGGTCCTGACCACATACATTTCCTTTCCTGTATCGCTTTGGATGGGAGCGCGAACTTCCCCCTTTTTGGTGAAGTATTTATGTGATATAGAGGTTTGGTTCAACCGTCACATTCGGTGTGTTGAACCAACTACGCTTTTCCGCTACGCCTCAGAAGAAGTCCTACAGTGACAAAACCGGTAGGGCAAGGAAACACCACCCTACTTCATCGCAAATTTTTAGCTTTGTGTGCTTTTAGCTTTTCTGCTTGCTGCAGCACTTTTTATCATATGCACTTTTTGGCATAATCATATGCAGGTTTTACACTATCGGAGGCCCCTTGTTTTATTTATTTTTGGGCACTGCTTAGCTGCCATGATGGTTCATTCTTAGTGCAGGAGAAATGGCTGGAGAGACGTGGACTGCCTGCATCATACCCTTTTGGATGCCTTATCAGCAGATATATCATAAGCGAGATTGACCTTCCATAATTAGAGGGTCCGCCATGCGGGTAAGAGTACACCTTGACTAAACGTTGGTGACGTCTCTTGGTGGAGGATATCACTGGATACCATCTGTTATGAATTGCATCACCCATTGTTGATCGAATTGGATCATTCAGATCACTTGGACTTTGTTAATTTCTTAATACACAATTAGCGCAACTTTTTCTTTTGTTCATGTACTGTGACATACTGAAGCAGAGCATGATCCCCTCCCTTTGGAGACTGGGCCGCAGGGCAGTATTCCAACATGATAAAGACCCAGAGCACACCTCCAAGACGACCACTGCCTTGCTAAAGAAGCTGAGGGTAAACGTTAGGGATAGGCCAAACACCCCCGGTTCGCATCCAGAACATGCGAACGGACCGTTAAAGTCTATGGGACCCGAACTTGGGAAATCAAAAGTGCGAATTTTAAAGGGCTAATATGCAAGTTATTGTCCTAAAAAGGGTTTGGGTCACGTGTGACGTCAGAAATGCAGTTTCTGACGTCACACGTGGCCTCCTGGAGCCGCTCTGCAGTTTTCCAGACGCTTGACAAAGCCGGGTTCTACAGGTTTTCTCTGCACTCTTGGACACGCTTATGACAGCAGTAGCAACTCTTGCTCACGTACAGCTTCCTGCTTTTTATATGTAAGTGATACATATCAGTTTTATCTTTGATTAAAGCACCTTTTACTGAGTGGCGCTCATCTCTTTGTTTTTTCTTCTTATGACTGAGCTGACTTCACTCTGGAGAAAATCAGCCTTCTGTGAAAGTGCACACATCCATTGCCCGTCCATCCAGCAAGATTCAGTGATTGGACTTTCCGTATATTTTCAAGTACTTTTATTTAATATAAAAACTTGTGTTTGGACATTAGTTTTATGAAGATTTCCATGCTATTGATATCCATTATATGTATTTTATTTATTCATTAGCTTGATTTGATTTTATTATACGATTTATATTGGTTTACTGAGTGCCATTGTCCTTTGATATTTTAAAAAGGGTTTGGGGACCCGGGTCCTGCCCCAGGGAACATATAACAATGCAAAAGAAAGTTTTAAAAACGTTTCCGGGAGCAGTGATTTTAATGATGCTTAAAGTGAAAAAATAAAATAAGTGAAATATTCCTTTAACCAGTTAACAACCGGCCCATAGCCGAATGACGGCTATAGGGCGGTTTGTTAACTCTGGGAGGGCGTACATGGACGTCCTCCCGTAATTCTGCTCTTGCGTGCCCCCTGGGGCGCGCACCCGAGAACTTCGGTGACCGCGCATTACCGTGCATCACGGATCGCGGTGAACGGCCGCTGATCGCGGCCATTTACTACGTGATCACGCCGTCAAATTTGACGGCGCGATCACATGTCAACAAACCGGTGTGAGTTTCCGGTTCCTCCCTCCCCTCTCCGTCCAGTGTGAGCAGAGAGGGGCGAGATCGTGGCAGCAGCGCTGTGGGCTGCATGTGTAGTGCCCACAGCCTGCTCAGGGAGACATCCATACATCCCTGCTCACCGATCCCAGCCATACTCTGCATACCCAGCCATACCCAGCCATACTCTGCATATCCAGCCATACCCAGCCATACTCTGCATACCCATCCATACTCTGCATACCCCACCCAGAAATACTCTGCATACTCAGCCATACCCAGCCATACTCTGCATACCCAGCCATACTCTGCATGCTCTGCATACCCAGCTATACTCAGCCATGCTCTGCATACCCGTCCATGCTCTGCATACCTGTCCATACTCTGCATACCCGTCCATACTCTGCATGCTCTGCATACCCGTCCATACTCTGCATACCCGTCCATACTCTGCATACTCTGCATACCCGTCCATACTCTGCA
Organism: Lithobates sylvaticus; assembly: GCA_028564925.1. Lineage (NCBI taxonomy): Eukaryota > Metazoa > Chordata > Amphibia > Anura > Ranidae > Lithobates > Lithobates sylvaticus. The sequence continues at coordinate 178,613,485 of CM053036.1, forward strand.
TACCCAGCCATACTCTGCATGCTCTGCATACCCGCCCATACTCTGCATACCCGCCCATACTCTGCATGCTCTGCATACCCGTCCATACTCTGCATACCCATCCATACTCTGCATGCTCTGCATACCCGTCCATGCTCTGCATACCCGTTCATGCTCTGCATACCCGTCCATACTCTGCATGCGCTGCATATCCGCCCATACTCTGCATGCTCCGCATACCCGTCCATACTCTGCATGCTCTGCATACCCGCCCATACTCTGCATGCTCCACATACCCGTCCATACTCTGCATGCTCTGCATACCCGTCCATACTCTGCATGCTCTGCATACCCGCCCATACTCTGCATGCTCCGCATACCCGTCCATACTTTGCATGCTCTGCATACCCGTCCATACTCTACATGCTCTGCAAACCCGTCCATACTCTGCATTCTCTGCATACCCGTCCATACTCTGCATGCTCTGCATACCAGTCCATACTCTGCATGCTCTGCATACCCGCCCATACTCTGCATACCCGTCCATACTCTGCATACCCATCCATACTTTGCATACCCATCCATACTCTGCATGCTCCGCATACCCTTCCATACTCTGCATACCCGTCCATGCTCTGCATACCCGTCCATACTCTGCATACCCGTCCATTCTCTGCATACCCGTACATGCTCTGCATACCCATCCATACTCTGCATACCCGTCCATACTCTGAATACCCGTTCATACTCTGCATACCCGGCCATACTCTGCATACCCGGCCATACTCTGCATACCCAGCCATACCCTGCATACCCAGCCATACTCTGCATACCCAGCCATACTCTACCTTCCCAGCCATCCATACTCTGCATACCCATCCATCTATACTCTGCATACCCATCTATCCATACTCTGCATACCCATCTATCCATACTCTGCATACCTATCCATCCATCCTTATCCATACTCGGCATACTCATCCATCCATCCACAGCCATCCCATCCACCCCCAGCCATAATTAGCCATACCCAGCCGTACCCAGCCATACTCAATTGTACTCAGTCATACCCAGCCATACTCAGCCGTACCCAGCCATCCCCTCTATACCCATCCATACTCAGCCGTACCCAGCCATACTCAATCGTACTCAGTCATACCCAGCCATACTCAGCCGTACCCAGCCATCCCCTCTATACCCATCCATACTCAGCCGTACCCATCCATACTCATTCATGCTCAGCCATCCCCATCCATGGCTCATCTATCCCCATTCATGCTCATCCATGCCACTACAGTGCCTCACAAAAGTGTAATAGGTAGTCAAATTAGATTTGAAACTTATGTCCCTAGAACACCTGACGGCGCTCCCTGCATGTTGGTCCTCTGTATGTGGCCACGCTGTGGAAAAGTCTCACACATGTGGTATCGCCATACTCAGGAGGAGTAGGAGAATCTATTTTGGGGTGTAATTTTTGCCATGTACATGTTTTGTGTTTGAAATATTGTGTAAATGGACAACGTTGTGTAAAAAAAAAAATGTGGTTTCATTTTCTTTACACATTTTCCAAAAAAATGACATGTTCAAAAGACTCGATATGCCTCATAGATTATACATTGGGTTGTTTTATTTCCAAAATGGGGTCATTTTTGGGGCGTTTCCATTGTCCTGGTTCTCCAGGGTTTTCAAAAGTGTAAGAGGTAGTCAAGAAATTATATGTGTAATTTATGCTCCAAGAATGCCTGATGGCACTCCCTGCATGTTGGGCCTCTGTATGTGGCCACGCTGTGTAAAAGTCTCACACATGTGGTATCGCCATACTCAGGAGGAGTAGTAGAATGTGTTTTGGGGTATAATTTGTGCTATGCATATGCTGTGTGTGAGAAATAACCTGCTAATATAACAATTTTGTGGAAAAAAAAAAAAAAAAGAAAAGAAAATCTTGATTTTGCAAAGAATTGTGGGAAAAAATTACAACTTCAAAAAACTCACCATGCATCTTACTAAATACATTGGGATGTCTACTTTCCAAAAAGGGGCCATTTGGGGGGTATTTGTACTTTCCTGGCTTGTTAGGGTCTCAAGAAATGAGATAGGCCGTCAGTACTTCAGGTCAGAGATTGGCACCATAGCTTGTGGACTCTATAACTTTCACAAAGACCAAATAATATACACCGATTTGGGTTATTTTTACCAAAGATATGTAGGGGTATAAAATTTGGCCAAAATATATGAAGAAAAATTACTAATTTGCAAAATTGTATAACACAAACAGAATTTTCGGTCTTTTTTCTTCACTGAATGTGCGTTCTGAAAGAATGCTGGATGCAGGACAGGCCAGTAGCTCAAATGCAAACTGTGCAAGCTCTGGCCAGTGATCCATCCTCAAGACCCAGTAACCCAGTGGATTTTCGGTTGGAAAGGTCTCCAAGTCTGATCTTGCCCCTAGGTATTCCTGCACCATGTACAACAGACGCTGGCGATGGTTGCTGGAACCGATCATACCTTGGGGCTGCGGACTAAAAAATTGTCTGAACGCATCGGTCAGATGGCCAACTTCTCCACCGCTTCTTCTGTGACTGACCGAAGCCTCAGCAACACGTTGTTTAGGACCAGGAATTTGTACCCTCCCAGGCTCTGGAAACAGATTGCGCAAACCTTTCTGCAGGGCCTCCCGAAGATGTTTCATCCTCTGCTCCCTCTGCGATGGCTGGATAAGTTCCGCAACCTTACCCTTGTAACGTGGATCAAGAAGGGTTGCCAGCCAGTAGTGATCCATCTCCTTGATCACACGAATCCGAGGGTCCTTTCGCAGGCTTTGCAGGATCAGGGAGGCCATGCAGCGTAGGTTTGCTGAAACATTCGATCCAGAGTCCTCTGGGTCACTAAGGCTGACCTGATCCGCAGCCACCTCCCCCCAGCCACGTACAAGTACATGGGTTTCTGTGGACTGTAAACGATCCCTTGAAGACTGCTGCTAATGCTGAGTGCTAGGCTCCACCTCCATGCTGACACAATCCTCCTCCTCTTCCTGTGAAATTGGCGGGCCCGCAGGAATACTGTCTGAATAAAGGGGGCCTTGAGAGGTAAGGAAGTCCTCCTCTTCCTCTGCATACCCAGCCGTACCCTGCATACCCAGCCATACTCTGCATACCCAGCTATACTCTACCTTCCCAGCCATCCATACTCTGCATACCCATCCATCTATACTCTGCATACCCATCTATCCATACTCTGCATACCCATCTATCCATACTCTGCATACCTATCCATCCATCCTTATCCATACTCGGCATACTCATCCATCCATCCACAGCCATCCCATCCACCCCCAGCCATAATTAGCCATACCCAGCCGTACCCAGCCATACTCAATTGTACTCAGTCATACCCAGCCATACTCAGCCGTACCCAGCCATCCCCTCTATACCCATCCATACTCAGCCGTACCCAGCCATACTCAATCGTACTCAGTCATACCCAGCCATACTCAGCCGTACCCAGCCATCCCCTCTATACCCATCCATACTCAGCCGTACCCATCCATACTCATTCATGCTCAGCCATCCCCATCCATGGCTCATCTATCCCCATTCATGCTCATCCATGCCACTACAGTGCCTCACAAAAGTGTAATAGGTAGTCAAATTAGATTTGAAACTTATGTCCCTAGAACACCTGACGGCGCTCCCTGCATGTTGGTCCTCTGTATGTGGCCACGCTGTGGAAAAGTCTCACACATGTGGTATCGCCATACTCAGGAGGAGTAGGAGAATCTATTTTGGGGTGTAATTTTTGCCATGTACATGTTTTGTGTTTGAAATATTGTGTAAATGGACAACGTTGTGTAAAAAAAAAAATGTGGTTTCATTTTCTTTACACATTTTCCAAAAAAATGACATGTTCAAAAGACTCGATATGCCTCATAGATTATACATTGGGTTGTTTTATTTCCAAAATGGGGTCATTTTTGGGGCGTTTCCATTGTCCTGGTTCTCCAGGGTTTTCAAAAGTGTAAGAGGTAGTCAAGAAATTATATGTGTAATTTATGCTCCAAGAATGCCTGATGGCACTCCCTGCAAGTTGGGCCTCTGTATGTGGCCACGCTGTGTAAAAGTCTCACACATGTGGTATCGCCATACTCAGGAGGAGTAGTAGAATGTGTTTTGGGGTATAATTTGTGCTATGCATATGCTGTGTGTGAGAAATAACCTGCTAATATAACAATTTTGTGGAAAAAAAAAGAAAAAAGAAAAGAAAATCTTGATTTTGCAAAGAATTGTGGGAAAAAATTACAACTTCAAAAAACTCACCATGCATCTTACTAAATACATTGGGATGTCTACTTTCCAAAAAGGGGCCATTTGGGGGGTATTTGTACTTTCCTGGCTTGTTAGGGTCTCAAGAAATGAGATAGGCCGTCAGTACTTCAGGTCAGAGATTGGCACCATAGCTTGTGGACTCTATAACTTTCACAAAGACCAAATAATATACACCGATTTGGGTTATTTTTACCAAAGATATGTAGGGGTATAAAATTTGGCCAAAATATATGAAGAAAAATTACTAATTTGCAAAATTGTATAACACAAACAGAATTTTCGGTCTTTTTTCTTCACTGAATGTGCGTTCTGAAAGAATGCTGGATGCAGGACAGGCCAGTAGCTCAAATGCAAACTGTGCAAGCTCTGGCCAGTGATCCATCCTCAAGACCCAGTAACCCAGTGGATTTTCGGTTGGAAAGGTCTCCAAGTCTGATCTTGCCCCTAGGTATTCCTGCACCATGTACAACAGACGCTGGCGATGGTTGCTGGAACCGATCATACCTTGGGGCTGCGGACTAAAAAATTGTCTGAACGCATCGGTCAGATGGCCAACTTCTCCACCGCTTCTTCTGTGACTGACCGAAGCCTCAGCAACACGTTGTTTAGGACCAGGAATTTGTACCCTCCCAGGCTCTGGAAACAGATTGCGCAAACCTTTCTGCAGGGCCTCCCGAAGATGTTTCATCCTCTGCTCCCTCTGCGATGGCTGGATAAGTTCCGCAACCTTACCCTTGTAACGTGGATCAAGAAGGGTTGCCAGCCAGTAGTGATCCATCTCCTTGATCACACGAATCCGAGGGTCCTTTCGCAGGCTTTGCAGGATCAGGGAGGCCATGCAGCGTAGGTTTGCTGAAACATTCGATCCAGAGTCCTCTGGGTCACTAAGGCTGACCTGATCCGCAGCCACCTCCCCCCAGCCACGTACAAGTACATGGGTTTCTGTGGACTGTAAACGATCCCTTGAAGACTGCTGCTAATGCTGAGTGCTAGGCTCCACCTCCATGCTGACACAATCCTCCTCCTCCTCCTCTTCCTGTGAAATTGGCGGGCCCGCAGGAATACTGTCTGAATAAAGGGGGCCTTGAGAGGTAAGGAAGTCCTCCTCTTCCTCCCTCTGTTCTGCCTCAAGTGCCCTTTCCATTATTCCATGCAGTGTGTGCTCCACTGATGCATGCACTGTCACTGCTCAGTGCTCACCATCCTTGCGGCCTCCTCAAATGGTGACAGGGCAGTGCATGCATCCTTGATCATGAGCCACTGGCGTGGCGAAAAAAAGCCAAGCTCCCCTGACCCTGTCCTGGTGCCATACTCTCACAGGTACTGGTTGATGGCCCTCTGCTGCATGTGTAGCTGCTGCAGCATTGCCAATGTTGAGTTGCAACTAGTGGGCATGTCACAGATGAGGCGGTTCTTGGGCAGGTTGCATTCCTTTTGAAGGTCAGCCAGCTGAGCACTGGCATTATATGATCGGCGGAAATGCCCACAGACTTTCCTGGCCTGCCTCAGCATATCCTGTAAGCCCGGGTACCTGCACAAGAATCGCTGCACCACCAAATTAAGGATGTGAGCCAAACAGGGCACATGGGTGAAGGAGGTTGGTGCCATTGTCGCAAACCACCATCCCTGGCTGAAGCTGACGTGGTGTTAACCACCTCTGAGCCTGCCCCTGCAAAGTTGACAGAATCTCTGCCCCAGTATGGCTCCTGTCCTCTAAGCAGACTTACTCAAGCACCGCATGACATCTTTTTGCCTGAGTGTTTGCGTAGCCTCTAGAATGCCTACGGAGCACCGCTGGTTCTGAGGAAGATGCCATAGAGGAAGAAAAAGAGGAGGGGGTGGAGGAGAGGTGTGGCAGAATCACCACTACCAGCATTTTGGAGGCGTGGTGGTGGAACAAGCTCCAAAAATATTGCACCCTGTCCTGCATCCTTCCCAGCCGCCAGCAGGGTTACCCAGTGCGCCGTGAAAGAAAGGTAACGTCCCTGTCCATGCCTGCTGGATCATGAGTCAGCGGTAATATGCACCTTACAGCTGACCGCCCTGTCCAACGAGGCCAATGTTGATGGGAACAAGGGCCTCATCCCCACAACCCTTACCCGGTGGTTGTGGGGGTCTGTGGGCGGGGGGCTTATCGGAATCTGGAAGCCCACTTTTACAAGGGGATCCCCAGATCTCCCCCCCCCTGTGTGAAATGGGTAAAAATGTCCCACGATGTCCATTCATCTTCTTATATCGCTCAGCCGATGGACTGAAAAAGAAGAAAAAAAATCTGCCATGGATCCTCCTCTATGGGAGGCTCCCACCGTGTGACGCTTCTTCGCTGATGACAGTTCTTATATAACTGAGGGCGGGACGTACCCGGGTGAACCGCCCCCTCTGGTGAACTCCATGCCCAAGAGTGTTAAGACAGTGCTGGAAAATAATGGTGGCCACACAAAATATTGACACTTTGGGCCCAATTTGGACATTTTCACTTAGGGGTGTACTAACTTTTGTTGCCAGCGGTTTAGACATTAATGGCTGTGTGTTGAGTTATTTTGAGGGGACAGCATATTTACACTGTTATGCCACATACACACGATCAGACTTTCTGGCGGACTTAGTCTGGCGGACCAGAGTCCATCGGACAATTCGATCGTGTGTGGGCTCCAGCTGACTTTTTTCTTCCCAAAAGTCCGGCGGACATAGAAATAAAACAGATGCTAGGGCAGCTATTGACTACTGGCTATGAACTTCGCCGGAAAGTCTGATTGTGTGTACGCGGCATTATACAAGCTGTACACTCACCAAGTTACTTTGTAGCAAAGTGTCATTTCTTGATTTCATCTCTATTAAAATATATAATAAAATGTGAGGGGTATACTGTGCATATATATATATATATGGGCCTATGTGGGGGAACCAACAGGGATGGCCCTTGGGACCTTCGAATGTGGGGGGAGGGTACCCTCCCAACCCCAGACTGGGACCTCCACCACAGCTGGCCTATCCTCCTAATATGTTGCAAAGAGGATGCCACTGTTCATATATATATGTTGACACATATAGCCATATTTCACATTACAGTGAAGGATATGGAGGTAATGACTTTGGTTTTAACATCCCCACCCATAACCAGTTCTTCCCTTTGAGAGACGGGATCAATGGAGATATGTTTGGTTTTGGTGGGTTGGGGAATACTAACCACAATAGCCATACTCCAATCAATACGGGCAGACAGGAACGCAATGCTCCCATTGAACACAACACCCAATCCCAGGCCAAATCGTCAAACGAGCCGTAGAAAGAAAAGAGGAACTAGAGGGGGGCAGACTGTAAGTTGAGAGGAGTTCAATCTGAGTTCCCACACCCTTACGGACTCTGAATTGAGGGTACTCGATAGGGGTCTGAAATTTGCTCCACCGAAAGGTCTGAGCAAATTTCAGACCTACATGGATGTGCACAGATATGTGCGCAAGCTTAACATAAAAAGACATTTTTTATCGAACCCCATTAGTACCAATAGATATGCCTCTACAGAATTTCAACATTCTGGATTGGCAAACGCATCTCTTTTCAATCCCCCAGGTGCCCTCGCTCCCTCTCTCAAGGTGTTTAGGGACATTGTTTTGAGGGACTTGGACAATTTGAAATTGAAACAGGCTAAGATTAAAAAGAATTTGGAGGAAGGTATACAATCTTTATGTGAGAACAAGGAATTGGTGATACGCCCTGCCGACAAGGGCGGGGGTATCATCTAAAAGTGATTATCTTTTAGAGATGGATAGAATAGTTGGAGACAGGGATACCTATACTCCCTTGCCCTCCAATCCAAACATGAGATACAAAAGTATCTTGGAGGATTTGGTACAGAAGGGCACCAATTTAGGTATTCTAAACAAAAAGGAGAGGCGTTTCCTGGTCCCTAAAGCACAGAGGGTACCGATAATTTACTATCTCCCGAAGATACACAAGAGTCTAACTTGCCCCCCGGGACGTCCCATAGTGAGCGGTATTGATTCCGTGACGTCCCGGGTGGGCAAGTATATAGACTATTATTTACAACCTACAGGCGATGCCCTCTTTCATTAAAGACACACGTCAAGTCATAACCTTTTGGCAACTCTTAATCCATTGTGATGGTTTATGGTTGGTTACGGCTGGCGTCACGTCGCTTTACACCATCATTCCCCATCATCTCGGCCTAGGGGCAGTAAAATATTTTCTTTATAAGAACTCCCCACTTGTTACTGAACAGATAGAATTCATTATGGAGTTAGGTGACAATCAATTTGTCACCTCTACCTTCTTCAAGTCCACAGACCGGAATTCCTATATTCCCAGGGGAGCTGCCACCATCCCTCATGGCTTGGCTCCGTCCCTAAGAGCCAATATATGCGATTGAGGCGGAATTGTACAGAACATAATCAATTTCTTACACAAGCCAAAACCCTCACCTCTAAATTTATCGAAAAGGGCTATGACTCTACATCCCTCCAGGACACCCTTCATCAAGTGTCTATGATGGACAGGTCATCCTTGTTGAAAGATAAAGTGCCAACAAACGATGGTAGAGATATGGGAGGAGTTCCGTTCATTACTAATTACTCTAACCAATATCACAGTATTAGTCATATTATACAGAAACATTGGCACATTTTGGGGAATGATGGGTTATTAAAAACTATTCTACCCGATAGACCACGTGTGGTATTTAGGGTGCTCCATCACTCAAAGACAAGATAGCACCTAACATACTAAATCCCCCAACCAAAATCCCTCAGTTCTTTGGAGAGTTGATTGGATACTACAAATGCAAGAGATGTCAGGTGTGTTCTCTCAACAGCTGTAAAACCAGAAGAACTACCAGCTTCTCTTCCACAATTACCTCCAAGAGTTATAAGATTGAGTCCTTTATTACGTGTTCGACTGAGGGGCTAGTCTACCTACTGCAGTGCCCGTGTGGCCTGCAGTATGTGGGCAGGACCAAACGTCCCCTCAGAGTTTCGACTTAACAAGCACATAAATAATATTAGAAAGGGTTATACTAAACACTCAGTCTCAAAACATTACCTGACCACACATAACAGAGACCCTTCTAATACCCTATTTTTGGGAATGTGAAATTATAAAAGTGCAGCGCTTAGGTATAAGGGAATTGCAAACGTGAGTAGTGGGAAATGTGTCCCTAAAGTGCAATAGTGGATAGTATAAAGGGAATGAGTGTTCCTGTTTTGCATAGAGCCACATAGAGGATTCAAACTCTATGGGCAAAAATGCATGCCAGGTGTATTAATAATAATCACTCATATATCTTATATATATAGTGAAAAATTATGATAAGATGGTCCAACAATAAGGAGGGTCACGTTCTCATCAGGTGAAGAAAAACAAGATAAAACACAATATAATAAAATTATATGTAGCCCTGTCTCCTAACAAAAATTTAGAGTGTGTTCGTACAGGTCCTGTAGGGGTAAACTGTGCGATTTGGTATCAAAAATAACCTATAAAAGGTGTAGCAACATGTGCGACTTTTCACTATCTTAAAAAACGCATAAACAATGTGATCGTTGGGTGCAAACACAGATTTGAAGTGTGTTCTCACAAGTTCCATGTAGGCAAACTGTGCGATTTCGTAAGAAAATGCAAAATAAGAATGTAACAACAAAATGTGCAACTTTTCTTATCTAAAAAATATATGAAAAATGTGATCATTAGATGCAAACTCACACATGGAAAGGTTGAAGAAGTGTGGACCGTTAGGCCATCTTAACAGGCTAACACAAATCCAATAGGCAAAAAAGAACTGAATTCTGATTTGCTGTACCCAATTGTGATATTACCCAATGAAATTAGAGGCAGTCATAAAATTCACTGTAGTGAACTAAAACATTGCTGGATGTTTGCCTGAAAAACGCAAGGGTTTCTTAATGTCAGACAAAATATGCTATTCAAGAAACGTATATATATACATGAATCATGCGATTTTTTTTCAAAAATGCATATAGAGATGGCAGATATATACCGCTATATTTGAAAAAACAGATTTATCAGTTCTATAATCAACCAATCTTAGTGGCAGTAGTGGGGTCTGTTCACAAAATGAAGGTGACTCCAAAGAGTAAACTCTTCTTGGTAATGTTCAATCGGTCAGCTGTGTTCTACCAGTGGTAAAGTGCTATTTCACAGTCAGCCGTGAATGGAATTTTTTGAAGATGTAATTACAAGAGGGGGTAATGGGTAGTCCCGAGATGGTAATCAGTGGTTGTAGCCAGTTCTGACTTGAAAAGGGATCAACTTTCTCTTTAGCATAAAATGTGGAATAATCGAGATACTCTTACCAGAGTTGGTGGACTCACAGACCTCTCGGTGGTGAGTCAGACAAGCGTGTTACCGGATCCACCGGATTTCAAGAGGTAATGCTGAAGACACGTACGACCTTTGAGGGTTTTCCGTTTGCTGCAGCAGAAGGAGTCTCCAATACTCACCCCCAGCAGACTCTCCAATTCCAGAGGGGAGAGGTGAAGGGACTCGGGGAGATGTTCTCTAATATGGGTAGCTCATACAGACAGGAGTATATATATATATAAATATATATATATATATATACACTATATTTAAACAATACTTGTAAGTATCATCGGTTATTAAAATATTGCTACTAGTGTGAAAGTAGATGTACAATATATAAACACTGAGAAGTAATGTTCAACAAAGAGGTGTTTATTTCTCATTATGGTTACTCATGGGATCATACTTGAAAAGAAGCTGGCACTTATGGAAAAGGAGATCTGGGATACTCAGCTGAACCTGCTGTATGTTCCCCAGGTATCTAGGTTCTAGAACTGCCCCCCCCCTAGATATCTAACATATTAGAAACAAATAAAGGCAAATGCAGCTAACAATCAAATGGCAAAATGTTGGGAATGAAGGGTCAAAGCATTATGCTGGGGCCCGCATGGGATGGCTCAGAGGGGTCTGCCATTTTCTCTCCCTCTTTTCTATTTTGTAGGTTGCCATTGGTTGCCGCTGTTTCCCTGGGCAGCAACAGCCAGGGGATTGGTAGCCAAGGGCCAGCATCAGATTGGTTAGATTTGGCGGGCGCTAAAGCCCGTGCTGAAGGAGCCTATAAAAACTAGCGGAGAGCGGGGCTCACTGACCGTTTGGAACCGGACTTGCTAGAGAAGGCTGAGGCGAGAGGCGGAGAAGAATGGCTGCTACGGTGCTTAGAGGTGGAGCAAGGCTCGGCTCTGCCCGCGGGGACGTCCCTCCCTGACCCGAAGATGGACGGAAAGACGGCCTCAGTTGGAGGTGGGACTCGGCAATAGCCGGGAAGGAAGAAAAAAATGCCAGAGGCTTCTCCTCAGCTGACGGGCGAAGAGAGAGCTGGCATTCCCATACCACGGAGTGCACCTCGTTTGAAGGAGAGCAGCGTTACTCAGCTTCCCCTTGAGGCAGCAAGCAGTGGGCATCCTGTTCTAGCTAGTGGTGAGCATTGTACTGTTTCTCCTGTGTCTGAAGTGTCATTGCTGATTGATTCTTTGTCTAATGTATTACAACAGTTTAAAGGGGCACAGTCTGCTGGTGCTATTGTTAGAGAGCAAGGAGCACAGGTCACTGGTGCTAGGGATGTTATTCAACCACACATTAATGTTACTCAGTTTCCAGGAGCACACATGGTTGGTGCAAGGAACATTATTCAGTCTGACAAAGAATTTCAGAGAGCAATGATGAATCTGATAAAATAAACGCAGGGGCACATTCTTATGGTGCTTTCGAAAATAATGACATGCAAGTTAATGACTATATGAATGACATTGGTTCAGTGTGGCAAAATTTAAGTGAGTCTCGGAGAGAGGACAATGATAATTTTAACCGTGCTAAGGTTGTTAACTCTTTATCTTTTAACCCCTCCCTGCCTATTAGGCCCTCGGCTACTACCATCGGGGAGGCCTCTTTTAAGGAACATTTGCCGTGCAAATTATCGCCTTTAGGGTTTCATTTAGCTAAATCAGTGAAAGAAAATATTTGGAGGGGTAAATTTCTTGATATTTTATCACTATTGCTGCAAAAGAGTTTTTGTCTAATTCTGACAAGCAGTCAGGGGATAGGTCTGAAGAGGATAGACGGCGGGCTATTCCAAAAACTTTCCAGAATTGGCTGCAGGCCTTCTGTATTTATGCAGCGTTCATGGGTGAACGTTTTCCTGCAAAGTATTCAGGTTTATTCCAACACTTGGACATTATTGCTGAGGCATTTCGTCATTTTGGTGGATCTGCATAGTACACTTATGACGAAAATTTTCGTCAGAAATTGGCAGTTCACCCCTCATTGCATTGGGGGTCCAATGACGTGGGCTTATGGCTGAATCCCATGTTAACCCCAAAGCCACAGTTCACACCAAGGTCAGTGCCTAATCCGCAAAATCCTTTTCGTAAGGGATTCTGTTTTTTCTCCAATGAAGGGCAGTGCAAGTTTCTCAATAATTGCAGATATAAGCACGAATGCTCATACTGTAACAGGAGCCATTCAGCAAGTAGATGCTTTCATAAATCTGCAGCAACCTCCCTTCAATCCCTTCCCGGGCATACTCATGGGAAGATCCTTGACCCCGGTGAGCCTACCAAGAATGCTACCATGGTTAGAGCGTTATCCCGATCGCAGAGATGGCTTTTTGGTTCCTTCTTTTAAGGGTACAGGTTGTACTATGGTACAGAATTTGAAATCTGTTTATACACATGCATCTGTGATTCAAGACAAGATTTCCAAAGAATTGGCGGAAGGTAGGATCGCATGTCCATTTTCTGCTCCGCCTTTCCCAAATTTTAGGCTTTCCCCTATAGGCTTAGTGCCTAAAAAAGACCAGGGCTGTTATCGCATGATTCACCACCTTTCTTACCCATTGGATTCATTCTTAAATGATGAAGTCTCTGGCATTAAAGCCCCAGTTTGTTATTCGTCCTTTGGTGAGGCTTTAGTTATTTTAAGGTCTCATGGGCAAGGTGCTCTGCTAGCCAAAGCAGATATTAAGTCGGCCTTTCGTTTGCTTCCAGTTCACCCTCAAGGATTCAATTCCCTGGGCTTTCAATTTATAGGCCAATTTTATTTTGACAAATGCATGCCCATGGGGGGTTCTCTGTCTTGTTTTTATTTTGAGGCCTTCTCCCTTTTTACATTGGATTTTGTTTGATCTTTATCCCAGTGGGGGATTTCTACATTATTTGGATGATTTTTTATTTATTGGTCCGTCAGGTTCTCCTTCCTGCTTCGGATCCTTACAGCTGTTTTTTAGTATTTGTAAATAATTGGGAGTTCCCCCTGCATCAGAAAAAAACAGTTTTTCCTTACACTTCTATTGAATTTTTGGGGATTACCATTGATTCTACAGTAATGGAATTTAGGTTGCCCTTGCAAAAAACTAACAAAAAAATTAAGTCTATGATCTCAGTTTTTCTGTTTAAAAGAAAGGTGCTTTTGAAGGAGGCTCAATTGCTTTTGGGCCTTTTTCGCCTTCGCCGCTAGAGTTATTCCGATGGCAAGGGTTTTTTCTCGCAGGTTTGCTTTGGCTATCAAAGGGCTTAAGAATCCTTACTCTCATGCCCGTATCTCCAAGAGCATCAAGGAAGACCTTAAAATTTGGGATGTATTTCTGTGTAATTTCAATGGTTCTACCATATGACAGCAAGATTTCATTACTACCGTATATACTCGAGTAAGCTGACCCGAATATAAGCCGAGGCACCTAATTTTACCACAAACAACTGGGAAAACTTATTGACTCGAGTATGAGCCTAGGGTGAGAAATGCACAGCTGCTGTAAGTGGAAAAGAGGGTCAACAATGCCCATTTGCACCTCACTGTGCCCATTTGCATGCCTCACTGTGCCCATTTGCAGCCATATGTCCCCCAAACTTCAAACTTGGTAGTTAAGAGTTCCTAAATGCCCCCTAGCTGCAGCCAAAATTTGGGGTCTCTGACCCAAAGGGTCCCGAAATGACATTGCTGCAGATGAACACAGTTGACCGACTTTGGGGCCCTGTATCTCGGGGTCACTTGCTAGGAACCCCATATTTGGATATGTTATAGTGCAAAGTCGGGTCGGAAAATGTCAAGCACTTTTCTGCAGCAGAATGACATTTTCCGAACCGACTTTGGGGCCCCGTATCTCGGGGGCCAGTTAGTGCTAGGGACCCCATCTTTGGATATGTTATAGTGCTAGGTCAACTGGGTTGGCATACCACATTTGTGGTTCCTGGCACCAAGTGGCCCCGAGATACAGGGCCCCAAATTTGGGTTGGAATTTTTTTTTTTGGTGCAGAAAATTGCTTGACTCGAGTATAAGCCTAGGGGGCACTTTCAGCACAAAAAAAGTGCTGAAATACTCGGCTTATACTCGAGTATATACAGTAACTATAACACGCACCCCAATTTTAGGAGGGAATATTAAGGAAAAAAACTTTGGATCATTTATGAAAAAAAACAAGTGAATGGCATCAGGATTGGTTGCAGAAGGATATTCTCCAGAACCTTGTTCTTCTGGAATTATTCCCTGTCATACCGTGCCCAGTGCAGCCTTGCCCAGTGCCTTTGCAGCCTTGCCCAGTGCAGCCTTGCCCAGTGCAGCCTTGTCCAGTGCTATTGCAGCCTTGCCCAGTGCAGCCTTGCCCAGTGCCTTTGCAGGCTTGCCCAGTACATTTGCAGCGTTGCCCAGTACATTTGCAGCGTTGCCCATTTAAAATTGGCGCCGAGTGGGGAGGACGAGCACCGCGTGACATATCGAAAGCCGCGTGTATTTTCGGCTATTTTCGGCTCCTCTCGCAGTCCAGCCCACCTCCACTGATTGCGAGAGGAGCCGAGCGCTGACAACATACAGAAATCCGAGTTCGGCTAGTCCCGGCTCTGCTCGCAGACAGGGGCGGGACTGCGAGAGGAGCCGAAAATAGCCGAACTCGTATTTCTTTATGTTGTCGGCGCTCGGCTCCTCACGATCAGTGAAGGTGGGCAGGACTGCGAGAGGAGCCGAAAATAGCCGAAAATACACGCGGCTTTTGGAATATCGGCTCCGTTGGCTCCCATAAAGAAAAAATCAGCGGGAGATCGGCGAGTATCGGCTTGGTAGTTTGGAAGGATTATTTTACGAACCGAAGAGTCCTGGTTCACACTGATAATAAAGGTGTTCTTTATGCGGTTAATTCATTATCCTCTAAATCCGAACCTGTGATTAAACTGCTACGTTTTCTTGTTTTGCAATGCACGCGTTTTAACATCTGGTTGAAAGCAGAGCACATTGCTGGTGTTCGAAATAACATTGCTGACGCTTTGTCTCGTTCACAGTTCACAAAGTTTCGGGAATTGGCTCCAGCGGCGTATCAGTACAGAACCCCTTGCCCAGATTTCCTCTGGGGCTTAATTTGGAGCTAATGCTCGGAAATCTCAAGAATTCTGCGTCGAAGAAGACGTGGTTAGATTCTCCTTGTCTTTCGTGTCTTCTTTGATTCAGTCTAATCTTAGCCCAGCATCTGTTAGCAAAATCTTAGCGGGTGTTTCCTTTTTTCTGAAATTTGCTGGTTTACCATCTCTAACCTCTTTCTATCAAGTTAATCAGGTACTTAAATGTTTCAGTAGGTCCAGGCCTTCACATGACAATAAGCGCCCTATTTCAGTTGCCCTGCTGGTTGATCTGATCAGGATATTAGGAGAAATCTGTTTTTCAGAGTTTGAAATTTCTTTGTTTAGAGCTGCCTTTTCAGTTGCCTTTTTTGGAGCCCTTAGGTTTGGGGAACTTACAGCCCAAAATAGAAGATCTTCAGCCTTTCTTTGCTTTTGTCATGTTGTTTTCAGCGATCGGTCCATTAACCTTTTTCTTTGCAGGTCAAAATCTTTGCCAGTAGGGGTAGGTCATTGGATTTCTCTAGCAAGTTCTGGCAACCCTGTAATTTGCCCGGTTTTGCTAGTTTCTAAATATATTTCAATCAGACCTTTTTCTGACAACTCCTTTTTTATTCACCAAGACCTGTCCTCCTTGACTAGGTACCAGTTTTCAGCTGTCTTGGCTTCCTGTTTGAAACGCTTGAACCTTTCAGGTTTTTGTTTTTCTTTGCATTCTTTTCGAATTGGGGAAGCCACTACAGCTGATGCTTTAGGTTTTTCGGCCGATGTTTTAAAGAAAGTAGGCCGTTGGGGGAGTGATAGGTACAAAATATATGTCCGCCCTGATCTACCAACTTTATAATTTTCTTTTTCAGATTTTCCTAAAACGACCATTTGGATAGTAGGCCATTCCTACGTTTTCTGGGCTGCCAAGCATGCCAGAACTAGGACCTACTCCACCAATTTAGGTCTGGATACTGAATCTTTCATAGTTTTGTGGTCGGGTATTAGGGGTTTAAGGTGGCGTAACCTTGAGGATCATTTAGTCCATTTAGCTAGCATATGGCCTTCCCCTCAAGTTCTAGTTAACCATGCCGGGGCAAACGATTTGGGTAAGGTTAGGACATGGGATCTTCTGGGCGAGATGAAGAGAGATCTTTGTTCTATAAAGTTGTTGTTCCCAGATGTTATACTGGCATTTTCAGAAATGATTTCTCGTCTCTTATGGTCTCCTTCGGGTGGTTTATTTTATGTAGACAGGATTAGGAGATGCCTCAGTAGGACAATTCATAGCTTTCTGATTTCATCCGGGGTATATCCTTCCGACACTCTGAATTGGAAGGCTTTGTTTGGGGTTTATTTCGGAATGATATGGTCAACTTATCTGTGATAGGCTTGGATATATTTAACATGGGTTTGCAAAACTTAATAGAATTAGCCACGGTGTTGGGGGGGTGGGGGGGGGCCTCGGCCGGCAGTCTCGCTGCTGGCCTCAGCCAGTGGGGAGTAGTCGTCCAATATTGTTTGGATGGACACCATTTAATTTGTTCATTTTAGCCAGGATGGCTTTATATTTTTTAAATTTAAATACTATTAACCCCATGGATAACACTGTGGCCATATAAATTGCCAAAATAAAGAATTTTGTTTGAAATTTATTACAGTGTATGTCTCTTTATTAATGAATCCCCTTTGTGCTAGCCCATGAAGGGTCATAGCATTATGCTGGGGCCTGCATGGGATGGCTCAGAGGGGTCTGCAGTTTTCTCTCCCTCTTTTTTATTTTGTAGGTTGCCATTGGTTGCCGCTGTTTCTATGGGCAGCAACAGCCAGGGGATTGGTAGCCGAGGGCCAGTATCAGATTGGTCGGATTTGGCGGGTGCTAAAGCCTGCGCTGAAGGAGCCTATAAAAAGGAGCAGAGAGCGGGGTTCACTGACCGTTTGTAACCAGACAAGTGACACCCACCCCCCCTCCCTGTTTTAGTTAAGTCATGTTGTTGTCCAAAGTGGGGAGTAGTCGTCCAATATTGTTTGGATGGACACCATTTAATTTGTTCATTTTAGCCAGCATGGCTTTATATTTTTTACATTTAAATACTATTAATTTATTACAGTGTATGTCTCTTTATTAATGAATCCCCTTTGTGCTAGCCCATGTTGGGTTAGTGTGTAAATTACAGTAATTTAAGTATTGAAAATCCTCAATCAACTTGCTGGACCTGTCAGTCTGAACCTACACTCAAATCTGCCTTCATTCATTGTGGCTTAGTGGAATTGCCCTTAAAGCATGGGCTATACTTACCTTCAATCAAGTGATGCACCATCCTGGAACTCCTCATCATCCGCTGATAACTTCAGTGGCTGGCTTCAGGATCTCGATCGCCGGTCACAGTCATTTGCTAGGGCCGAGATGACATCACTCCCATGCATGCGTGAGAACTCTGTCAGCTTTGGCATTGCCTAATTTGTGCAGTGAGCTGCACTTGCACAGCTCACTGTACAAGGTCGAACAGGCAGGTAAGTAGCTTTAATGCAGAAGAGACAAAACACGTCTCTTCTGCATATAAAATCCTGCCGGTTCACCCATTTTCATTTCCTAGCATAAAGTTCTACTTTAAAACATTTCTGAACCCAAAACTAATGCCGCGTACACACTGACGGAATTCCGATGGAATTCCGCTCAAGCTGTGTTGCCTACACACGATCACACCAAATTCCGACCGCCAAGAACGCGGTGACGTCCCCCACGTACGACGAGACTAGAAAAGGAAAGTTCAGCACCACGTCCGGCACCCATTGGGCTCCTTCTGCTGATCTCGTGTTTATCGCGTGTTAGTAGAAGATAGGTTATAGACGATTCACGCTTTTCAGACTTTGTGCTTCAAATCGTTCCTGCTCTACAGTTTGTGCTTGTCGGTGCATATCTGCTTATCAGTGCGTGTAGTTAGTTCGCATTTGTTTGTCTTTGCGGCCTATATATTTATATATATAGTATGCTTTGATTTCCAGTGCTTATTGTCCGCTCGTTGCTTGATTCGCATTTCGTTCTTTCAGGCCTTGCTGTTTATCAGTGCTTTCTTTAGTCTGTTCTGACCAGCCGACCGTTTAGAAGCCATGTTGCGTGTACGTACTCGTCGTAGAGTTTGTGCTGTGCGGGGGCTTGGTGTTGGGGTTCTTACTTTGACACAAGCCCAGTCCATGAACAGGGCGAGGAGGAGTTCATGGACCAAGAATTGGTTGCTCCAGCGCGACCAATTCTCGCACATGCCTCTGCTTCGTGAGATCCGTGAGAACAATCCTGATGATTTCAGGAATTATCTCAGGATGACGGACCCCATTTTTTACTGTCTGTTGGCTTTGCTGCCCCCTTATATTAGCAGGCAGGATACCCGCATGCGGCAAGCCATCACTGCGTACCACAAGTACCACGTTGAGGTACTTGGCGACAGGGAGAAGCCTTCAGAACCTTAAGTTCTCGACAGGCATCTCCCCCAGGCTCTGGGGATCAATATTCCAGGGACCTGTTCTGCCATCATCCAGGTCCTGCATAAGGACTATATGAGGGTAAATTTTATCCTTTATCATCACATTATATGTATTTACTGTTTGCTAATGTATTGTATTTCTTTCATCGTCCCCTAATTACCAGGACTTCAATATGCTGTAATATGTTGTGCCATTTTGTCCTCATGCATGTTGGATTTTTGTATGTTCCTTTTTTGTCCTTCATGCATCTTTGCCTTCACTAACCCCCCCAGCATGCTATCTGGGACCCATATATACCTATAGTCTAGTCACTTAACAATGTATTTTGTCAGCTCCATTTTAATGCTTTACCCTAAACACCCCCTAAAATGTGTACAAATGTTATAGTTGTCCTTAAATTCATGCAGAGTGCCTGAGGCTTTGTTTTGTGGTGCCCAAAATCTTTAGGAACACCCCCCTCTCCCAACTGCTCAGTCAGCTGATACCTATCCTCTATCTGCTGACTTTGCCAACCCAATGCACACTATACCTACCTCTTTAGTGGTCAGATTTATGGATTCATTTTTCAAAGCATGTAGTGCAAGGGCCTGCCTTAATACTTTCAAATGGTACTGTTTTAATTTTTCTTCTCCTATTATTATCGTGATAGGTAATTGCAGAATCAAAAAATGTGCTTCCTTTTTTTTTTTTTTTTTTTGAGGCCACTTCTTCTTACCTGTCCAGTGGGCAATTAAGGAGGGGCTGGCCAAACTATCACACATTACTTTGTTACTCCATTACGTAGTGGAGATGGTGGTTACCTGTCCAAAACATACCTCCCCCTAAAATATTTACAAGTGGCCATCAGAGGGGGGAGGAATCTGATAAGTGGACCTTATATTTTAGCCTTTAAATACTACAAGAAATGTTATACTGATGTTTGCCAACAATGTTTCTATATAATCTGCTTGTAATGTTTATATTTTTAATTATATTTTTCTTGTTTGACTCCACAGTTTCCTTCCACGCCAAAGGAATGGCAGACTGTGGCCTCCCAGTTTGCCCAGCGGTGGGATTTTCCTAACTGCGGAGGGGCAATCGATGGGAAGCACATCCACAATGTCCCACCACCCCATTCGGGGTCATACTATTTTAACTATAAGGGGTTTCATAGTATCGTGTTGATGGTGGTGGTGTCGGCGACATATGAGTTTATATATGTGGACGTGGGGAGGAATGGCCGGATGGAGGAGTCTTTTCCCGGACCGAGTTCTACCGACGTCTCGAGAGTGGTGGCTTGGGATTGCCACCCCCGGAGGAGAATGTCGAAGGACTGCCATTTGTCTTTGTCACAGATGAGGCTTTCGGTTTGGGAAACCATCTCATGAGGCCATTCCCCCAGAGGACCCTCACCCCGGAGAAGAGGGTATTTAATTACCGGCTGGCCAGAGCCAGAAGCGTCGCGGAGAACGCGTTTGGGATTCTGGCCAGCCGGTTCCGCCTGTTTCAAACGGCCATTAATATGGCGGAATACAAACTTAATACCATTGTGGTATCTTGTTGCATCTTGCACAACTTTTAAAAAAGGAACAACCCCAATTATGTGGTTACCCGCTTCCCGACCGCCTCCTGTAGATATACGTCAACAGGAACAACCCCAATTATGTGGTTAGCCTTTTGCGCAAACTAATCAATAATCGCTAATTGCGATTTTTTTTACCAAAAATATGTAGAAGAATACGTATCGGCCTAAACTGAGGAAAAAAAATGTTTATTATTTTGTATATATTTTGGGGGATTTTTTTTATTTATTATAGCAAAAAGTAAAAAATATTGCATTTTTTTCAAAATTGTCGCTCTATTTTTTTGTTTATAGCGCAAAAAATAAAAACCGCAGGGGCGATCAAATACCACCAAAAGAAAGCTCTATTTGTGGGAAAAAAAAGGACGCCAATTTTGTTTTGGAGCCACGTCGCATGACCGCGCAATTGTTAGTTAAAGCGACGCAGTGCCGAATTGCAAAAAGGGGCCTGGTCCTTTGGCTGCCAATTGGTCCGGGGCTGAAGTGGTTACAGTTGGGCCTGACGTCGGACTGCAATTCCTGACGTCCCTGGAAGCGGCCCGTCCTGGCTTGCCTCCCCAAAGCGCCCGTGAAGTGCGCCAAAATTATTCCAAATATTTTTCGGGGAGGGGGGCCATTGCTTTGCCAGCACTTCTGGAATCAATTTTACATTTATTAATCTGGTAAAAATCTGGCTTTAAATTTCCTGCTTGTGTTTCTTTTTTGTATCTCCTAGTGCACTTGTAGTGCCAAGTGGTTTGTATATTTTATTATATATTATATTAATATTATTATCTAAACACCCACTGTCACTGTAAACACCAATTTTAACACAAAATGGTATTGATCATTGAAAGAAGAAGCCACACATTGTAGAGTAAAAAATCATTTTACTTCATACACATTCACATGTGCTTTTTTTTTTTTTTTTTTACAAAAAATACACATTTTTGCGTTTTCACAAAAAAGTTTTTGTGTTACGTTACATAAACAGCCATGTTTCCAAACACAACATACACAACTCTGGAACATAACAAAGTTCAACGTAGAAAAACTTTTAAGGCACATATATTGTCCAAAATGTGTGGATCTTGCCTTCATCAGATTGGGTGAAGTCACCCCTGTAAAAGCCTAATTTTAAAGATGCACACAAATTGGGAGTCAAACTGGGGATTTACATCCTGATCCCATGCCTAATGTCAACATGTGCTATCTCCCATCATGGGGGATCAATGTATGAGTTTTGAGGAAGAGGTTGCAGGCACAAAACGCGTACATTGATATCCCCTGATGGCAGATAGCACATGTTGACATACTATGTGCATCTTCAAAATTAGGCTTTTCAAAATGTTGTCCAAATTTAAAAAGCAAAAACAAAATGGTGGCAATTTTTGAGAAAATTATATTCTTCCAAGAACATCAATCATGTTCCTAAGTTTAACTTCAATATCCATAGTTTTTTTGAGAATAATGTCTAAATCCTGACTACACCACATGATGTCCTGGATTAGCCTTTGGGCACTGTCACTGGTGAAATGATCTGATTGTTCTTCCACCACCTGTACATCACCTAAAAATAAAAAAAAAACACCATCTATTATAAATATGCAGGCATACATGTCTTATTACCTGAATCTGGGGTGTCAGACACTCACCTGTTATGGTCTCAATCTCGACCACCTCTCCTTCCTCCACACCCTCATCTTGTGGTGACCTCTGTTCCCCTTCTTCAGGAGATGGGCGGTCCCTGGTGACATCATATCTCCCGATTCTTTGTTCCCCTATGAGAATAAAACAAAAGGTATACTTAACACACAGATATTTGAGCCAACAAATATAAATGATAAACATTGCTTGGAAGTGGGGGACAATTGTCTGTTTGGGCAGAATTCCAAGCTGAAGACATGATTTATTTCCTTAATTACTCAAGGTGGAATACTTACCTTTTTTGGAGAAGTTTCCCACCTGGAGACACCCCAAGTGTCCACTGGAGTACCTGTGTTTGAAACCCTAAAAAATTTGTTCTGGTGTCCCACACTAGTGCACCTGAGTTCTGATGTGTAAACAGCTGCAGAGTGTCCTCTACATACATTACACTGAATAAAGTTTGCTATTCCTTCTAGGTTTAAACACATCTCGACAACAATGTCCTAAAAACTCTTTAGGATTAACTTAAAAATTTGAAGCAACAAATGTATTTAAGTAGTTATCTATGAAAACATCGTATTTTGGAAAAAGAACAAGGTTTCCAACTACAGATTACTGTGCGTATGGCCATGAAAGTAGCCATTTTGGAGTGTACAAGACCTTATTAAGGAAAAACACATGGCGCAGCATGCAATATTAATAATAATATTTACACACGACATATACTTACTTTTTCAAAGAACTTTCTTGATCTTTCTGTACTGATCCTGCTCCCTTAATTTGAGGTCTGACCAGCGTTTCCTCAGTTGATCCTTGGATCGTCGTAACCCAAAATTCCTGTACAGACTCTTCACAACTTTATTCATGATCTTGTTGCCATTTAAGGACCAAGAATTCCTTGGGGAATTCATAGATAAATACCGGGATATGAGAAATCTATGGGAGGTGAAAAACCCCTTATAGCACAATAAACCAGCTAGGAGGGCAACGCTGGAGAAATTGCTTGAATTTGTAAAGACCCGGGGCCCCAATGCAGACATGAGTTTTCTGGAAGCAAAAATTGGTAGCTTCGAGAAGCACCTATAAGAAGGAGCACCATAAGGTCCAGCAGTCCCTGAGGTCCGGAACAGCAGCAGATAAGGTGCATGTACCCAGTATGTGGTACTACCACAGGATGCATTTTATTGATGACCAGATTGAGGGCAGGGAATCCCTTTCGATTCTTCCAGCACCCCTTCCCTCCAGCCTTCCAACTAGCCTTCCATCCAGCCTTCCCTCAACCCCAGCTGAGGCATCTGTGGACCAACCTGGGCCTTCCATACAGGAAGAGATTGAGGATCCCAGATGGAGCCAGGTATAGGTTTTTTTATACATAATTTTTCTGTGAAAAAAAAAATTATTGTTGGTAAGTAGATGTTATTATTGCTAATAAATGAATGAATTAACAAAAAGTGTTTCACATATCAATAGACAGAAGTGGCCAAAAAAGATTAGGACAAGAAGGAAAAATGCTGGGCTCAGAATGATAGTCTTTTCTATTTCTTTAACATTAAATTTGCAACAGTCATGAGCTGAAAATTGTGTGTGTTTGATGAACAAAAAACTAAAACTATGTCCCTTTTTCATACACAGGATGACCTCAGCCAGGACGAGGCTCTGGCAAGTGGCACACAGGAGGAGACAGGGGGAATTGTCAGCCAGGAGGTGGCAGGGCCCAGTAACACCCAACCCCAGGTGCCTCCCCTCATCCTTCCATACAAAAGGCCCAGGAAGGGCACGAAAAACAGAGGAGGCAGCACTGGCCCTCATCAAGGAAGCTAATGACGCCCTGAAATCCCCCCTCGATGATATAGAGGCCTATGGCATCTAGCCTCCAATTTACAACAAATGGAGGAGGACCAACGTGTTCTCTCCCCCATCCTCCTCCTCCTGCCACAAGGCCACCTCCAGAGCCACAGCCTCCAGGAAAGGCTGCAGGGAAGGCTGCACGGAAGACCAGAAAGTGATCCCCTGCCTTCAGTCTGGTCTCAAAGAACACACAGCCTGTTGTAGTACCACAGCCTGTGTGCATATATCATCTGCTGCTGCTCCTGTTCTCTGGGATTCCTGGACCAGATTGGACTTCTCAAGCTACCAATTTTTTTGATGTCTGCCTTGGGGGCCAAAGGCTGCGCAAATTCAAGCTCTTTCTCCAGCGTTGCCTTTATCTTTATTTTGTTATTATGATGTAAAATACATTTTGTTTTTGGTTTCAGAAAATACTTGCCTATGTGTTTTTCTACAAATAGCAAAGAAATTTATTTTGGGTGAGTAGGCAGGCACATTGCAAAAATACAATGTCAAAATTAACAAGGGACACCAACAACAAACATGTTTACAAATAATACATAATAATGGTGTTGTGGAAACGTAACATAAAAAATAAAAAGGAGAGCACGAGAAAATAATACAATAATACAAATATTGTTAGTAAAGAAAAAAAAGCACTTTTAAAAAAATATATATATTTTAGGCAGATCTGGCTTAAATTCTAATATAAATATTATTCAGGAGAGACCTAGAAATAATAAAGAAATACGTTTGTGAAAACTCTGTGTGAATATGAGCAGCAAAACAACTTCATTCTTCTAGCACTATAAAGAAGAGAATGTGCGTCATTGAACAATTAAAAAAATTGCAGTGTGAAGAATCTGCTATCTCCATTACGAACGCTAGTTTTACCAGACCGAGCGGTTCCGTCTTGTACTGGATTCTGAGCATGCGTGATTTTTGGCGTGTCGGAATTGCATACACACGATCGGAAAATCCGATAGAAAGGTTTTCCGTCTGAAAAATTAAGAACAGGTTCTCAATCCAAAGTCCGTCGGAAATTCCGACAGAAAAAGACTGATTGGCATACACAAGAGTGGGGGGGAGTTTGGGACTTTAAATGAAGCATAATTAAATGCCTCCATTCCGGTAATTGCTAGATACAAAATGGAGATTGGGACTTTAAATTAAGCACTTGGATAGTGGAGGTAAAAACAACCATGTTTGAATTTCACCATGGAATGTTTATTAGTTGTAAAATATACAGACAGTAAAAGTTGTTTTACCAACATATGTATGTAGGGACATGCACAAGCAAAAGCATAGTAGAGAGGTACACATACAGTAACGCATAAATAGATTGAATGATATAACATAATAATATCAATTACAGCATGCCTGTTGGAGACAGATGTATCCACATGGTAGATGTGCATACACTAAATGAAAAAGTTTTTGTATATGATTAAAAAATCGAATGATAGTGGAATAGATATGGTTCCATATGAGATGTAGCTGGAGCATCAAATCAAAGCTTGATGCATTTCGTGGATGTTTCTCCACTCATCAGGAGCTGATGCGACCATGAATTCCTAAGGAATGTATATAAAGAAATAATGAACCATGTTATCCATATGTAAAGGAGTATGATACTAATAGTAAGCTCTAAAGCCCCATCCACACACGGTCGGACTTTTTCATCAATTTGGTCCGATCGGACAAGGTTTGTTGAAAAATCAGACCGTGTGTATGCACCATCGGACAGTGTTCGTCGGTTTGTCCGTCGGACAAAGTCTTATCTCCTGCTGGAATGATTTGCCGTCAACCCGGTCCGATCACACCAAATCCGAGCGTGTGTACGCTTGTCCGACGGACAAAGTGCTACGCATGCTCAGAAGAAATTCTGTGACGGAAGCGCTCGGTCAGGTAAAACTACCTTTCCTAATCGACACAGCACATTCGTCACGCTGCAATGTTAAAATGTCTTTAATGCAGCGCATTCTCTTTTTCTTTACAATGCAACAAGAATGACATCTTTTAGCTGCTCCTATTCACCCGCACTTCTCACAAACTTACTTCTTTATTACTTTGCACCATTTATACACTACATGTTTATTTTTACTCTGAACGGAAAAGAATCTTTGTTATTTTTTTACCATGATTTGTCTTTTTTTTTTTTTTTTGGGGGAATACATATTTGAATGTTTTTTTTTTTTTTTTTTGGAGGGGGGTTGTGTGTCTCAAATTACCAAAAACACATTATTTACATTTGTATTTCTTGCTTACATTTACTAGGAGTTTGTTTGTTGTTGGTGCCCCTTGTTAATTCTACTTTAGGATTAGTGAAATGTACCTGCTTACTCAAAGAAAAAATGTCATTGTAGCAAAGTAAAACACAATAGTCAATGATTATTTCAAATCAAAAAAAACCTTTATTTAGGTCACACCAACAAACCAAAGAGGAACGCAGCCATGGTGAAACTTGGGGAATTTGCAAAGCCTTGGCCCCCCACGGCAACCATCATTGTTCAAGCGTAGAAAATTGGGGGCCTGAGGAGTACGTATATTAAGGGGAGTGCAATCTGGTCGTGAAGTCCAAAGTATCCGGAACTGCAGCAGATGCCATCTAGGTCCCCAGGCTCTGGTACTACGAGAGGCTCCATCTTCTCTCAGACCAGACTGATTGCAGGTCGTCACTCTCAGGTCTTCCTTCCACGCTTCCTTGCACGCTGTGGCTGTCGTGCTGGTGGGGTGGCAGAAGGAGGAGGAGGAGGGAGGAGGAGGAGGTGGAGCATGGTAGCTATGGCAAACATGTGTGACTGGGGTCATCTCCCCAGCCCTACCCTTATTTAGGACATGGAGGATGAGCCCCTCACACATGTTGCGTTGCCCCACCTCCATACCCATCATTTTTGTGACAACCACCGAGCCAAAGGTCTCCTCGTCGGCGGGTGTGGCATGTAGGGAGTCTGAAGCCTCTCTGATCATCCGGAGCGCTGACTGTGCCGCATAACCCCCCCTTCTCGCCCTTTTGTACGGAGGGCGGAGGGGAGGGGTTTGGGTGTCAGTCAGGCTCCGAGGCCTAGCCCCCTCTTGGCTGCCACTACCCAGCTGGTGGCTGCCACTAACCCCTGCCTCCTCCTGACTGCCACCTTCCACAGCCACCTCCTGGCTGAGGTCTTCCTGTGTAGGAAAAAGGGACATAGTTTCAGTTATTTGTTCATCAAACACACACAATTCTCATCTAGTGACTGGTGCAAAATGTTTACAAATAGAAAACCATACAATTCTCAGCCCAGCAGTTTAGATTCTGGCCCCAAATGTCTCCAACACCACTGTCTGTTGATATGTCAAACACGTTAGGAACTAAGCAATTGGCGATCCTGAATTAAGTGAACATCATTCATTATTCCCCTAAATGGTAGCAAAACTACTATACCTGGAACAAGCTGGGCTCCTCCACCTCTTCCAGACTGGAAGGCCCAGGTTGCTCCTCGGAAGCCTCATCAGGGGTGGGCTGTGCGCAAGGAAGCGTGGAAGGAGGAGTTGAGGTTGGCTCCGTGACATCAGCCTGGTCCTTCAGAAAATGGAGACTCTGATAGTACCAGAGCTTGGGGACATAGACCTCATCTGCTGAAGTTGCAGTTTCCTCAGACTTCACGACCTTCTTCCTCTCCCTGATATACGCACTCCTCAGGCTGCCAATTTTCTTTCTAATATCATCAACAGTTGCCGTGGGGAACCTTGGCTTGACAAATTCCACAAGTTCCTCCAGGGCTGCGTGCCTCTTTGGTTTGTTGGTGTAATGTGGGTGTATACCCTGCCACAATATGGGAAAATCCCTGTATTTGGCAATGAAGAGGGGGAGAAAACTCATGTCGTTGAATCCCTTCATATCAATCTCTGCAAGACACAACAACACACCAAACCCTCAAAATTATGTCAGGCTAAACTCTCCTAATCTTCTCCATAAAGAAGCCTCAAGTTCAAATCAGTCTAGGCTAGTTATGT
The DNA here is from genome assembly GCA_028564925.1 of Lithobates sylvaticus. Classification (NCBI taxonomy): domain Eukaryota; kingdom Metazoa; phylum Chordata; class Amphibia; order Anura; family Ranidae; genus Lithobates; species Lithobates sylvaticus. The sequence continues at coordinate 178,641,634 of CM053036.1, forward strand.
ACCAACGTTAAATTGTACCTTCGTTTGTAGCGATCGTCTCGTGTGAGTTTTCTCTCCCCTCGTCTCCCAGATCGTGGCTACGACACAGGCGTGTGACGTTTTATATACACTGCGCATGCTTCAAACTCCGCCCGCCCCTGACGATCTTTCTCGTCTATTCCCCACCCCTTCTCTTTACGGCGTAGTGGGGAGAGCACATGGCGGGGACACAGCAGGTGCGCCACAAATATCCCACCAACGAGGAGGAGGACGAGGAAAGTCCGGAGGCAGAAACGTCCCGATCCCGGAACCTGAAATTCAAGGCCTCCAATATGTCATTTGGAGAAATGTTGGAGATGGTGGACATATTAAAGAGGAGCGACTATGATGGGAAGTATGGGCCTTACCTCAACCCCAATGTCCGCAAGGCCAAGATCATGTCTAAAGTTGTGAGAAGGCTGTACAATAATTTTGGGGTACAACGATCCAAGGAGCAACTCAGGAAACGCTGGTCAGACCTGAAACTGAGGGAGGCCGATCAGTACAGAAAGATCAAGAGAATTCTTCAAAAAAGTAAGTAGTTGTGTTTTGTGTTTGATTTCTTGCTTGCATACTGCTCCATTGTGTTTTGATTTTTACCAAGTTGTACATTCCAAAATGGCCACTTTCAGGTTCGTCTGTGCATTCGATCGTACTCAGCCTCGATCTTTCTGCCACTGTCATGGTCGTGTGTGTGTGCATTCGATCGTACGCAACCTCGATCGTTCGGCCACTTATAATACGATGTTTGGTGTTTTTTTGGGGAAAGGAAGTTTGTTCTCACTAGAAATGTCATCAAGAATGTAAAGCCAATTTATTCAATGTAAAGGAGAGGTCACTCAGTAGCTGTTTACCCATCTGGACTCTAGAGCACTAGTGCTGGGACACCCAAACCCCCTTTTTATTATGCTTTTCCACACATGTGCTCCAGTGGATACTAGAGGGGGGTCTCCATCACACAAACTTCTACCAAAAAGCTAGTCAGTTTAGCACCTTTACAAAGTGACTTCATTCATGTAGTTGACATTTGTAACTGGCCAAACTAAAATAGTGTCCGTCACTTTCAAGCAATGTTTGTCATTTCCTATTTCTGCCCTCAATAGCTTGTGTTGCTAAATCTTCCTTTTGGACATTCTCATAGGGGAGCGAAAACTTGGGCCGTCTGAGGAAACCCCCAAACCAACACCTACCAAAAAAGGGGAAAGAGCAGAAGCAGAGGAGGAGGAGGAGGAGGAAGGAGAGATCATCGAACTTGGAGAAATTGTCACCACAACAGGTGAGTGTGGGAGAACACAGCTACTGGTATGCTAATCCATGTATGGCTGCCTCATTTCCAACACCCCATTTTTGTTTGTTTGTGGTTTTTAGGTGACGTGGATGTTGTGGAAGAAAAATCGCACTTTACCACAGAGAGTGCCCACGTACTCATCGGAGAGATAATGGTCTGCAATCGAGATCTAGATTACATAAAGCAAAACATCAATGATGTTCAACAAAAATTGAAGAACATCATTGATGTTTTAGGAAAAATATGAAAAAGCACCAAGTAATTTACACACATTTGTGCCAGCTTCTGAACACATTTGCAACTTAAAAACTGTGTGAAATTTGGAACATGCACACATTGTGTCCACATGTGCTAGCTCCCATCATGGTGGGTGAATGGCAACGTTTTTTTGGGGGTGCAAACACTTTACGAACTACGAAAGTGGTTGTGGTGAAGGGGTTGCACCCCCAAAAAACGTCCATTCATCCCCATGATGGAAAATGGCACTTTTGAAGCTTCTAGGCATGTGTTTTACCATCTAATGACCATTTTCACAACCAAATTGTGTGCATGTTCCAAATTTCCACTTTTCGGGGGTGACCCCCCCATGTGATGAAGGCAAGATCAAACACACTTTGAACATATAGTCATGTCTGATCTTGTCTTCACTTTACAAAGTTGAACTTTCCTACTTCATAGGTTCTGCTTAGCTCCATGCCTGGTTTTACAAATTGCGTAATCTTTGTAAATAATGTTGTAAATAACCAAGATGTTGTCAGTTTTGGCGTGAAGATTGTAAACGCACTTGTGAATGTTTTCCAAGTAAACTTTTTTATTTTTCCAAATGTGTGGCTTCCTTATTTAAATAAAACAATGCATTATGTATGTAAAATGTAAAGGATATGGGGGGCAATGGGTGTTATTTACTAAAGGCAAATCCACTTTGCACTGCAATTTCCTTTCCCAGGGAACTTTTTCAATGCACTTGTAGAGCATAGCGGATTTGACTTATGTAAATGACACCCACAGTGCTTTGTACGAAAACACGGAGCACAGCATTTTGGAGAATACACACATGTCACACCTGGTGCTGAAAAGGAGTATTTTGGGTGTCAGTTATGCAGGACAAACCTTCTCTAGACCAAAGATTAGGTAGCAAACACACATGAGAATAATCTTTTTGGGAAGAAGAGACTGTTACCTCCTTTTGCCCAGAAAGTGCATTACCACTGTCGAAGGCAAAGGGAAAAAATGTCAAAGTAAAATAAGCTAAAAAGAAGACTGAAATGACAAGAAATCAGAGGTTGGTTAAAATATCAGATTTATTAAAAAATGCCTCTCACACATCGTCAGGCAGAGCAATGGCCCCCCTACCCACAAAGTATTCCATATATTGGTCCCGGACCACGCGGGCATTGAGAGGGGGCAAGCCTGGACGTGCCACTCGAAGGGCTGTGAGGTCCGCATTTGGAGGGCCCTCCACATCTGGGCCAACGGGCACCACATAGTTCCTGTTATGTCTTTTGAGGAAGTTGTGCAATATGCAACAGGCAAGAACTATGTGGTTCAGTTTGTATTCCGCCAAGTTAAATGCCGTCAGGAACAGGCGGAAGCGGCTGGCCAGGATGCCAAAAGCGTTCTCCACCACTCTTCTGGCTCTGGACAGCCTGTAGTTGAAGACCCTCTGGTCCGGGGTGAGGGTCCTCATCGGGAACGGCCTCATCACATGGGGAGTCAGCGCAAACGCTTCATCTGCGACAAAGACGAAGGGGAGTCCTTCGGCATTCTCCTCTGGAGGTGGCAAGCACAGACTGCCACTTTGGAGACGCCAGTAGAACTCCGTGTGCGTAATGGCCCCACCATCCGATATCCGGCCGTTCATCCCCACGTCCACATACATAAACTCGTATGTTGCCGACACCACCGCCAACATCACTACACTATTAAACCCTTTATAATTATAATAGTAGGACCCCGAGTTGGGCGGTGGGACGATGCGGACGTGTTTCCCATCAATTGCCCCTCCGCAGTTAGGAAAGTCCCAACGGCTGGCAAAGTGGGAGGCCACAGTCTGCCATTCCTGTGGCGTGGAAGGGAACTGTGGAGTGAAACAAGAAAAAAAAAAATTAGTCACTTTGCACCTAAACATTGCAAGCAGATTAGACAATCAACATCTTGGAACAAGAGCATTGTATAAAATTGGAGGCTGGAAAGTATTTACACAGAAAAGTAGAGGCTCCCCTTCACAGATTACTCACCCCCCCATCAATCCCCCCACTTCTGATGGGACATTGGCAATAACTATGGTTTGGGGGGGGGGGGGGGGTGGTGGACAGGTAACCCTCTGCACTTCATTGATTGGCAAATGGCTCAATAATGTGGCCTAGTTTGGCCAGACCCTCTGTACTTAACACTATTGGCAGGCCACAGGAAAGATCAAATAACATTTCCCCCCCCCCCCCCCCCCCCAAAAAAGGCAGGCACAGTGTGACATTATTAAATTACCAAGCAAGCTAATAGGAGGGAAAGAAGACAAAAAAATAGGAAATGGAATGTATGGAGGCAGTCCCTTGCACTACATGCTTTGCTGAATTCATCCCTAAAGATGCGCACTATAAAGAGGTAGGTATATAGTGTGTATGGACCTTGGGAAAGCCAGCAGATAAAGGATTGGTACCATCTGACAGAGCAGTTGGGGGTGGGGGTTCCTAATGAGTTTGCCCCCCCCCCCCCCACCAAAAGAACAAAAAAAGGGGGCTCTACATGAAGTAAACCACACAGCAAACATTTGTGCATATTTTAGGGGGTGTTTTGGGGCAAACAATACTATGCAGCAGACAAAAGACATTGCTTAAGTGAGTAGGCCATAGGTGTCTATTGGGGCAGAAGAGCATGCTGGTGAGGTAAGTGAAGGGAAAAATGCATGAAGGAGAAAAGGGGCACAGCATATTAGAACATATTGCAATCATGGTAATTAGGGAAGGAGGTCAAAAATACAAGTCATTAGCAAACAGAGCATACATAGAAGGGAATAGTAAAGTAGAAATGTTACCTTAATATAGTCCTCCTGCAGGACCTGAATGATGGCAGAACAGGTCTCTGGAATAATGATTCCCAGGGCCTGGGGAGAGATACCTGAAGAGAACTTCAAATCCTGAAGACTTCTCCCTGTCGCCAAGTACCTCAACGTGGCAACAAGCCTCTGCTCCGGAGTAATGGCTTGTCTCATGCAGGTATCCTGCCGGCTGATAAAGGGGGTCAGCAAAGCCAAAAGACGGTGAAAATCGGGGTCCGTCATCCTGAGAAAGTTCCTGAAATCATCAGGATTATTCTCCCGGATCTCACGAAGCAAAGGCATGTGCGAGAACTGGTCACGCTGAAGCAACCAATTCTTGGTCCACATACTCCTCATCACTCTGTTCATGGACGGGTCTTGGGTCAAAGCTAAAAGCCCGACACCAATTCCGCGTACAGCACGAACTCGGCGACGAGTACGCACGGGAAACATCGCTCAGAAGGTCACAAAAGGTCGGCTGGTCAGAACGGACAAACAGAAAGCACCGATAAACAGCAAGGCCTGAAAGAACGAAGTGAATACCAGCAACGAGCAGACAATAAGCAGTGCAAATCAAAGCGTCCTATATCAAGATATAGGCCGCAATGACCAACAAATGCGAACTGACTACACGCACTAATAAACAGATACGCACGACAAGCACAAACTGAAGAGCAGTAACGATCTGAGTCAGAAAACTGAGAAGCGCGAATCTTAAGTCACCAAACTTCCACTAACTCTCGATAAACACGGGATCAGCAGAAGGAGCCCAACGGGTGCCTGACGTGGTGCTGAACTTCCCTTTTGTAATCTCGTGGACGACGACTTACGTCACGACGTTCTTCCGGACCGGATATTCCGACAACGTAGTCCGACCGTGTGTACGCAACGACAACATCGGACAAAGTACGTCGGACAAAGTCCGACCGACCTTGTCCGCGGATTGTCCGAGCGTGTGTATGGGGCTTAAGAGTGAATAGAGTTTTGGATGAATATCCAAGTTTGCAAAGGAAAGAAAAAGTGGCACCTCGATTGTGAGTGCGGAGCAGGCGCGAAAGGACTCCTCGATGGGGACACGGAGATCTACAAAATTGAACGTCGGCGCGGTGACTTCAGAACTGACGTCACGCGCACGACGTAGCATACGTGGCGCCGATGCGCAGAGGGGCGTCCGCCCGAACCTCCCGATCACAAGTGAAAGGGGAGGACCCACTGGCGCATCGCAGCTCCCGCAGAGAGAAGGCAGTCCAGCACCACACAAACGTCCACTGTACCGCACAAAGCGCAACACCGGCCAAATGGAGAGTATGCAATGGAACTTATAAATAAATACCCATGTGGGACATCAAATCAATGCCAGGAATGCTGCCTTAAGCACAGACCATATATTGTGAATAACTGTAATCGATATAAATGCACAGAGAAAATTTCTATAGATATCAGCAAAAATGTATATAGATATCAGCAGTATAGTAACCTTAAAATAAGGTACCCTATAAATGAGGGCATACACACGGTCGGAAAATCCGATGAAAAGTTCCTATCGGACTGTTTCCATTGGAAATTCCGACCGTGTGTACGCGGCATTAGACTTTAATATACTGCTGCATTTGTTTTATTTTTTATGCTTTTTCCCCATTATATTCATCTGGCAAACCAGTAAATAACCCACATCCTGTCATAGGTTGGTGTAGCGCTGGCTCCTGATGAGCATACGCTATGTGTTTTTGAAAATGAATATTCCTGAAACCATAGATGGGTTTTAGGGCCAATTCTGCTAAATTATGATTTTAGTACCAGTCTGGCTGGATTGCACTGAGTTCTACTTGGCCGCAGGTGTCGCTGTCACCGCCGGCAAGTATGAGAATGCAGTTTAGCTGGGTGTATTGGATACCATTCTTTCTTTTGGAACCAGCCCAGTGGGAGTGTTTATCCTGCTGTGATATCTGGGAGGGGGTATTTAAGGTACTGGGATCACGTGTTTGGGGCTGTTCCGTTCCAGCCCAGAAGAGATTTTCTGTCTGTTTGGTCCTGGTCCTCCTGACCAGCCCTCACGGCCCTCCTGGCCGGGGATCTATACAATTCCAAGTCTCGGGGCTGGATTGCCCGAGGCGAAGCAACTGCAGGGACAGGCCTGAATGGATATTGGGGCCTAATTATCCAAAGTTGGTCCGGTGCCGTCTCTTCAAAGGAGAGGCCCAGCATCTGGAGGAGCATCTAGGGGAGGATTCTTCAGGAGAAGGCTATGCATGAGGCTGGTTTCTCTGAAGGGGCCTGGAGGCTCAGTTGAAGGACACTTTATGGATCTACACTCATACGGTATCGCCGGACCGGCTGAGAGATACTGGTACCGTATAATAGCTCTCTAAATTTGTTTATGTCCCTCAGTTACGCTAAAGTCTGTGGCAGAGACTTTTCTTCAAGTGTTCTACATTCAAGTCTTTGGCAGAGACTTTTCTTTACTTAACACCCTGTGGGCTGCTAGGCCTAGTGAGAGGAGGTCTATTCGGGGGGTTGTGATAATCCAGCTGTAAAACAGTTATTCTCTGGATTTCTTCTATAAGAGACTTCCTATTCTTGCAGTTCTAAAAGTACCTGAACTTTTATCCTAACCCTCTACCCTACATATAAGAGACTGTTTTATCTTTTGAATAAATAACCCAAAAAGGAAGATAAAGTGTCAGTTTCTGCAATTCTTTGGGCCATCTACCACGGGAAACCCTAGACAGAGACGAGGTGAAGAAGGTAACGGTAAGCCCAATAAAACCAGCAGCTCCTTCGGGGGTCAGTGCTACATTGGCTTTGCGCAATCTCTCCAGTGTCTCTATGGAAGAGGCCATGGCTAACACACCAGGCTGTTCTCCCAATAGGGAATACAAATATGCCTCCCTCTCATTATTATAGAGGGCAGGTGAGTTGTTGATTTCAGTTCAGTTAACAAAAAGTGACAAGGACACTGGATTTTTGGCACAATCACTAAGTGTTCTCTGTATTTGTTGAAACGGTTCGTAGCCATCAAATTTAAGGACTAGTAAGCTGCACTATAGTAAACATTTGTTCTTGGGTTAAAATATCCTTTAGGAGTCAGCTTATGTGTCCTGTTTTTCCCACGGCAGTTCCCCGTATTTCCCACAATATGTATTTTTCAATTCACAATCCTAATGAGCTAAAATTAGCTAAATAAATTGGCATAGATTTCTGAGAAACTTCATGTCACTTTCATATCTCCTTTTTTTTCTTAAAATGTTGGCATTCCACAACAGTATAGATTAAGTACAAAGTGACAGATTCCATGATAGATGCCCTCTACTACCCTTTATCCAAAAGTAGCTTATCTGAGGAAGAAATACATTTTTCCTTTCCCAGTTTATAATCTTTTCTTTACAATAGGGACTTGTTTAGGTCTCTTGCACGTGGGAGTAAAAAACGTCACATTTGTTACTGATCTAGATATAGATGCATTGTAGTCTATGGAATCGTACACACAGCTGCGTGAAGATGAGTAATAGGCCTCATACACACTGGCCGTTTTAACATTGGGGGCATCTGGCATTTTTTTTTTCTGCCTCTAAATGCCCCTGCATGTTAGCCTATGTGTCCATGTACACACAGGCATTTAGAGGCGGGGTCATTTAGAGGCAGAAAAAAAAAACTCCACAGCCAGTGCATCCAGGAGCAGTGTTTTGGCTGAAAAAAAATGCTTGACGAGTGTAAATGCATGTAAGGCCCCTTTCACACTGGGACGTTTTTCAGGCGCTTTAGCGTTAAAAAAAGCGCCTGTAAAACGCTTGAAAGAAGCCTCATCTGCAATTCCAATGTGCTTTAAGAGCCCTTTCACACTGCCAGCGCCCGAAAAACGCTCGAAAAGTGCCGCTTAAACTAGCGGTGCTTTACCAGCGCTTTTAACCCCTGCTAGTGGCCAAAAAATGGTTTAAAAGCGCCCACAAAGCGCTGCTGTTACAATCGCTTTTCAGGCGTTTTTCAGGCGTTTTTCAGGCATTTTTCAGGCGCTTCTCATTGATTTCAATGGGAAGAGGCGCTTTAGGAGCGGTGGATTCACCGCTCCAAAAGCGCTGCAAAGAAGCTGCTTGCAGGACTTTTTCTGACGCCCTGCCAGCGCAGCGCCTCAGTGTGAAAGCACTCGGGCTTTCACATTGGGATTGCAGTTGGAGCTTCTTTCAGGCGCTTTAAAATACTTATTTTAACGCTAAAGCACCTGGAAAATGCCATAGTGAGAAAGGTGATAAAAGTGTAAACAAAGAAAAAAAATTAGGATTGAAGTTGCAGCTTCTTTCAGGCACTTTACATGCAATTTTTTTAAAAATAATGTTCCAGAAAAAAGCGAAAAAGCAATCCAAATGATGTGTGTTTAAATTGTTAAATAAAGAGGTGCAGTCCTTCTGATGTGACCGTGATTCTTCTCAAAAGTAATAATTAAACAATCTTCTTGCCTTCCACCACACCTGTGCTCAATGTGCCAATCCCATAGTAAACTCACTCACCACAATTTTTGCCCGCACTTTCGTGTCGGGCATATCAGCATAAAAGATCTCAACCAGCCAATCGGTGGTCTTCCTGCATAATCCACTTAGTGTTTGTAATAAAGCTCCACATGTAAAAATAAAAGTGCTCAAATAGTGTGATACAGTAAATAAATTTATTAGCACACTAAAATCAAAGCTTCAATCAATTCACTCACATTTGAACAGATATTAACAAGCAAAAAAAAATTTGAATGAATTTCACCACAGCAGATGTCACTCCAATCACTTCAAATCTGCAAATCCACTTCAAAGCATAGATATATAAAGTGGTCACGGCGGACCCGAGGTGTGTGCGATAATGTGATCAAGATCTCACCATCTCCCCTCCGCCAAGTGTCCACAAAGTAAGGAAAGTCAGCACCGTATCCCTGTTTGATAAATTGTTCCTGTTCACTGTAGATGAACGCCGCTTAGCCACGCCCCCGACATGTTTCGTCACAAATAGGACTTAATCATGGGGTCCTATTCGTGACGAAACATGTCGGGGGCGTGGCTAAGCGGCGTTCATCTACAGTGAACAGGAACAGTTTATCAAACAGGGATACGGTGCTGACTTTCCTTACTTTGTGGACACTTGGCGGAGGGGAGATGGTGAGATCTTGATCACATTATCGCACACACCTCGGGTCCGCCGTGACCACTTTATATATCTATGCTTTGAAGTGGATTTGCAGATTTGAAGTGATTGGAGTGACATCTGCTGTGGTGAAATTCATTCACATTTTTTTTGCTGGTTAATATCTGTTCAAATGTGAGTGAATTGATTGAAGCTTTGATTTTAGTGTGCTAATAAATTTATTTACTGTATCACACTATTGGAGCACTTTTATTTTTACATGTGGAGCTATATTACAAACACTAAGTGGATTATGCAGGAAGACCACCGATTGGCTGTTTGAGATCTTTTATGCTGATTTGCCCGACACAAAAGTGCGGGCAAAAATTGTGGTGAGTGAGTTTCCTATGGGATTGGCACATTGAGCACAGGTGTGGTGGAAGGCAAGAAGATTGTTTAATTATTACTTTGAGAAGATTCACGGTCACATCAGAAGGACTGCACCTCTTTATCTAATAATTTAACACACATCATTTGGATTGCTTTTTCGCTTTTTGCTGGAACATTATTTTTGAGCAATACTGCACGTTTTTTCCCTGATACATTATTTATTTCTCTCACTAATTTTTACTGTATCACTTTCACCTATCACGTGGGTTGATGCACTTATGTCATTATATGATTGCTAAGTGGTATATGCACATTATTGTAGTTTTATTTAGCGCTACTTTTTCAGGCTTCAATCCAGTTTGGATTATCACCTGAATACCCATCTCCATTTATATCTCTCTAAGTGGCTGCTTTTAGTGTTTATTTTTCCCTGTTTGTTTTATTTTCCGTGGCGCAGCGGTTGGAATTTGGATTGTGGCGGATTTATCCTTATTCCTTTTTTCACATTGAAATTACTTAACGCTCAAGTGCTTGACACGCCTAAACACGTTACACTTGTTTACAAGCGTCAAGCATTATTTCTGCTAAATCGCCACTCCAAGGAGCAAATGAGTTTAGAAGAGTTAGCAAAATGTCCAGTGTGCATGAAGCCATATAGAGGAAGGCATCAGTCTACTCCTTCATTATCAACTTTCAATGTTATTTGTTGGTGATATAGATGGATACATATGGATCTTTATAGACAGTAGCTATGGGCTGATCATTATGAAGTGTACTTTGAATCTCATTGTGATATCATATGTGGATGCAAGACCTATGCTTTTATGATTGAGATTTTTGGTTATGCTAATAAAATGGAAATGTTTTAGAAGTATTTATATGTTTTCTGGCTATTATTTGAGAGGCAGCACCTTCATAAAAGCCGCATTCTTTTTCTCCTGTTTTTATAGTCTACACAGTGTAGAAGTCAGAAGCATATACATAGTTACATAGTTACATATACAGTTAAGCATCCTTTGTGATTCTTTTTGCTACCAACTCTTTATGCATTGCACAGCAGCACATCCTATTTACATACACCATGCACACATACATGGACCCACACACACACTTACTTTATACACACATATGCACACTGTATACAGACACACCGTTATACCCATATACACACTGTACATACACTTTATATTTACATATACGCACTGGTATATACATACACAGTGTATACACCTACATATATACAGTAAATACACAAATTTACCTCTCTGGTGATATGGCTAGCTGTCCCTTCAGCCACTCCTGCCAGCCAGCAAATACAGTGATGGCAGTGGAGTGGCTTGACAGGCTGTGCCTTATTTAAGGCCTTCCTATCCATACCCGTATAGAAAAAATGTGGATGCCCAAAAGCAGCAAGAGCAGTTTTCCCCTTACAAAGATCAACTGTCTATTTGCTAAAAGTGTATTGTATATGAGAACTCAAATGCACATGGATAGAGAAATCCTGAACTGAGCTGAGTCTTGTGCCTGGTTGCCTACAAAAAGATTGTTCATAATAGCTACACTTTTACATGTCACACATAGAAGTGTTCCCACAACTGTATGGGTATCTCTATTTAGGGCACAGCATTTCTATACAATGCAGATTTTTTTTCCTTGTCAAAATATTTTATTGAGTATATAAAGGAATACATAACAAATACATGAATAAACATATTGTGGTAAAGATAAGATGCTAAAATTATTAGTTAATAATAGATGATAACATAGCATGCAAATAGAGGTATTTGGGTATAACCTGGATTAGGTATTGAAGAGCTATGTAGGAGCTGTTCAAAGAGTAAGTCCATTCTTAAATTGTACTTGTGTCCACAGCAGGAAAAGAGCTTCAAAATTGAAAAGTGGATAAGGAAGAAGAAAAGGGAGAGAAGGAGTGAAACATAGAAGAGAGGGGGTCCACAGGGTTTGATAGAGAACCATCATGAAAGTCTGTGCGTTCTTTATAGATCAGCTTAAATCAATGCAGATTTTTTTAATGGAAATTAATATCAACAGCAGAAACATTGTATACATGGAGTTTGGGCTTTCTTTATTTTTTTATGTTGATTTTCATCGGGTGTTTCCTTCAGTAATCCAAAATATAGTGGTAGGTTCATTAGTACCCAACCAAACTAGATCAAGTGGTAATCACGTCAGATTTTTTAATTTTTTTTATTATGATGTACTGTTTAGTTGTGTGCACTGTGGCTACATTTGCATCCATAAGTTTACTCAAATAAAATAATAAAACACTTCACTTATTTTCCTGAATTATAAAACCTAATTGATCATTTCTATGTATGCTTATATATGTGGTCATTTTTAACAAGATATTTTTTTCCATTGTTTCTGCCAATTATAATTTTAAAGTTTGCTTCTCCATTTCAGAAATTTACAGTTTTCTGCAGCCAGCTATAGAAAAATGTTCTAAGCCAGCTAACATGCTCTGTACCTGCCAATTCCCTAGAATTTAGAAATGATTCCCTTGAATCCAATAATAATTCTTAAGGAAATAATACAAACAATGCATTTTTTGCAAACCAAAATCTTAAGTGGATATGACTGAACTTTGCTTTTTTTTTCTACTGAATTGTTTTACTAAACTGCTCTGTGATTGCAGATCTCCAGAGAACTTGAGTTTCTGGTATTGTTTAGCAACAACTGAGGAAAAATCATGACCTGGGTAGTGGATCACATTGGGTGGTAATAGGAGGGAGAACATGGTTTGTGTACATCCGTTTGCTCCCTTCAGTGTGCAGGTGTCCATCTGCCTCTTTGTTTTCTCTTATGGGCCCCTCGCCTGCTAGGAAAAATGCACACACTGACTTTGAAATGCAAGAGACCCCTGTCAGAGGTTACTGTAGGGCTCCATGAAACAGACTATTAATGATTTTCTGGCAATGACATTGAACACAGCAGCAAAAAGAGAAATTACATTTATGTGAATTTTTGCTCAATAACTGGTTTTAAAACATTATAAAAAATTGCATCTGCTTTATGAAGTAAAAAAAAAAATGTAATAAAAATGTAGAGATGCACAGAAAAAAAAATACACAAAAGGAACAAATGAATAAAGATACACATAAGTTAATTGAACATTTTTTTATAAATTGTAGAATTTTATTACCTATTAGATTCCATAGCAATGAAAAAGGAAGGGTGGTCTTTATATAAGGTTTTAGTAGTGTTATATAATTAAATGTTCATTTTACATTTGAGAAAGACCTAGGTCACTTGTTCTATAGTTGCTTGCAATATTACTGTGAGTTTGTGGAGTTAACTAGTGTTTTCAGTTTCATTTTTTTTTTTAAGGTGGAACTAAAATTACATAAAACATATACCTCAGTGAAGCTTATCCTATTGGCCAGCATGGGATTTCACAGTGTCTACAGCAGCCTCTGAAAACCCTTTTTACCTCTGAGGAACACTTAAAATAATTTACATATCTTAAGGAAACAATGCTAAAATTAATTCATCAGAGGTCATTGGGAAGAAGGCTACTTACATTGGTGGTGAGGGGGAAGAATGCCCTTCTTACAGGTGTGGTCACAATAACACCCTTACATACAGCTAGATCACTGGTGTTATACAGCTGGTTCAGCCAATTGGTGCTGGAGCTGGAATTATGCAGGCATCATCAGATGAGAGGTCAGTCAGACACAGCTCAAGGACTCCCTAGCCACATCTGGTGGAACCCTGGTTGAGAATGGCTGGTCTAGAGCAAAGGTAAATTTTCTGGGAAATCTGTCTTTCTCAGATTTCTAGCATGTGAAGGGTTGCAGAGAATGCCTTATACGAAGATGGAAAACAGGAAGTGTACACCGCGCTAATTAATAACTAAAAAAATTCCTAGTGATTGATGATATGAATCAATAGAATGACAGTGAAATAAAGTGAAACAATAAAAATAATAAAAATAAGCAGCAGCTCAAAAATTGCGTGATATACACAATGAACAGACAAAAATATATAATAAAAAGCTGCGCTAGTGACTCAAATTAAAATGATAAATGATTTGAAATTAATACAAATCCAAAAAACAAGGGGTTTTTTTTTAAACCAAAAAAGGTGTATACACAAAAGTCCGGTAACATGGAATAAACCAGTGTTCATACAGGTGACAAGGTGAAACTCAAAAAAATCCAGTGACTGTAAAAACCAGGAACACCGTGATCCACCACCGTAAATAAAACGCGCTTACCAGAGGGCAAGCTCAAATAAGCCCATATGTCGTGATCGGGATAACTTTTAGACCATCAGAACTGACACCAACTCAGATCTCCTCGTGTAGGATCAGCCAGGGACGAATAAATTCCTGTTCCTCCTTGGGGCCAATGGTGGTATGAATAGTATCCAAAGCAAGATCTCTCAGCACCCAGTACGAAAACATATAAAAGAAAGGGATGCTCCCATGGTGTGATACCACAATAAAAAATTTATTAAATAAAACTAATCCTACTTACATGTAGATGTAAAAACAATAGCAGGAAAACAGAGATAAAAATGTGTATGCCGGCCGGCAACTCGTACACCCGCTCACATCGCGGAACGTGATTACGTCAGTGCGTCAGCCTCCGGGAGGCTGACGCACTGACGTCATCACGTTCCGCGCTGTGAGCGGGTGTACGAGTTGCCGGCCGGCATACACATTTTTATACGAAGATGGGCCTGTCTTAAACCAACTGGTTGAACAAAAAAAACCTGAAAGATCCTCGTATCAACGCAAATTATGTGTGATGCAGGGATCTCTCCCACTGAGCTATTGTATTCTGACAGGGTGGGCTCATCCTCAGAATACCCTGATCAGTACTGCAGCCATTGAAAGCACTGATCAAATGCTGGTTTTCCAGCATGACCATTCAACAGAAGCCAGTCGGTAGACTGGCTTCTGTTGAACAGTCATTTGTACACAGGAACCGTGTATACCCTTTAGTTCCTGTAATGTATTAATCTGCCAATTGTATCTATGGTAAAAAATGTAAAATCATACAGTATATTAATTTTATTGGAATACAATGTTCATCTGTACAATGTTCATCTGTATTTTATTCAAGCAATGCTGTGCATCAGTGTTTGATAGAGATGTGTTCTTCAACCAGTATATTTGTGAGGATAGGTAAAAGGAGCGCCCAGTATCAATATAAGGTGAACGGTCATTTTTTTTTTTGAAATAGTAGAGCATGATAAAACCAACGCGTTTCCAGGGAACAAAGACTCCCCCATTTCTCAGGGATGCTGCTCTATGCTATGATGGATGGAGATGTGCCCAATTTGGTGTGTCTGTAAATCTGTGATTGGGACAATTGCAGGATTCTCCAGCGGTGCAGCATGGAGAGAGGTAGTTGGCGCCTCTGGAGTTTGAATTAGACTTTGACCTCAACCAGTAGATGGCAGTGTTTATAATTTCGTATGTGCATCTATGGTGTGCTTTGTGTATTTTAACCCGTAGCTCGAATTAAAGGACTACATTAAAAAACTACCATACCCGTCATTCTCCGCGGCATCGCCAAGATACGCCTCCCGTCCTCCAACGGGAAACAGGCGGATCAAAGCGAACAAATTGAAAGGCAAACACCAGAACGGTCTTCGCCATCCAATCCCGCGTCAGAAAGACAGGCAAATCACAAAAAGGACGGTAGGTAGGTGCTATCAATAGTGAAAGTCAAATTTAAACCCCCAATGGGATTTAAAAATAAAAACAAAAGCAAAAACAGAAGATCTATGGTGGTTCTCTCACAAGAAAAACTCCACAGAACTATCTGATCTCCCACAAACAAAATAAAAAATATAAAAAATTATGAAAATAGTAAAAAATTGTTCATCATACGCATCGTAAATCCCACCGGGTTGGGTGGGCAACGATACAGTATCAAATAAGGGAGGTGTCATATCCGTTATCCTCCCGTCGTCCTGGTGCAACAACACCATAGGTCGACCGGGGGGGCGGGATGGTGTTTGAAGCTATAATTGAGGTGCCTATGGGTGACATTCTACCTATTAAGGATAGAGATCACAGGGCAGCAGAAACCACCCTGTACTAGACCGTACTAGCCCATTAACGTGCTAGTGTCATAACTGGGGTACCTATGGGTGACAATCTACCTATTTATGAATAGAGATCCCAGAACAGCAAAGAAAGGTCAACATTATCCTCAACATATACTAGCCCATTAAAGTGCTAGTATCGATTGATCGAACTCAAATGCATAAAATTATGACCAGGGCAGGGGAAATGGACTGGTCTCATTGGACCTAATAAAGTTGGCAATAGCAAAAAAGGAATTTATCTTCACGTCTCCAATGGAGGGACGAACAGCCATTAGACACGTGTACTGGAAGAAGGTGATTGTTAGGTTCCCAAAAGTGAGGTATTTTGGAAATATATGGTTGTTATACCTAAACAGCAATAAAACACAAATAAAATTAAGGTATTTTGGGAATATGTGGTTGCTATAAATGAACAACAGCAACAAAACATGAATACTCAATAGCGCTCCACGTGAACGTGTCCACTTGGTATATCAAGGTTTCCTAATGAGAGGAACATATGTCTATATTTAAGATCCACGACCCAGATCGAGTTCACAGCATCTTAACAAACCAATATGGATGTGTTGAAGATTATATAACAAAAACATGGTATAGTCTAGGCATTATCAATGAACGCATTTACATCAACATCGATGTTCAACCCTTGGGGGGTGTGTGTTTTTAATCTATTTTTTAAAATACACACACAATGTTAATAATTATGTGAAATGGGTGCGCTCTCAATCAACCTTAAAAATCGTGTAGATCTGATTAAAAATTGCTTGTGCAATGATACTATTCAAGTGATGTGTAAAACCTCCTTAAAATCCGTGCACTGAGTGTGTATACATAAATAAATAAATACATAAAACCATATGTAAATATATAAATAAGTGGATCCTTTTCCTTTTTGTGGTACCAGTGATTAAGTGATATTTGTGCGATAGTGCTGTGAATAAAAGACAGTTTAAGAATGAGGTAAAACCACGTTTACATTCCAACCCTTAAAAAATCCATGCGTTTAAAACTGAAAAAAAACGCATTAAAAAATCCATGCGTTTAAAACTGAAAAAAAACGCATTTAATTGTGCGATTTATTTGTGGAAAAACGCATATTGGGTTATGCGATTAAATTGGGAGAAACACCATAGGTGTTTTTAGAATCCTTTAGGAGTCCATGCATCTAATTGATGTCTCCTTAGGTGTTTAATTTGCGGTTGCTTAGACAGGTGTTGTTCCTGATTAGTTAGTGCTGAGATGTTTTACTAACTAATTGCCCTTTGGTGTTGAGCACAGGTTAAAACTTGAAGGATAAAAGGTATACACCACAAATGAGAAAGATAAGCACCATTTAGTAAATGTATATTTTTGAGCAGGTATACACATAATACTTTTACTTATCTTTAGTTGTGGTGTCCTCTTTCCTGCTGGTCACGTCCTTACTATCTCTTCCGTGTTTGCATGAGGATAGAAGACAGATAAAAAACCATTGCGCAATATAGTTATACTTTGAATGGTGTGCATGTGTTGTGGCTGAAGCCCATCTACTTACACAGCACCCTACGAACGAAGCGCGGTGGTTAGAAATATGTCAGGCACTGTTTGGGCTCCCTGCCCTGCTTGTCTCAGTAGTGTTGCTTAGCTCCTCCTCCCGACGCGTTGCGACACGCCCACGTGTCTTTATCAAGGGATTATGTGGTATGGTATGATTATACCTAACACTCCACTGTTTTTAATCTATGCACCCATGACATCTCGGACCTGGAAATGCTTCTGACAAGGTTACTTCCTCTCCAGTGTGGATTAAACTTCTCTATTCCCAGAAACAGAGTGTTAGAGGGGTCCCTATTATGTGTGGTCAGATAATGCTTAGAGACGGAGTGCTTAGTGTAACCTCTTCGAATATTATTTATATGTTCATTGAGTCGGACCCTGAGGGGGCGTTTGGTCCTGCCCACATACTGCAGACCACACGGGCACTGCAGCAAGTAGACAAGGCCCTCAGTGGTACAGGTGATGAAAGACTCAATTTTGTAGCTTTTAGACGTTACAGTAGAAGAAAAATTGATGGTTTTCTTCTACTGATGGTTTTCTTCTACTGTAACGTCTAAAAGCTACAAAATTGAGTCTTTCATCACCTGTACCACTGAGGGCCTTGTCTACTTGCTGCAGTGCCCGTGTGGTCTGCAGTATGTGGGCACGACCAAACGCCTCCTCAGGATCCGACTCAATGAACATATAAATAATATTCGAAGAGGTTACACTAAGCACTCCGTCTCTAAGCATTATTTGACCACACATAATAGGGACCCCTCTAACACTCTGTTTCTGGGAATAGAGAAGTTTAATCCACACTGGAGAGGAAGTAACCTTGTCAGAAGCATTTCCAGGTCCGAGATGTCGTGGGTGCATAGATTAAAAACGCACACCCCCCAAGGGTTGAACATCGATGTTGATGTAAATGCGTTCATTGATAATGCCTAGACTATACCATGTTTTTGTTATATAATCTTCAACACATCCATATTGGTTTGTTAAGATGCTGTGAACTCGATCTGGGTCGTGGATATTAAATATAGACATATGTTCCTCTCATTAGGAAACCTTGATATACCAAGTGGACACGTTCACGTGGAGCGCTATTGAGTATTCATGTTTTGTTGCTGTTGTTCATTTATAGCAACCACATATTCCCAAAATACCTTAATTTTATTTGTGTTTTATTGCTGTTTAGGTATAACAACCATATATTTCCAAAATACCTCACTTTTGGGAACCTAACAATCACCTTCTTCCAGTACACGTGTCTAATGGCTGTTCGTCCCTCCATTGGAGATGTGAAGATAAATTCCTTTTTTGCTATTGCCAACTTTATTAGGTCCAATGAGACCAGTCCATTTCCCCTGCCCTGGTCATAATTTTATGCATTTGAGTTCGATCAATCGATACTAGCACTTTAATGGGCTAGTATATGTTGAGGATAATGTTGACCTTTCTTTGCTGTTCTGGGATCTCTATTCATAAATAGGTAGATTGTCACCCATAGGTACCCCAGTTATGACACTAGCACGTTAATGGGCTAGTACGGTCTAGTACAGGGTGGTTTCTGCTGCCCTGTGATCTCTATCCTTAATAGGTAGAATGTCACCCATAGGCACCTCAATTATAGCTTCAAACACCATCCCGCCCCCCCGGTCGACCTATGGTGTTGTTGCACCAGGACGACGGGAGGATAACGGATATGACACCTCCCTTATTTGATACTGTATCGTTGCCCACCCAACCCGGTGGGATTTACGATGCGTATGATGAACAATTTTTTACTATTTTCATAATTTTTTATATTTTTTATTTTGTTTGTGGGAGATCAGATAGTTCTGTGGAGTTTTTCTTGTGAGAGAACCACCATAGATCTTCTGTTTTTGCTTTTGTTTTTATTTTTAAATCCCATTGGGGGTTTAAATTTGACTTTCACTATTGATAGCACCTACCTACCGTCCTTTTTGTGATTTGCCTGTCTTTCTGACGCAGGATTGGATGGCGAAGACCGTTCTGGTGTTTGCCTTTCAATTTGTTCGCTTTGATCCGCCTGTTTCCCGTTGGAGGACGGGAGGCGTATCTTGGCGATGCCGCGGAGAATGACGGGTATGGTAGTTTTTTAATGTAGTCCTTTAATTCGAGCTACGGGTTAATATTGCATTCTGTCTGCTGATCCCTAATCCATTTACAATTTCTAAGGAATTCTTTAGGGAGCCCCCTTATGAGAAATGCATTGTGTAGACTTCTAAGTATACAGCCAAACATTAACAGCCCTGCTCAATTAAGGTACCCTTCCTCGATTTGCCAGCCTCCAAGATGGAGATCACGGTTTGACATTTACCATCCAGATCGAGGCTCTTTGTTGTGTATATAAGCGGTGCGTCAGTACGCCGCCCGTGTCCCATGATTACGTCACTCTCTGACGAAACGCGTAGGGAGGAGCGACGTGCTGACGTCATCGCGCTTTACGTCCCTTAGTACGGGCGGGTACTGCTGCCGGCCGGCCGCAAATTTTGAAATTTTAAATTTTAAATTCCTTACACTTTTTGTTTTCGTTCTTTGTGCCTATTGGCACTTTTTATTTTAATAAACCCCTCGGATTCCACCCATGGTGTGTCCCCTTCTCTTTTTTATATTTGGGAT
This sequence comes from Lithobates sylvaticus, assembly GCA_028564925.1. Taxonomy (NCBI): domain Eukaryota; kingdom Metazoa; phylum Chordata; class Amphibia; order Anura; family Ranidae; genus Lithobates; species Lithobates sylvaticus. Next base: position 178,661,712 of record CM053036.1, read on the forward strand.
TAATTCCCTTGGTTCTGGAGATCCTTGAATTGGCTTTTACAACCCGTAAGCTAAAGACCCATCACCACCAGTGACAAGCTTCACGCTCACCTACATCTTAAGTGAGTAGTTCCCTGGATATCGTGAGGGGTGGAATTGAGCCACATCCGAAGTCAAGGCCCTGGCTGGGTATTAGCCACATGCGTGTTCCCCTCTACAGTCTGGTAAGCCTGCAATCTTTCTGGTGGAGGGATTATCACAAGCACTTGTCACTTTTATCTGAATCACTGCAAAGTCACCGGGTTCAACACGTGGAAGCCACTCACTGCCGTGCTGACCATTCAGTTCACTTGGACAATTTTATTCTTATTTGTTTTACATCCTTTATTCATTTCTGTATATCACTTGCTGATTACCACCTGCTGGGTCAGCATCCAGCTCACTTGGACACTTTGATAATCCATTCATTTGTCTATCACATTTGATGCTTTGCATATCACCTGTTGAGTCACTATATGCTTATTTGAATATTTTGATAGTCACTAATATTTTTTGTTAGACTATCTGTCTGGTTTTGTCCATTATGGACATATGGTAGTTCTATTCTCTTTCCAGTCATTTTGTCTACCTGTATTAAGTGAGACACTATTATATTCAATTTTTATTGTTTGTTATTAAGTATTAGCACACACAATGTTTAGTATTTAGCGCAACCTCTCCTGTCTCAACTTTTCCAATTTGCTTATCACATTTAGGTTGCTGCTTCTATGTAGTTTTATTTAGTTTAAGTCCAGCGCAATTTTCTTTTTGTATTACCATCAGTTAAGACATTTTATAAAGACACTGCCACATTCAATAAGATCAGGAGAACGTTTATTACCATTTGAAAGACTGCTCAATTCACAGGAAGCACCAAGGCACAGAATCTCCCAGATTTTTTTAGGATTCTTACTCTAATGTCGGAACCATTGGTACTGCCTTTCTTGAATAGGTGGGAAGCAGAACTTGGTGTAATTTGGAGTGAGCAAGAGATGGCAGCACCATGGCAGCAGGAGTCCCCTCCCAATGCCTGGAGTAGGCTATCTACGGAACCCGGCCTATAGTCCGGAGCAAAGGGAGAGGTGTCCTATAGGGTATATATGGAGGCGGGGCTAACCACACTTATGCTGCCATGGAGTCTATCAGGAAAGGAAAATCATAGTAAGTATTTGATAGGAAATTTTCAGTTTTTTATGAATGAGAATTTTGAACAAACTATTTTATATTTTGTATAATGTGAAATTTAATAAAATTTTAATGAAAAAAAAAAAAGAAAAGAAAAGAGGAAACTGAAATGTTTAGTTAATGTCTGGATGGCAAGGATTTATTTTCGGTTTTGTTTGTTTAATTTTCATGTAACTGTAGCACACCTCCTCAGGAGCCATAAGTAACTGGAATCCCCCACCATGCACAGCCAGGCACACCACGTTTTTCACAGGCACGCTTGAGACAGGGAACAGTCTGTGACTTTGTTTTTTTTTTGTTCATTGAGGCTCGTTAACTTGGATGGAAGATTATGGGATGCCCACTTAACTTTAGCAAAACTTCAGGGTCATGCTTCCTATATACAGTCTCTATATACAGCTCTTTATAAAGCTCCACTTTTTCCTCCAGCACTCAATTGCTTGCAGAACCCAGCTGGATCACTGAGTTAAGATCTAAAAGTCACTCAGTCAGATTAAAAGCACTGGCCCATTACAGGCAGGAACCCGTGGCCCCTAGTTTGTGTAGCAGAATTTTAGAGTTCAGCTTGTGTGGCTACTGATCCAAGCACAACCTATTTAGGCACTGTTAATCCACCTGGCTGCAGTTGCCCCTTTCCCAGCCATCCAGGCTAACTTCTCCAGCACATTCTTCCTCAGGAGATCTCCCA
>CM053036.1:178664074-178701663 GCA_028564925.1 Lithobates sylvaticus
GAAGAAATAGCCTCCATCATTTCATCACCCTCTAAAGCCCCATACACACGGTCGGATTTTCCGATGGATTCTGTCCTATCGGACAATGTTGTCAGAAATTCCGACTGTGTGTAGGCACCATCGGACATTTTCCATCGGATTGTTCGACGGACAAAGTTGTATCTCCTGCTCTAAAAATTTTCCGACAACAAAGTCCGATCACACCAATTCCGATCGTGTGTAGCGAATTCCGACGGACAAAGTGCCACGCATGCTCAGATCACATTACAAGACCAAAGCTATTGGCTACTAGCCTCTACGTAGTCCCGTCATAGGCAACAAACGTCACCACGTTCAGAATGATCGGATTTTCCGACAACTTTGTCCGACCGTGTGTATGCAACACCAGTGTCGGACTAAATCCGTCGGACCAAATCCGATGGATTTGGTGGTCGGATTTTCCGACCGTGTGTATGGGGCTTAAGACTCCAGGCCCAAATGGATTCTCTGCCTCCTACTATAAAAAATGTTTAGAGCCCTTACTCCCAAAAATGGCCAAACTATATAACTATATATTAAAGGGCAACCACTTCCCGGAAAAGATGCTCTGGGCGAATTTGTCCTTAATACCAAAACATGGCAAGGACCATACCCACCCTCAAAATTTCAGGCCCATTTCAGTCATTAACAATGATCTAAAAATTTTTGGCCGTATCCTGGCAGACCGGTTGGCCACAATTATTACCACACTGATATCCCCCGAACAAACGGGTTTTATACCCACTAGGCAGATCACTGACAACATTCGCTTGGCCGCCAATATAATACAAGATGCAGATGCAAGCACTGAAAAGGTTTTGTTGCTAAGCCTAGACATCAATAAGGCATTTGATAGTGTGCTCTGGCCCTATCTAGAATCAGTTCTGTCCAAGTTTGGCTTTCGCGGAGCCTTTGTCCATGGATTTAGAGCCCTGTATCATCACCCCTGCACTAATATCAAGATCCCTGGCTGTAACTCTGAATATTTTCCCCTAGAGAGGGGTACGAGGCAGGGATGTCCCCTTTCCCCCCTCCTATTTGCCCTTGCCATGGAACCCCTAACCAAATCAATATTAGAAAACCCCAATGTAAAGGGCTACTTCAAAGGTGATCAGGAATTCAAAATTAGTCTATATGCTGATGACGTCCTATTGTTTCTCTCTGACCCTTTAATCTCCCTCCCTAACCTCTTTGCCTTCTTGACTCAATTCCAGCAAATCTCAGGTTTAGGGGTTAACCCGACCAAATGCTCAGCTATGCCCATCCATCTCCCTGACACGGTCCTAAGGTCTCTTAAAGACTCCTTCAGATTTTCTTGGAGCCCCTCCTCCCTACAATACCTGGGTGTTAAACTCACCCCTACTCTTAAGCAATTATACACACAAAATTAAAATAAAAGAAAAGGTGTGGCGCTAAACAAATGTGTCTGAACATTAATCATAAGCAAGAATGGAACAATCTCGATTACAGAAAATAAATGCTCAGAATTAATGTGAAAATAATGTAGATATTAATCCACTGGCATGACCTATCGGGTCTAACGTCTAGAAAGACAATAAGGTGAGTGTGACTTTACACATCCCAAAAAAGGTGTAAATTGATAGCAAAGACAAATGAATCAAAACCTGTAGTATACAACTGTGAAACAGTGATAATACTGATGACAAACTTAACAGGTAGGATCCACCTATACAAACAAGGTAGCACTAGATCATCCTATATAAAACTGGTTAGTCATTATCCAATTCTTCAGAATACAAGTAGTGTGAAAATGTCTCAAAAAAAAAAAAAAAAATTGGTGTATACTAAAGCGCTGATATATAATTTAAAAGCCCCAAATCTAATAGAATGTAATAAGAATACTAAATGAAATGCTGCTACCATTAAAAGTGTACACTTGGAAATAGGTGAAAGATATACAAATAGCGTATAAACGGTGCGCAATTCAACCTTAATTATGTGAGCATAGATCTTTAAAAATAATTATTGCCACAATGTCAATTGTGGTCAATAGTGCACAAGTGATAAAAAAATATACACTCCGTATATACTGTGCTGGAGCTGTGTGAAATAAAATATACAATCCTTGTATTTAAATTAATATTTGAGTATGTGATCCTTATTATAAAAGAAATGCCAAACGTGCATAAAATTTATTTTTTATTTTTTTAATAGGTGAAAGTATTTGTTGTGTTGGTAAAATGAAAATAAAAGTTGAACGACGATTCAGTGATAGCAATCAAGATGATTGGGAATTGTGTCCTGTGTTTTTTTTTTTTAATCAGATAATTCTTTATTGTGTTTTAAAAATACACATACACAACATAGGAAAAGAAAAACACACAACAAAAACAAAAAACAAAGACAAAAACTTAAACTGAAAAGGCACAGATGTTTGAGGGTACCAGTCCGCACCTTTTTCATGTCGGGTACGCAGACCCTTCAGCGGTATTTCAATAAGTACACTTATTTAACATATAACAGTGGGGGTACACATACCATTACATCTTCTATTGTGCAACCCAGTGTCGTAGACACAGTTCTGATGTGCTCCCTCAGCTATACCGTGATCTATAGGGAGCCGGGTGCGGCAGTATGTCTCTAAACCGTTGAAATAACGCACATTTTTAGACAGTGTCTACTTCAGTCTCTGCAGGGCTATAATTTTATACATTTTACTCTCCCTCCCTCCCAGGCCTCTTCTATCATTTCGTAGCGTATCACTGCCTCGCTAGGGTAATATATTGTTAGTGGTCGTCCTCCCTCCTAGAATTCTATTCTGGACTAGCCTCAGAGGTGCCAGTCCAGGTGAGTCCAGCCAGGGGTCCCAGATGTTTTCAAATTTGTTAGGGCTACCTCTATGTTTATATGTGAGTTGTTCCCTAATGAGAGAATCGTTCACCGACTTCATCCACTCAGCCAAAGTAGGTGCAGTCGCCGATAGCCATTTCCTAGCTATGAGTTTTCTAGCCAGAAATAACATTCTCAATATTGCTATATATGTATGAGGGGTATATTGTTCCTCGTCTATCCAGCCTAGTAAACATAGTTTAGGGTCAACCTGTAGCTTGAGATTCCATAAATTGTTGATGGTACTTATCACTGTCGCCCAGTATCTCTGAAGTTTCGGGCATCGCCATAGCATGTGTACTAGTGTACCGGTATTGACTAGACAGCGAGGGCAAAGTGGGGAGTCTCTCCTATTCCATTTATGAAGTTTCTCAGGCGTGCGGTATGTTCTATGTGTAATGAACAGTTGAGTGAGTTTTTGGGATGAGGAAAGTGACACCTTGGGGATATTGTCCAGTATAGTGTTCCATTCCTCGTCCGTGACATGTCCTAAGTCCTCACCCCAGTCAGTCCTGCATTTTAGGGACATTGCCTTGGATATCTGACATAAGAGGGAGTTGTAAATAGAGGAGATCTGTCCCTTCCGGGACGAGGAGGTGACCAGCTGGGTAAGTATACCCATCTTAGTCAATTTCCAGTCTCCTGACGCTGCTTGGGCTGTTATTGCATGTCTGAGTTGGAGATATTGGTAAAAGGAGGTGTTTTGTAGATTAAATTCAGTTCTTAGGGATTGGAAGTCCCTAAGTACCCCGCCGCAGTACAGTTGAGGAATGTACCTAACACCATTTCTTGCCCAGTTGTGGAACATCTGTAGCTTATTCAGCTCTGGAAAGCCACAATTGTGCCATATACGCGACCAGTTTGAATAACCTGTGTATTGCATGTGTTGTTTGGCCTTGTTCCATATTCTGTCTATCAATTTAAATGTGGGGTATTGGCTCTGGATCCCCATTTCACCCGCCTCTATGCATTCCACTATCTCTTCGCAAGACAGTTGAGTCAGAATAATATTTCTAATGGGATCCATAGGTTCGGGGTGTAGCCAACCAGTTAAATGTTGCAGCTGAGCCGCTACGAAATAGTAGAATGGATTAGGCACTGCCAGGCCTCCCGAGTCCTTGGGTTCTTGCAACGTTTCCAGTTTGATTCTTGGAGTTTGTTTTCTCCAGATCAGAGTACGATATATGGTGTTGCATTTTTTAAACACATGAATGGGGATCCAGATAGGGGCGTTATGTAGAGCATATAGTATCTGTGGGTTCCAGACCATCTTTATTAGGTTGCATCGGCCTACTACCGATAGTGGCAGCCTAATCCAGCTGGTCGTTTTTTCCTGAAATTTTTTGAGTAGAGGTTCTATATTCAATTTTACATATTGGCTTAGATTAGGGTGGATATTTATGCCCAGGTATTTAAACTTCTCTACTATTTTAATTTGGTCCGCCACCTGAGGCAGAGGTTCGGTTATTGGGTCTAGGGGTAGTATAGTAGATTTGTCCCAGTTTATGGTGAATCCGGAAAACTTTCCGAACGTGTGTATCAGATTCATTAAGTTAACGAGGGAAGCAGAAGTATCTCCCAAAAACAGAAGTGCATCATCGGCATATAGTGCCACTTTGTCTTCCGACTCCCCTCGTTTGAAACCATTTATGTCCGGGTTCCCCCTGATGGCTGCGGCTAGAGGCTCGATGGCAAGGGCGAACAATAGTGGTGACAGGGGGCAACCCTGTCTAGTACCCCTATACAGGGGAAAGGAGGAGGAGAGCGTGTTATTAATCCTAATGCATGCCTTAGGTTCTTTGTATAACAACTTAATCCAGGAGATAATGTAATCCCCCAAGTTAAGTTTTTCCAGCACTCGCCACAGGTAGTCCCATTCAACGCTATCAAACGCCTTGGCGGCGTCAAGTGATAGGATTGCTCTGTGACCCTGATTATCAGTGGGGACTTGCATATTGAGGTAAAGGCGGCGCAGGTTATTCGCTGTTGACCTATTAGGTATGAACCCGGACTGGTCCGGGTGTACCAGTTTGGATATCACTTTAGCTAGTCGCATTGCTATGGTTTTAGTAAGGAGTTTTAGGTCTGTATTTAATAAAGATATGGGCCTATACGATTCTGGCATGTCTGGTTTTTTCCCTGGTTTTAAGATTACTACGACTACTGCTTCATACATGGATTTAGGTAGGGAGTCTGCTTTGAGGGCTTCTGTAAGGGTATGGAGTAGCTCTGGTAAGAGTATTCCTCCAAAGTGCTTGTATAGCTCTATTGGTAAACCGTCGTTTCCCGGGGCTTTGGAATTTGGGAAGGTGGCTAGGGCAATTTGCAGTTCCTCTAAAGTAATGGGGCCATTGAGAAGGCTTTTGTCTGCGTCTTGGAGCTGGGGTAAGGCTACCGATTCCAGGAACCGAGTCAGCTCATCCGTGGGGTAGTTCACCTTAGATGTATATAGATCCTTATAGAAGGACCGAAACTCCTCCAGAATAGAAGGTGTGTCTGTGACAGTCTCTTTCCTCGACGTGGTGATGTTGTGAATCAACTGTGGGGGTTGTTGTGCTCTGGCTAGCATGGCTAACATGTGTCCTGTCTTCTCGCCCTCTTCAAAGTATGTTTGGGACCTAAAGAATCTTTTGTTGTCAGCTTGTTGTAGGTGTATTGTGCGGTATACCTTTTGTGCATCCCTCCACTGTCTCTCATTCTCCGGGGTTGGCGTGCCTATATACAGTGCCTCTGTCCTTTTTACTGCCCTATCAGCGTCTTCTGCCCACTGTTTATTTTTAGTTTTAATGCCACTCACCTCCCTAATGCACATCCCCCTAACAAAAGCTTTGAGGGTGTCCCAGACCACCCCCGATGCAGCAGAGTGCCTATTGGTTTCTAGGAAGGATTGAAGTTGAGATTGCATGTTCTCTGAGTCAGGAAATAATTGAATCCAAAAAGGATTGAGCTTCCAATGAGTGGGCAGACAGGTTTTGTGTAGATTCAGGCTCAGCTGCACCGGTGAGTGGTCCGACAACCCCCTGGGTAAATATTCTACCTCTGGTTCATAGGGGTGGATCAAATCGTTACCCAGGGCCAGATCTATTCGGGATAAACTGGAGTGCGTCAGGGAATGACACGAGAATTGTGCTTTAAGAGGGGCCTTGCACCTCCATAGGTCCGTTAGTCCGAGTTCTAATAGGAACTTGGCTAAGGGAGTCTGTGTCCTAGGGCCCTGAGGGCAGAGTTTTTTGAGCACATCGAGTGAGATGTCCAAAGGGCTATTAAAGTCTCCCATGACCAATATTGGTACCTGCGGGTGCTTGGCTATAAATCTCGCCAGACATTGTAGCACTGTAAGTGTAAAAGGAGGGGGTACATACACATTGGCAATAATACATGTTAACTTTTCCCAAGTGCCCAGTAGAAAAATAAATCTTCCCTCTTTATCAATTTGTACATCTTGTTCCACGAATGCAGTGGATCTAGCAAATAGAATACTGACACCTCTGGAATACCTAGTGTACACCGAGTGGTATTGAACTGGGTATTTGGACATGTGCAGTAAATGGGTAGTGTCACTCGTTAGGTGAGATTCCTGGAGACATATCACACTGGGTTTTTTTTGTGAAAAGAAAGTAAAGAGTGCAGTTCTCTTTGTAGGGTCGTGTACTCCCCTGGTGTTCCAGGACAAGATTGTGTCACATCTATTACTCATTGGGGCAGTGGTATAGTAATACAAAACTGATATCCGTCAGTCTAGGCATTTTCTGGTTTTGCGTGTACCACTCCCAATAGCCCCCGATACCTGAGTCATTAGAGGGTGGAGAGAGCAGTCCCATGCGAGTCCAGTCTTTTTCAAATCGAAGCATGTAGAGGTGAGAAGACGCGAAGAATGGTGGTTGTCTGCAGGAATGTAGAACTTCCAACGGTTGCAGAAAATATTCAGATTCTGTGCCAAGAACAAAAAAAGAAAAGAAAAAAAAGAAGAACAAAGACAAAAAACAGCAACAGATTGCCAACAACCAGTGAAGGCAAAACAATCCTGAGCACGGGTGGTCACGGTGACAGTCTTCCATGCTTGCCCCTCGGGGCCAATTGGGGGTAAACTGTGAGGGCTGGGGCCCTATGACTCTAACTTCAAGGCACAGGTGGTAGCCAAGAATTAGAATAAAGGTAATTAGGGTTTTTAATGTCTCTTCTAAGGCTCCTTTCCTTGTAGGTGTGTTGTGAGCAAGAAAGATTTTAAGGCACTGTCATATCTCGGCTTTTGGTGTCCTTATGCTTGTTCCCGTGCGGCTCCCCTTAGCTGTCTTTCATGTCGGTCCAGCCAGTTTGCAGCCATGTTAGGACTTTCAAAAAAGTGTGCTGTGCCATCCGCAATCACACGTAGCTTGGCCGGATATAACATAGAGTATATCAGCGGGATGGCTCTCATCCTCTTTTTCACCTCAGTGAACCTCGCGCGCTGTTTTTGCACCGCTGCTGAGAAGTCAGGATAGATCGATATCTTGGCCCCCTGTATTTCCATGTCAGCTTTTTGTCTAGCCATGCGTAGTATGATATCTCTATCTTTGTAATGCAGTAGTTTCAAAAGAAATGGTCTATCGTGGCCCCCTGGTGGCGGTGGTCTAGATGGCACTCTATGGGCTCTTTCAACTGAAAAAAATGGAGTAAGATTATTCTTCCCAAAGGTGTCTGTTAGCCATGTCTCAATAAAATCAGTGGGGTTCTTTCCTTCAGACTTTTCGGGCATGCCGACTATACGCAGGTTAGACCTTCTCAGTCTGTTTTCCATGTCCTCGACTCTTGCAGATGTCTCATCTGCTTTAGCAGAGGTGCCATGCATTTCTTGAATAAGGGGGGACAGATCGTCCTCAATGGTGCTCACTCTTCCCTCTAAGGCAGTCGCCCTCTCCCTGATCTTCTGCATATCCTGTCTTATATGTAGCAAGCCCTCCTTCATGCTCCTGACCTCCACAGATAGTTCAGTTAATGAGTTCCCATAAGAATGGACTGCTGTGAGGATATCCTGCAGTGAGGGCTCAGTGTTATCTGCAGCTGTGGGGTTGACTGTATCATGGCGGGGGAGAGGGGCTGCAGGGGTACTCACTGTGTTCCACGAGGCTTCCGGCGCCATTTCCTCCTGTGTATGGTAGGTCCCTTGGGGTGATTTCACAGGCGCGCTGGTCTTGCAAGTTTTAGCAGCATCCTGGGCTGCATTAGGCTGTCCTCTCTTTGGGCTGCCCGGGTCGTGTGTGTATTGTGCTAATTTCGCCGCCGCTGAGGCATAGGACTCGCGGCCCGCACGTTGTTGGAGCGGGGAGCCGCCATTTTGGATCGGGCCTCCTCCACGAGGAGCCTCCGCTTTGGGCTTGGACATCCCGGTTTTCTTCGCCGATAGTCGGCCAGGTGTGGCGGCAGGGGTAGCTCCGCTCCGGGAGCGTAGTGTCCTGTCTATTGCGGCGGTGTTGTGGGCTCACGGCAGGATTGATCGGCTCAGGATGCAGGAGCTGATGTGAGACACGTCCGCTCACATGGAAGTCCAAGCCACGCCCCCCCCAGGACGCTTTGATTTGCACTGCTATTGTCTGCTCGTTGCTGGTATTCATTTCGTTCTTTCAGGCCTTGCTGTTTATCGGTGCTTTCTGTTTGTCCGTTCTGACCAGCCGACCTTTTGTGACCTTCTGAGCGATGTTTCCCGTGCGTACTCGTCGCCGAGTTCGTGCTGTACGCGGAATTGGTGTCGGGCTTTTAGCTTTGAGCCAAGACCCGTCCATGAACATAGTGACGAGGAGTATGTGGACCAAGAATTGGTTGCTTCAGCGTGACCAGTTCTCGCACATGCCTTTGCTTCGTGAGATCCGGGAGAATAATCCTGATGATTTCAGGAACTTTCTCAGGATGACGGACCCCGATTTTCACCGTCTTTTGGCTTTGCTGACCCCCTTTATCAGCCGGCAGGATACCTGCATGAGACAAGCCATTACTCCGGAGCAGAGGCTTGTTGCTACTTTGAGGTACTTGGCGACAGGGAGAAGTCTTCAGGATTTGAAGTTCTCTTCAGGTATCTCTCCCCAGGCCCTGGGAATCATTATTCCAGAGACCTGTTCTGCCATCATCGAGGTCCTGCAGGAGGACTATATTAAGGTAACATTTCTACTTTACTATTCCCTTCTATGTATGCTCTGTTTGCTAATGACTTGTATTTTTGACCTCCTTCCCTAATTACCATGATTGCAATATGCTCTAATATGCTGTGCCCCTTTTCTCCTTCATGCATTTTTCCCTTCACTTACCTCCCCAGCATGCTCTTCTGCCCCAATAGACACCTATGGCCTAGTCACTTAAGCAATGTCTTTTGTCTGCTGCATAGTATTGTTTGCCCCAAAACACCCCCTAAAATATGCACAAATGTTTGCTGTGTGGTTTACTTCATGTAGAGCCCCCTTTTTTTTTTCTTTTGGTGGGGGGGGGGGGGGGGGAACTCATTAGGAACCCCCTCCCCCAACTGCTCTGTCAGATGGTACCAATCCTTTATCTGCTGGCTTTCCCAAGGTCCATACACACTATATACCTACCTCTTTATAGTGCGCATCTTTAGGGATGAATTCAGCAAAGCATGTAGTGCAAGGGGCTGCCTCCATACATTCCATTTCCTATTTTTTGTTCTTCTTTCCCTCGTATTAGCTTGCTTGGTAATTTAATAATGTCACACTGTGCCTGCCTTTTTTTGGGGGGGGGGGGGGGGGGGGGGGGGGGGGGGGGGGGGGGGGTTGAAATGTTATTTGATCTTTCCTGTGGCCTGCCAATAGTGTTAAGTACAGAGGGTCTGGCCAAACTAGCCCACATTATTGAGCCATTTGCCAATCAATGAAGTGCAGAGGGTTAGCTGTCCACCACCCCCCCCCCCCCCCCCAAACCCCTAGTTATTGCCAATGGCCCATCAGAAGTGGGGGGATTGATGGGGGGGTGAGTAATCTGTGAAGGGGAGCCTCTACTTTTCTGTGCAAATACTTTCCAGCCTCCAATTTTATACAATGCTCTTGTTCCAAGATGTTGATTGTCTAATCTGCTTGCAATGTTTAGGTGCAAAGTGACTAATTTTTTTTTCTTGTTTCACTCCACAGTTCCCTTCCACGCCACAGGAATGGCAGACTGTGGCCTCCCACTTTGCCAGCCGTTGGGACTTTCCTAACTGCGGAGGGGCAATTGATGGGAAACATGTCCGCATCGTCCCACCGCCCAACTCGGGGTCCTACTATTATAATTATAAAGGGTTTAATAGTGTAGTGATGTTGGCGGTGGTGTCGGCAACATACGAGTTTATGTATGTGGACGTGGGGATGAACGGCCGGATATCGGATGGTGGGGCCATTACGCACACGGAGTTCTACTGGCGTCTCCAAAGTGGCAGTCTGTGCTTGCCACCTCCAGAGGAGAATGCCGAAGGACTCCCCTTCGTCTTTGTCGCAGATGAAGCGTTTGCGTTGACTCCCCATGTGATGAGGCCGTTCCCGATGAGGACCCTCACCCCGGACCAGAGGGTCTTCAACTACAGGCTGTCCAGAGCCAGAAGAGTTGTGGAGAACGCTTTTGGCATCCTGGCCAGCCGCTTCCGCCTGTTCCTGACGGCATTTAACTTGGCGGAATACAAACTCAACCACATAGTTCTTGCCTGTTGCATATTGCACAACTTCCTCAAAAGACATAACAGGAACTATGTGGTGGCCGTTGGCCCAGATGTGGAGGGCCCTCCAAATGCCGAACTCACAGCCCTTCGAGTGGCACGTCCAGGCTTGCCCCCTCTAAATGCCCGTGTAGTCCGGGACCAATATATGCAGTACTTTGTGGGTAGGGGGGCCATTGCTCTGCCTGACGATGTGTGAGAGGCATTTTTTAATAAATCTGATATTTTAACCAACCTATAATTTCTTGTCATTTCAGTCTTCTTTTTAGCTTATTTTACTTTGACATTTTTTCCCTTTGCCTTCGACAGTGGGAATGCACTTTCTGGGCAAAAGGAGGTAACAGTCTCTTCTTCCCAAAAAGATTATTCTCATGTTGTGTGTTTGCTACCTAATCTTTGGTCTAGAGAAGGTTTGTACTGCATAACTGACACACAAAATACTCCTTTTCATCACCAGGTCTGACATGTGTGTATTCTCCAAAATGCTGTGCTCCGTGTTTTCGTAGAAAGCACTGTGGGTGTCATTTACATAAGTCAAATCCGCTATGCTCTACAAGTGCATTGAAAAAGTTCACAGGGAAAGAAAATTGGAGTGCAAAGTGGATTTGCCTTTAGTAAATAACACCCATTGCCCCCCATATCCTTTTCATTTTACATAGATAATGCATTGTGTTTTTTAAATAAGGAAGCCACACATTTAGAAAAATAAAAGTTTACTAGGAAAACATTCCCAAGTGCGTTTACAATCTTCACGCCAAAACTGACAACATCTTGGTTATTTACAACATTGTTTACAAACATTCCACAATTGGTAAAACCAGGCATGGAGCAAAACAGAACCTAGGAACTTGGAAAGTTCAACTTTGTAAAGTGAAGACAAGATCAGACATGACTATATGTTCAAAAGTGTGTTTGATCTTGCCTTCATCACATGGGGGGGTCACCCCCGAAAAGTGGAAATTTGGAACATGCACACAATTTGGGTCTGAAAATGGTCATTAGATGGGAAAACACATGCCTAGAAGCTTCAAAAGTGCCATTTTCCATCATGGGGATGAATGGACGTTTTTTGGGGGTGCAACCCCTTCACCACAACCACTTTCGTAGTTCGTAAAGTGTTTGCACCCCCAAAAAAACGCTGCCATTCATCCACCATGGTGGGAGCTAGCACATGTGGACACAATGTGTGCATGTTCCAAATTTCAGAAAGTTTTTAAGTTGCAAATGTGTTCAGAAGCAGGCACAAATGTGTGTTAATTACTTGGTGCGTTTTCATATTTTTCCTAAAACATCAATGATGTTCTTCAATTTTTGTTGAACATCATTGATGTTTTGCTTTATGTAATCTAGATCTCGATTGCAGACCATTATCGCTCCGATGAGTACGTGGGCACTCTCTGTGGTAAAGTGCGATTTTTCTTCCACAACATCCACGTCACCTAAAAACCACAAACAAACAAAAATGGGGTGTTGGAAATGAGGCAGCCATACATGGATTAGCTTACCAGTAGCTGTGTTCTCCCACACTCACCTGTTGTGGTGACAATTTCTCCAAGTTCGATGATCTCTCCTTCCTCCTCCTCCTCCTCCTCTGCTTCTGCTCTTTCCCCTTTTTTGGGAGGTGTTGGTTTGGGGGTTTCCTCAGACGGCCCAAGTTTTCGCTCCCCTATGAGAATGTCCAAAAGGAAGATTTAGCAACACAAACTATTGAGGGCAGAAATAGGAAATGACAAACATTGCTTGAAAGTGACGGACACTATTTTACTTTGGCCAGTTACAAATGTCAACTACATGAATGTAGTCACTTTGTAAAGGTGCTAAACTGACTAGCTTTTTGGTAGAAGTTTGTGTGATGGAGACCCCCCTCTAGTATCCACTGGAGCACATGTGTGGAAAAGGCTAATAAAAAGGGGGTTTGGGTGTCCCAGCACTAGTGCTCTGGAGTCCAGATGGGTAAACAGCTACTGGGTGACCTCTCCTTTACATTGAATAAATTGGCTTTACATTCTGGATGACATTTCTAGGGAGAACAAACTTCCTTTCCCCCAAAAAAACACCAAACATCGTATTATAAGTGGCCGCACGATCGAGGTTGCGTACGATCGAATGGACACACACACGACCATGACAGTGGCAGAAAGATCGAGGCTGAGTACGATCGAATGCACAGACGAACATGAAAGTGGCCATTTTGGAATGTACAACTTTGTAAAAATCAAACCACATGGAGCAGTATGCAAGCAAGAAATCAAACACAAAACACAACTACTTACTTTTTTGAAGAATTCTCTTGATCTTTCTGTACTGATCGGCCTCCCTCAGTTTCAGGTCTGACCAGCGTTTCCTCAGTTGCTCCTTGGATCGTTGTACCCCAAAATTATTGTACAGCCTTCTCACAACTTTAGACATGATCTTGGCCTTGCGGACATTGGGGTTGAGGTAAGGCCCATACTTCCCATCATAGTCGCTCCTCTTTAATATGTCCACCATCTCCAACATTTCTCCAAATTACATATTGGAGGCCTTGAATTTCAGGCTCCGGGATCGGGACGTTTCTGCCTCCGGACTTTCCTCGTCCTCCTCCTCGTTGGTGGGATATTTGTGGCGCACCTGCTGTGTCCCCGCCATGTGCTCTCCCCACTACGCCGTAAAGAGAAGGGGTGGGGAATAGACGAGAAAGATCGTCAGGGGCGGGCGGAGTTTGAAGCATGCGCAGTGTATATAAAACGTCACACGCCTGTGTCGTAGCCACGATCTGGGAGACGAGGGGAGAGAAAACTCACACGAGACGATCGCTACAAACGAAGGTACAATTTAACGTTGGTACATAACTAGCCTAGACTGATTTGAACTTGAGGCTTCTTTATGGAGAAGATTAGGAGAGTTTAGCCTGACATAATTTAGAGGGTTTTGTGTGTTGTTGTGTCTTGCAGAGATTGATATGAAGGGATTCAACGACATGAGTTTTCTCCCCCTCTTCATTGCCAAATACAGGGATTTTCCCATATTGTGGCAGGGTATACACCCACATTACACCAACAAACCAAAGAGGCACGCAGCCCTGGAGGAACTTGTGGAATTTGTCAAGCCAAGGTTCCCCGCGGCAACTGTTGATGATATTAGAAAGAAAATTGGCAGCCTGAGGAGTGCTTATATCAGGGAGCGCAAGAAGGTCGTGAAGTCTGAGGAAACTGCAACTTCAGCAGATGAGGTCTATGTCCCCAAGCTCTGGTACTATCAGAGTCTCCATTTTCTGAAGGACCAGGCTGATGTCACGGAGCCAACCTCAACTCCTCCTTCCACGCTTCCTTGCGCGCAGCCCACCCCTGATGAGGCTTCCGAGGAGCAACCTGGGCCTTCCAGTCTGGAAGAGGTGGAGGAGCCCAGCTTGTTCCAGGTATAGTAGTTTTGTTACCATTTATGGGAATAATGAATGATGTTCACTTAATTCAGGATCCCCAATTGCTTAGTTCCTAACGTGTTTGACATATCAACTGACAGTGGTGTGGGAGACATTTGGGGCCAGAATCTAAACTGCAGGGCTGAGAATTGTATGGTTTTCTATTTGTAAACATTTTGCACCAGTCACTAGATGAGAATTGTGTGTGTTTGATGAACAAATAACTGAAACTATGTCCCTTTTTCATACACAGGAAGACCTCAGCCAGGAGGTGGCTGTGGAAGGTGGCAGTCAGGAGGAGGCAGGGGTTAGTGGCAGCCACCAGCTGGGTAGTGGCAGCCAAGAGGGGGCTAGGCCTCGGAGCCTGACTGACACCCAAACCCCTCCCCTCCGCCCTCCGTACAAAAGGGCGAGAAGGGGGGGTTATGCGGCACAGTCAGCGCTCCGGATGATCAGAGAGGCTTCAGACTCCCTACATGCCACACCCGCCGACGAGGAGACCTTTGGCTCGGTGGTTGTCACAAAAATGATGGGTATGGAGGTGAGGCAACGGAACATGTGTGAGGGGCTCATCCTCCATGTCCTAAATAAGGGTAGGGCTGGGGAGATGACCCCAGTCACACATGTTTGCCATAGCTACCATGCTCCACCTCCTCCTCCTCCTCCTCCTCCTTCTGCCACCCCACCAGCACGACAGCCACAGCGTGGAAGGAAGCGTGGAAGGAAGACCTGAGAGTGACGACCTGGAATCAGTCTGGTCTGAGAGAAGATGGAGCCTCTTGTAGTACCAGAGCCTGGGGACCTAGATGGCATCTGCTGCAGTTCCGGATACTTTGGACTTCACGACCAGATTGCACTCCCCTTAATATACGTACTCCTCAGGCCCCCAATTTTCTACGCTTGAACAATGATGGTTGCCGTGGGGGGCCAAGACTTTGCAAATTCCCCAAGTTTCACCATGGCTGCGTTCCTCTTTGGTTTGTTGGTGTGACCTAAATAAAGTTTTTTTGATTTGAAATAATCATTGACTATTGTGTTTTACTTTGCTACAATGACAGTTTTTCTTTGAGTAAGCAGGTACATTTCACTAATCCTAAAGTAGAATTAACAAGGGGCACCAACAACAAACAAACTCCTAGTAAATGTAAGCAAGAAATACAAATGTAAATAATGTGTTTTTGGTAATTTGAGACACACAACCCCCCTCCAAAAAAAAAAAAAAAAAAAAAAACATTCAAATATGTATTCCCCAAAAAAAAAAAAAACAAGACAAATCATGGTAAAAAAAATAACAAAGATTCTTTTCCGTTCACAGTCAAAATAAACATGTAGTGTATAAATGCTGCAAAGTAATAAAGAAGTAAGTTTGTGAGAAGTGCGGGTGAATAGGAGCAGCTAAAACATGTCATTCTTGTTGCATTGTAAAGAAAAAGAGAATGCGCTGCATTAAAGACATTTTAACATTGCAGCGTGACGAATGTGCTGTGTCGATTAGGAAAGGTAGTTTTACCTGACCGAGCGCTTCCGTCACAGAATTTCTTCTGAGCATGCGTAGCACTTTGTCCGTCGGACAAGCGTACACACGCTCGGATTTGGTGTGATCGGACCGGGTTGACGGCAAATCATTCCAGCAGGAGATAAGACTTTGTCCGACGGACAAACCGACGAACACTGTCCGATGGTGCATACACACGGTCTGATTTTTCAACAACCTTGTCCGATCGGACCAAATTGATGAAAAAGTCCGACCGTGTGTATGGGGCTTAAATGTTGCCGGTACAATTATAGGTGATTCTTTGAAATCTTCCTGATGCTCAAGCCGGTTTTAACATGAAAAAGAGAAACAATAGGGCGTATTACAGGTGTGTCTCTTGGAGAAAACCCGGCAGCATTTTTATTGAATGATGTTCCAATGTCGGTTGAAAAATATAAAAGATCCCTATTGAAGCATCTCCTCACCGCGGCGAGAGCCTGTATTCCGGCCCTGTGGAAAAAGGAGACCCCACCTACGGGGGCACAGTGGTGGACTAGAGTCAGAGAAATCCAGCAAATGGAAAATCTGACTCTGGCAATGAAAGAACAAGAGGAAAAATACTGGGATACATGGGCACCCTATTTCTCATACAAAGAGAGAGAGGAATAGAACTAGACCATAATATGATGGGGGTGGGGGGGATGGGGGGATGGTGGGGGCGCCACGTGGAGAGGAGGGAGAGGATCAATTTATATAATTTTTTTAATAATTTTTTATAATTTTTTTATCTATTATTTATTTATTTTTTTTGGGGGGGGGGGGGGTTAAAAAGGTAAAGATTTAGGAAAAGAGGAAGACGTGAGAAGATGAGACGGGGAAAGGGTTAAAGAATATGAGTTAAGAGTAAATGACTGTAAACAGAGGAATTGTCATACAGTAAAGATTAGTGTATATATGAAGTGCAATGTATAAAAAAATGTAAAATAAAAAGTTTAAAAAAAAAAAAATAAATAAATAAATATAGTCCCTTATTCGGACTTTTTTACACTATGAGGAGGCTCTCTCTTCTTTCTTTGTTTTTACGCCTCCACACATTCTGAAGACTTTGGTTATAAGTCCAGCGGTGACCGCTTTTCCTGAGGTCCTGCCTTGTCGATGTCCTGGAGTTCGGGTAGCAGAGACTGACACGCCATCTCAGTCCCGTCCAGTGTACAGTGATCCAGTGAGGTTCCAGGTATAAGCATATTTGAGCTCGTTTGACCCCTCACCATCGGTCAGTGGGTCCACCATATGTGGTAAGCGTACCGAAACTTTTTTTACATCATATAGTTCATGAATGAGTCCGAGTGAAATAGGACACAGCCTTTGAACTTCTTAAAGGATATCTTCAGTGATTTTCAAATATATTATTTGGCACATGAACTTTTACAATTTATGGACACTCTAATGCCCATAATTATTGAATGTTATTTTTTGGCACATCACTTAATGTTTTAACAGCTTTTGTATGTGGTTTCTGCATGCGTTTACTCATTTTTTAATTATAGGTAATGCCGGATATTAATCTATCGGCAGTTCCGTTTAATCTTGAGTCTAACTGTTCTATACATACCTCTGAGTAGGGATGAGCCGAACACCCCCCCGTTCGGCTCGCACCAGAACCCGCGAACGGACCTAAAGTCCGTGCGAGCTTTAGAACCCTATTAGTTATAATGGATGCGAACGTTCGAAATTAAAAGTGCTCATTTTAAAGGCTAATATGCATGTTAATGTCATAAAAAGTGTTTGGGGACCTGGGTCCTGCCCCAGGGGACATGTATCAATGCAAAAAAATTTTTTAAAAACGGCCGTTTTTTCAGGAGCAGTGATTTTAATAATGCTTAAATTGAAACAATAAAAGTGTAATATTCCTTTAAATTTCGTACCTGGGGGGTGTCTATAGTATGCCTGTAAAGGGGCGCATGTTTCCCGTGTTTAGAACTGTCTCTGCGCAAAGTGTCATTTTTGAAAGTAAAAAAGCTATTTAAAATCACTCGCGGCTAATGTTAATTCACGGCTCCCGTAACACAGAGAACAGTCATTCATTGAAACTCATTCATAAAAAAAAGTCATTGATAAAAAAAAAAAAAAAATGAAAAAAAAAAAGCGTAGGGGTCCCCCCAAATTCAATAACCAGGCCCTTCAGGTCTGGGATGGATATTAAGGGGGATCCCAGCCAAAAAAAAAAAAAAAAAAATGGCGTAGGGTCCCCCTCAAAATCCATACCAGACCCTTGAGGTCTGGTATGGATTTTAAGGGGAACCCTAGCCAAAAAAAATGGCGTGGGGTCCCCCTCAAAATCCATACCAGACCCTTATCCGAGCACGCAACCTGGCAGGCCGCAGGAAAAGAGGGGGGGACGAGAGCGGCCCCCCCTCTCGCCTGAACCGTACCAGGCCACATGCCCTCAACATTGGGAGGATGCTTTGGGGGTCTAAGACCCCAAAAGCACCTTGTCCCCATGTTGATTAGGACAAGGGCCTCTTCCCCACAACCCTGGCCGGTGGTTGTGGGGGTCTGCGGGCGGGGGGCTTATCGGAATCTGGAAGCCCCCTTTAACAAGGGGACCCCCAGATCCCGGCCCCCCCCCTGTGTGAAATGGTAAGGGGGTACAAAAGTACCCCTACCATTTCACCAAAAAAGTGGCAAAAATGGTAAAAAGGACAGGAGACAGTCTTTGACAATTCCTTTATTAAAATCTTCTTTCTTCTTTCTTCATCCTTCGGATTCTTCATCTTCTCCTTCCTTCATCTTCTTCCATCTTCTTCTTCCATTTTCTTCTTCCTCCGATCCGCTTCTTCTTGCGCTGGTCTTCTCGTCCTTCTCGTCCGGCATCTTCTTCCGTCGGCGTCGGCGTCGGTGTCGGTGTCTTCTTGGGCCGCTCCGCGCAATGGGAGGCTCCCGCTGTGTGAGGCTCCGCTCCATCTGACAGGTCTTTTAAAACGGAGGGCACCTGGTGACCCCGCCCCCCTCTGACATCATGGGGAAAGCCATCATGGAATTCCCCATGACGTCCCTGTGCGTCAGAGGGGGCGGGGTCACCAGGTGCCCTCCATTATAAAAGACCTGTCAGACGGAGCGGAGCCTCACACAGCGGGAGCCTCCCATTGCGCGGAGCGGCCCAAGAAGAGACAGAGACACCGACGCCGACGCCGACGGAAGAAGATGCCGGACGAGAAGGACGAGAAGACCAGCGCAAGAAGAAGCGGATCGGAGGAAGAAGAAAATGGAAGAAGAAGATGGAAGAAGATGAAGGAAGGAGAAGATGAAGAAACCGAAGGATGAAGAAAGAAGAAAGAAGATTTTAATAAAGGAATTGTCAAAGACTGTCTCCTGTCCTTTTTACCATTTTTGCCACTTTTTTGGTGAAATGGTAGGGGTACTTTTGTACCCCCTTACCATTTCACACAGGGGGGGGGCCGGGATCTGGGGGTCCCCTTGTTAAAGGGGGCTTCCAGATTCCGATAAGCCCCCCGCCCGCAGACCCCCACAACCACCGGCCAGGGTTGTGGGGAAGAGGCCCTTGTCCTAATCAACATGGGGACAAGGTGCTTTAGGGGTCTTAGACCCCCAAAGCATCCTCCCAATGTTGAGGGCATGTGGCCTGGTACGGTTCAGGCGAGAGGGGGGGCCGCTCTCGTCCCCCCCTCTTTTCCTGCGGCCTGCCAGGTTGCGTGCTCGGATAAGGGTCTGGTATGGATTTTGAGGGGGACCCCACGCCATTTTTTTTGGCTAGGGTTCCCCTTAAAATCCATACCAGACCTCAAGGGTCTGGTATGGATTTTGAGGGGGACCCTACGCCATTTTTTTTTTTTTTTTTTTTTGGCTGGGATCCCCCTTAATATCCATCCCAGACCTGAAGGGCCTGGTTATTGAATTTGGGGGGACCCCTACGCTTTTTTTTTTGTTTTTTATTAATGAATGACAGCTCTCTGTGTTACAGGAGCCATCAATTCATTAGCCGCGAGTGATTTAAATAGCTTTCTTCCTGCAAAAATGACACTTTTTTGCAGGGAAAGTTCTAAGCACAGGAAACCTGCCCTCCTTCACAGGCTACCTATAGACACCCCCCAGATGTGATACTGCAATGCTGTTCTAACAGCATGCACACACATATCCCCAGAAATAAAGAACATATTGTTGTCAGCAGTCAGCAGCACACTGACACGCTGACACTGTGAGTGAAACATAATATGCGAGGCCGCCGCCGCGGCGGCCTCTTATACCGTGGGGCGTGTATTAAAGCCCCTGAGCTATAATTGGCTACAGGCATCCTGCCTGTAGCCAATTATGGCTCTCCTCGCTGCCGGCGCTGTGATTGGCCAAGCATGCGGGGTCACAGTGCATGCTTGGCCAATCATCAGCCAGCATTGCACTGCGCGGGCCGCAATGCATTGCGGGGCCGCTCGCATCACACGAATTTGATGCGAGCGGTCCCAATAGTTCTGGGCTCGCCGAGCGAGCGAACACCCGGTGCTCGATTCGAACATGGGTTCGAATCGAACACCGGGCTCATCCTTACCTCTGAGGTATCGGAGATTGTGTTGGAGATTTTGAAATCCATATTTATATCAAGGAGTTCCAAGGGAACCAGTACAGGGACTTCTATTACCATGCCCCGTGTTGTGCATATATATATATGTGTATGGTTTATTAGAACAATAAGTAAGATGGGCCTATTTACTGTTTCTGGTATCTCAAACACACCAACGTGCTGTGGCCTAGTAACTAATTTACCCTATTGTCAAAAGTTCCTTTTGACATGCTAATTTATGTTATATCAAAGACAAAGGTTTAATCACTTTAATCGCTTTAATCACTTTATTATTTTTGTATCTATAATCATTTAAGTAAGCTATCAATTCAGCTACAACAGATGGTGCCCCTGTGTGAGGAAGCTTGACGTTTTGAGCGAATTGGCGATTTTATATGTGGAGGACAAGACAAACTACAAAAAAAAAAAAAAAAAAAAAGGTAAGCCTTGTTTATATATCTGCCTACCCTGTCTTTACATCCAAAACTAGCGAGCTTCTTTGAACACTGTTTATAGATATATAACCTTTTGTCTGCACTAATACTTTGATGAGACTGATATGAACAGTAAAAGTGAAATAGATTGTACTGTGAGTGTATGAGAAGACATCCTGCCTCAATTGGGCCAAAAATTGCAGGAGGGTGTCAGAATGAATGATAAGGGCTCCATTTGAAATCTTGGAGACAGTGGAAAAGGATATGTGCCTCTGCCAAAAAGCAATTTCAGTTGACCATTTGAATGAGATTAGGCCAACCGTTGTGATTGGGACACACACCAGTAGGCCTAGAGCTACGTTTCCACTTTTGCAACTCCAAAGTCACATGATTTAGAGTATGACTGTGCGGTGCGACTTTGGTGTGGCTTTGAATGCGACTTTGATCCAAATTTACACTCTGGGTCAGAGTCGCATCCGGAGTCGCATAGGAGTGGTGCAGGTACCTTTTTATAGTCATTGCAGCTTTGAGTCGCATAGATTGGGACTGGTGATATTGAAATCAATGGGCTGTGACTTGTAATGCGACTTTGTGTCCAAAGTCGCATGGCAAATTGCATTCGTGAAAACGGAGCCTAGTTCGCACAGTGTGTGTGTGTGTTGGATTGGCCCCCCGAGTGTATGTATAATCAGCGTACAATGATTGTGTGTTACCGAGCAGACTGTGTAGCTATATGTGGTGTAAGTAACAAACTGTATATTGGGTATAATTAGTCAGTGCATTTTAGGTGCATCTTACAATGTGGCTGGCTGAGCAGTTTATAAGTAAATTGCTTGGCTAATGCATGGGGGGAGGGGCGGGTAGGATGGTAGAGATGGCTGTTTGTCTGATGCCAGATTGTATGAGAAAAGAGGGTATGTGTGAGCTGTATTATACTGTGGTTCATGTGGCGTGGTCGTTTCATTGGATGGCATGTGTTACTCTCAATTGTGTGGCGAGATTACATGCTTTTCAGTGAAACTGTTCCTAAACTGTGTGTCTATGTTTAAGTGTGCATTTTCAAGTGTGTGGGGAGAAGGGTTGACTAGTAGGGAAGTTGTGCTTTTTCATGATGTCCCATGTTTGTCAGTTTGGGGTGTGCTGGTTTTGGCGGGAAAAAAAATGCATTTGGCTGCCATTTTCTTTTGTTGGATGTGCTTGGTGCTAGGCATCATTTCTGTTTCCTTTTAAGTGAATGTAAGCTATTGTAAGTTATCTGTTTTCGTTTGGCGGGAAAATCCCATTTTATGATGGCCTGCGATTTGTTTGTAATCACCCTAAGGTTGTAGAAACACGGGGTAGTATGGGTCTACAACGCAGGTGCTGAGTCTGCGTCCAATGAGCCAATAACCCACAAGGATTTGGGAAGGAAAGGTTGGACTATCTCGGTACTGATAATGTAGTATATAAACAGGGACTAAGATAAAGATATTAGAAAAAACAAAGGTTTTTAATAGAAAAGACAATTACATACATGAAGACTGTACGATGTACAATTCAATTCAATAAAAACAAACAGAGTAACCCCTCCTATACAATCATCAAACACGGCAGAAGAGTGCAGGTCTTGGCCCGCAAGCTTGACGTTTGTTTGAACGTGAGGAGGAGGTGTCTCGACCGGTTTCGCAGCCTGGGCTGCTTTTTCAGGAGAGAAAATCTAGAATAGATATTGTTGTTCAATGTATGGTCTATACACAGCAGTTATACAGAGTTATTACATCATGAAGAAAAAGGATGCATCAGCTCACCAGTGCAAATGGAGACAGAATCCCATCGAGTCCGAAAATGCCTTTCCCGGCGGGTATGGGGGTATTAATACATGGACTAGGCTGTGACAATAAGGGAAGATGTATCACTATAAATAAAAAGAGGGGGGGGGGGGGGGGAAAAAAGGGGTGAAAGGGAGGAAGGGGGGGGGGGGGTGGAAAGGGGAAAGGGGAAAGGGAGAGAAAAGGGGGGAGGGGAGGGGGGGGAGGGGAGAAAAGGAAAGGGGGGAAAAGGGAGGGGGAAGAAGAAGGAAAAGAAAGGGGGAAAGGGGGGTGAAGAGGGATAACAAGGGCGGTAGTGTGTGAAAAAGGGGAAAGCTATGAGATTCAATGCCATAAATAAAAGTAGTTATAGTAATGATCACTTACATAAATTTTGTCAGGCCAGACCAGGATGCGGGAACATGGGGGATCAGCTATTTAATATGGTATTGGATTTATTGGAATATGTAGCTGTTGCTATCTGGAAACAACAATAGCCTGAAGAGGCATAGTGTTGAGTATCCAGTGTGGTTGGAAAGATCTGAGAAAAGCAATGTAATAATAACATTAGTAAAGGTCCTAGAGGGTTGAAAGGGGGTACAAAGTAAAAAGCAGCCTTAAATTTTGAAGTACATACCATATAGCTGGAGATCCCAAATTTAGTTCCGCATCTAGGAAGTTCCATATGCCTACTGACGGTGTATGAACCACCGTCATATAAGCACCCTAATCGATGACGTCGATACCCGCCACAGGTGTGGCGCGCACCGGCGCCATCGATCAGCCCATCTACGCGGTTACCGAGGGGGGGCCAGATAGACCTGCGGTGTACATCACAGAAGCCATCATAGAAGAATCTGCGTGGCTCACAGTGGTGACGTGGTAGACGTGGCGCCGGACCCGCGCATGCGCATAGAAATTGGAAAGTGCGCATGCGTCGGGGACGGTCTGCGTGGATGGTAACTAAGTAACCATCAAGCATCTACGTGAGCACTGTCCAGCCGGCGGACATCCAGATTGGTGCCGCTTGCTAGTGAACCAGTAACACACACATATGTGAAACTGTATGTGTCACAGGGCTGGACCAGGAAAGCGCGGATCAGGTGGACCCCCATTAGGCAACCACGCTCCAAATATAGCCCAAGTGTTCTCGGGCCGTTAGGTAAGAGGGATATGGTAGTCCCTCCAAGATGGGCACATATCCGCCGGGAAGGCCCTAATAAAAGGGAATCGGGCTTACATGGTCGGAATGAATGAATGAATGAATAATGCATCGGTGAGGTGATACAACCTGTACAGCAAAGGATTTTACATATAGACATTGAGGTTAGAATAATGCACATACAGGCAATACACAATATAGTTAATATACAATTTAAAGGGACTTTTGTTGAAAAGTCCATGTGTACCTTTTACAAATCACGGTCAGCAAAGCAAGGTCATTATGTCACAGAGGCATAGGAAATAGCCCAGGGATGGTAGGTGCAGCAGGTGTAATCATCCTGTCGGGGATGTTGGGGAGGACTGAATGTGAACCCATTTTACAGGAATGGCTTATAAGATATCGTCTCGTTCAGGCCTGGGGGTTGGTTGGCATTGAGTTTTTCAATCCAAAGGGTCTCCCTTTGTAGAATTAGGCGGTCCCAATCGCCCCCTCTGGGATTTGGGGGTATCACCTCTAATATCCGAAAATCTACCACTGACGTGTCATAACCAGTGATGGCACTAACGCCGTTACTTTAGAGGGTAACGAGTAATCTAACTGATTACTCTTCCCCTCGCGGTAACGCCGTTCCCATTACTGGGGCGGCGTTACCGCAATTACCCGCCGCGATGACGGAGCGATCACTTTGTAAACAAACCGGCGTCAAGATGTACAGTGGAGGGGAGAGATCGGATGGCAGCAGCCATCCCTCCATACCCTGCCACTACTCTGCAACACCCTGCTAATACTGCGCAATACTCTGCAACACCCTGCCAATACTGCGCAATACTCTGCAACACCCTGCCAATACTGCGCAATACTCGGCAACACCCTGCCAATACAGCGCAATACTCTGCAACACCCTGCCAATACTGCGCAATACTCTGCAACACCCTGCCAATACTGCGCAATACTCTGCAACACCCTGCCAATACTGCGCAATACTCTGCAACACCCTGCCAATACTGCGCAATACTCTGCAACACCCTGCCAATACTGCGCAATACTCTGCAACACCCTGCCAATAATGCGCAATACTCTGCAACACCCTGCCAATACTGCGCAATACTCTGCAACACCCTGCAGGTGCCACTACTGCGCAATACTCTGCAACACCCTGCCAATACTGCGCAATACTCTGCAACACCCTGCCAATACTGCGCAATACTCTGCAACACCCTGCCAATACTGCGCAATACTCTGCAACACCCTGCCAATACTGCGCAATACTCTGCAACACCCTGCCAGTGCCAATACTGCGCAATACTCTGCAACACCCTGCCAATACTGCGCAATACTCTGCAACACCCTGCCAATACTGCGCAATACTCTGCAACACCCTGCCAATACTGTGCAATACTCTGCAACACCCTGCCAATACTGTGCAATACTCTGCAACACCCTGCCAATACTGCGCAATACTCTGCAACACCCTGCCAATACTGCGCAATACTCTGCAACACCCTGCCATACCCTGCAACACCCCGCCATACCCCGCAACACCTGGCCATACCCCGCCACACTCTGCAATACGCGGTAATACCCAGCCATACTCGGCGATACCCAGCCATACTCGGCGATACCCAGCCATACTCGGCGATACCCAGCCGTACCCAGCTATACCCAGACAATATTACAGTTGGGGAGATGACGTGGATATTACAGTGGGGGCTTTATGGTGGTGGAATTTTCAAAGGTTTTTGCAAATTCAATTATTATTTGCTGATCCGAAAAATGATCCGATCCGTGACTCTGCAACGATCCGATCCGTGAGTTTGGGGGGGACAGATGTACAGGGGGGGAACAGATATATGTGTGGGGGGGGGACAGACGTGTAGTGGGGTACAGAGGGGGAACAGATATATGTGTGTGGGGGGGGGACAGACGTGTAGTGGGGTACAGAGGGGGAACAGATATATGTGTTGGGGGGGAAATAGACATGCAGGGGGAACGCGCACCTTGCTTACAGTAATACTAGACCCGCCCCTAAGAATATTAAAAAAAAAAGTCAGTTACTTTGCTGAGTAACTAATTACTTTTCCAATGTAGTAACTGAGTTACTAACTCAATTACTTTTTGGGAGAAGTAATTTGTAATGTAACTAATTACTTTTTTAAAGTAAGATGACCAACACTGGTCATAACGGTGGTAAAATCCGATGTGACGTCCAATTGTGGTCAATTTGCCACTTCCGGAATAATTGAGGTGGTCCCCAATCCTTTGTCTAAATTCTCTAATGGTTTTACCCACATAGAATGAATTACATTTACACATCATGAGGTAAATCACTCCTCTAGTGCCACAGTCCGCATGGCAATGAGGAATAAAGATTTCCCCATTTGGTAATGTAAAGCGTTTAACTTCTCTAACCCATGGACAGCGGGGACATTGGCCACATTTAAAAGTCCCATATGGTCTATTTTTGGGGGGTTTTGCAGCCACGTAGTGGCTGCTGGTTAGGCAATCACGGAGAGAACAAGCTCTCCGGAATACCAGATCTGGTTTAGAGCGTACGTGTTTATTCAGGGTCTGGTGGTCTGTCAGAAGGTGCCAGTTTTTTGTTAGGATATCTCTCAATATGTGATGATGGGCAGAGTATCGTGTAATAAATCTGACTGGTTCCATGGTTAGCGCAGGTTTGGGACGTTTAATTAGAAGGGAGCTTCTAGGTCTCTGATAGGCTTTATTAAAAGCCTTCCTGAGGTTCGAGGAGGAATATCTTCTAGCTAGTAGACGTTCACGTAACGCATCTGCCTGTATCTTGAAATCTTCCTCACGAGCACAGTTCCTGCGCAGGCGCAGGTACTGTGCAAACGGTATACTTCGCACCAGTGGTTTTGGATGAGCACTGGTAGCGAATAACAAGGTATTACCCGCAGTGGGTTTCCGATAAAAATTGGTCCCCAAACTTCCATCTGGTTGTTTGATGATGGACAGATCAAAAATGGGATCTGACCATCATCAACATTGAAGGTAAAAGATAAGTTGAAAGTATTATGGCCTAATCTGTCAATAAATTCCGTAAGTTTCTCTTTAGTGCCTGTCCAAACTAGGAACAGGTCATCAATGTATCGGTATCATAATAATACTTCTAATAGGTATTCAGCATATCTCTCATCTGATTGTACCGATCGTTCCCAGCCTCCCAAATACAAATTGGCATAAGCAGGGGCGCATGAGGTCCCCATAGCGACTCCTCGAGTCTGTAAAAATAATTGTTCATTAAAGGTGAAATAATTCTTAGTTAAGATAAACTTCAAAAGGGTCAATATAAATAACCCTAAGGTTGTAAACGGCGGCCATTTTCAGCGTGTAAATAATCCCAGAGCTCTGATTCCTTTGTGTGTAGCCATGTGGTCCGGGACGTCACTTTCTATCTAGGCACCATTTCCTTTTAAGTGAATTCTATTTTTTTGTACTTTTTACATATTTTTAAGTAATGCTATTGCGTTTTCTGTATTGAATTTTGGTTTTTCATTAAAATGTACACTGGGTTTCAGTGGACAGAGAAACTAGCTTTACAAGTGTATGGGAGTGTCTCAGATGGCAATTCATTGTGTTTTAGGAAGCCTGCACTTGAAAATCTAGGCTCTCCTCCCTCTTCATTGATATTTAAATGAACCAGTTTGATGTGTTTTGATGTATCCACAGGAGGGGAGGGGCTTTTTGATTGTTTGTGGCCAAAAGGACAAAATCATTTTGATTTTTAAAGTAAATTACAGAGAGAAGCCATAATATTGTTTTGAATAGTGGAGGATTTCATGGTGTTTTGTAGTTTGACAACACATTTATGGGGCTACCGATAACCGGTAGTAGAGCATGTAAATGTGAGGATTAGTACGCTAGCACACCGGGAGGCCGTGTATAATAATCGGAGAATGCCGGGTGCCAGTACTGTAAAAATAAGTCACTAGCAGTACTGATCCGAAAATTAGTGCAAGGGTGCCCTGGATGAGGCTCCTCACCAGTCAGACAGCTGCCTTACACATGAGATCTGAGTTTGGGGCTCCGGACATGAGACCCCTTATGGTATTTTATGTCTGGTGGTACGAGACCCCAGAATAAAAAATATTTTGGAAGTAGTTCAGTTGTGGCTTCAGAAATCTGTAATGGTGAGTGCATTGATGGATGTGTAGTACATGCTTTTGTGATTCTCAGAGGAGGAACTGTTTTTTTTTTGTCATAAGAGTCCTCAGTTTTCGTTCTGTCCCTGCCTGCTCTAAAGAGCTGAGTGGGGCAGACTAACGCTGGTTGAGACCTGTTCGTGGTTTTGAACGTAATGACGTTGAGAAGGCTAGAGTTGGCCTTTTGGGGAGCAGATAGTCACTACTGTATGGGGTTCATCTTTACTGTAGAACTGTGAAAGCTATATTTTACATTTGTGATTGTTGTTTTTTTTGTACAATAGAGGGCTCATCTTGTTTTCTAATTCCATTGTGTTACTGGCCGATTGCAATTGTGAAGGTAGTAGTCGATTGATTTTATGGTCAATTAGTTGTTTCAGCCCTAGTATGAATCTTTCTCTTTATAAACTGCTAACTGAGGATCGTAAGTTTTGTAATTAGATCTGTAAACACTGGCGATGTTGTAACTACTACAAATCATATCGCAATTAGGTGTGCATCAGATAACTACCTCCTGTAATAATACGCATAGGGTCCTGATTATCCAAGTTTGTGCTAAACATTCTTGAGATAACAGAAGTAATAAGCTTTTGTTAAACATTTCTTTTGGAATATTTCTGAAAAGTCCACGGAGGGGATTGGACTATTATTTGGTTCAGGAAATCTCTAGGCTAATTTTTTGAAGGACTATAGCCAGGACAGAGAATATTGTTCTGGCAAGTAGTGAAAAAAAGGCAGCAACGTGGGCAGGGCCTGTCTACCTAATTCTTGTCCAGAGAGTAGCTACCTCCTGAAGTAGGCAACCTCTAAAGAGGTTGGGAGATCAGTTCAAGGTCCATCGTAAATATGGGTCTTGGGTTGTGAAATATGCAAGATTAGGATTGCTGGACTGACAGAATTTATTCTAAAAGAGGTACTTTTGAGCTAAAAAAAACTTGGGAAGCCATGTGGTACAATCACCGTGGGAAGATGACACGAACAAATGAAAGAGATGCATGGAGTGCATGGATGGTAGAATCCATGCATAGAACTGATGATGTGAATATTTTTATGGTGGGAGGTAAGGAGAAAGCGCACCAAATGCTGAGAAGTAGGGACAAACAGGGACAGCCAATAGAACCACATCCCCAGAGTAGTGACGGTGATGATCAGGGGAACAGCCTCCACACCTAAGGTATGTACCAACAATGCTACTAATCCAGTTGTCACCAACAATGTTTCATTCCTGGAAGGTGAGCGTTTTTTTTTAACAAATTGCCCCCATACAGGCGGGGAAGGGGCTAATGACATGGGATGGATTTAAAGAATGTCAACCTTACCAAACAGAGGTTATGGGTTTAAGAAGAAGCCCAGGTTATTATAGAAGACATGCTGATATGTGTGATGTCTAGAGGTCATCTTTGACCTAGCTAATTGTGGGAGTGTGAGTGTGTGGAATATGAAATATGTGTGACGTCTAGAGGTCATCTTTGACCCAGCTAATTGTGTGAGTGTGTGGAATATGCCATATATATTTTGTGTCCTGTGATGTCTGTTGTCGCAAGTTGCTGACAGCCCACCCAAATGACCCCCCTTCTTTCTGACCAGATCTGTGAGAATGCAAAAGGAACTGTATTGACATGAAAATGACCTGAGCCAAGATCTGTACTAATGAATTGAAAGGTGCTTTACTAAACTGAGTTTGTTTTCCAGAAGACAGTTCTGTGAGAGGTTTGTGGTGAGGTATTTATAATTTGTTGATAAATGGTACCGTTATAAGATTTATTGCGCGTTGCTAATTTTTTTCTCACCATGGTGAATATTTTTTTTTTTTGGGGAGTTATTGGTATACCATAAAACAAAAATCCACGTGGTATTAATATGTATTAAGTAATACATATTAATAATAAGTTGAGCTCAACAATTTTTGCTATTTTAAAATAAGGTGCACTGTTTATGTAATGTAAATGTATATTTGTGTCATATGCTAATGTCTTGTTACAAATATTTAACCATTGTTTTTTTCAGGCAAAAAATTTAATGTTTATTACTAAATTTTATTTGTGTTTTATTCCTCAGATGCAATAATTGGGTTTCATGGCTTTCAGAACCAAAGGAAATCATAGACAATTTATTATTTTCCCTGGTTTCAGCACCAATATCTGGTTTGTGCTCCTATTTGTCAGCCCATTCAGCCGTGTTTTGGACTACCTAAGTGGGTGTGGTATTTTCTGATCCAACCTGTATAAAGCTCTGGTATGAACGAGTTTCTGTGCTCCACTGATTACTTGTGTTTAGGACTGGTTCACCCCCCTGCGGTTATTGTAATTAGTTACTAGACATGTGCACAACAAAAAAAAATCGTTTTTTTTTCGTTTAGCTTTTTTTCGTTTCCGTTGATTCGTAACGATTCGTACATTCTTAAGTAGTCGGTGTTCGGATTCGTAACAATTCGTACATTCGTAAGTCGTTGGTGTTCGTATTCATAACGATTCGTACATTCGTAAGAGTTATTTTTTTCGTTGATTCGTTTTTTCGTTAGTTTAATTTTTGGACGCATTCGTATTTATTCGTACATTCGTAACATTCGTAACATTTGTAGATTCGTAATCGGAGCATAATTCATAATTTTATGTAATGTGTATGCTATTATTACATTTTAATAATTTACGAATCGAAAAAAAAAAGTTACGAATCGAAAAAAAAAAAAGTTACGAATCGAAAAAAAAAGTTACGAATGTATGAATTTTTTTGTTCAATAGAGACACGGAAAATTACAAATCGAAAAAAAAAAAAAAAAAAACAAATTACGAATCGAAAAAAAAAAGTTACGAATCGAAAAAAAAAGTTACGAATGTACGAATTTTTTTGTTCAATCCATTCGAAGCACGTTTAGCAGCACCATTGTAAGGGACACGGAAAATTACCAATTCAACAAAAAAAAAGTTTTCGGATTTTCTTCATTAGTACATTCGTTGTTTCTAATTAGTTTTTCTTTCAAAGGTTTTTATTATTATTATTATTGAGAAACAAACAATAACAAAGAACAAAAAACAAGTACAATAAGAAAACACAAAAATACATACAGTCAGTCCATAGAGGCGAGTTGCTTATCAACAAGTAAATACATGAAATCAAGAAACACCAGTAGGCCAAGTGTTGATGTGTTTCGTAGCGTACTAGAAATGCCTTCCTAGGAGTACTGTGAACGTGGAGACCAAGGCCCCCCAGGAGATACCCTGTGGCACCCAATTCCCCCCGCTCCATAAAACTCTGGCTCTGGGAAGACCCCCCGACACCCCTAAGGGGATCAAACTGTGTCGGGCAGCCCCCCGAGTCCTCCAATGCATGTTCAATTCCTAATGGATGCTCACAGAACTGTGTAAGCTGCTGTGAAAAATGTACTCGGTACAGGTGTCTCCAGGGGGAGTATAAACCCCAAAACTAGGGGCCCCTACACCGCTCTGTAAACAGCACTCACTAAATGGCCACAACAAGCCCATGGCAGGCATACTTTAAAACAGGAAATGCAATAAATAAAAAAAAAAATAGAATCAGAAAAAATATATGGAGAAGAGGGTGAGGAAAAGGAGGGGAGTAGAGAGAAAAGGAGGGGGAGCCGTCTGACAGGTAGTAGGTTAGAGGGAAATTGTGGACGAACCCAGGTTATGTTTACATGCCAGGGATGAGGGAAATACCCACGTGGTTTGCCCAGGGTTCCCAGGTCGTCTCAAATTGTGCTTTGGAATCCAGGAGAATGCTGGACAATTTCTCTTGGGACATAATCCATGAAATTTTGTGTTTGGCGGCTTTGAGGGACACCCCAAGTTTTTTCCATGCCTTGGCTATTGTCAACTTAGCGCCCAGGAGAATGAAATGGATTAATTTGCGGCTCCATTTAGAAGCCCCTGTGATATTGGCGTTCAATAGGGCTACTGCAGGGGTTCTGGGAAGATGGAGCCCAGTTACTGTGTGAATTAGGGTAAACATCCTTTTCCAGAATGATCTGATTTTGGGACATTCCCACCATATGTGGGCCATGGAGCCCTGTAGAGTACATCCCCTGAAGCATTGGGGATTAGCGGATGGAAACATGAGGGCCAATTTAGTAGGCGTGAGATACCATCTAGTCATTACTTTGAGGTTCGATTCTATGAGGGAGATGTTCTTAATTCCTTTATAGGCTCTGGAAAAGGATGTCTGCCATTGTTCAAGATTCCAGTGGATTTGGAGGTCATCCTCCCATGCGGTCATATAAGGGGTTTTGCCTATCTGATGGGCAAGAGACTGATAGATAACAGAAATTCCACCCCTCTGACCTTTGATTTGTCCGGTCCATAGTTCATATGGAGAGAATCTAGGTGGGATGGGTTTCTCCTTCCACAGTTTGTAGAGAAAGTGTTGTATTTGGAAAAACCTGAAAAGTTCCCCATTTGGGATGTCCAGTTGTTGCTTACAGAATTTTAAGGTTATTGGGCCTGTAGCCGTAAAGAAGTGCCCGATCCGATACAACCCCTTGTCTAACCACCACTTGAAGGATTTGATATCTTGGCCTGGGGGGAAATCAGGGTTATTGAAGACATGGGCTAGTGGACGGCAGTCAGAGGTCAAGTAAGGATGGGTTTTCAATTTATCCCATAGGGTTAGGGATTGAGAGAGGATCGGAGAGAGTATAGGAGGCCTGTTCTTGGATGGGAGCCATAGCAGATAATCAAGAGTATAGTTGGGGACCGCCTGTCTTTCTATATTAATCCAGTCTGGCTTTTCCGTTCTAACATAAACTGCTGATAGTTGGGCTAGTCTCGCCGCCTGGAAGTACCAAAGTATTCTCGGTAACCCTAAGCCACCCTGTGTGCGCTGTCTGTATAAAGTATTTTTTGGTAATCTATGTCCTTTTCTGCCCCAAATAAACTCGTTGATTTTCGCTTGCAGGGATTGCAGATGGTCCCTTCTTAGATTCATCGGGATGGCCCGAAATAAATAAATCAGTCTGGGGAGAAGGGTCATTTTTATCGAGTGAATCCTGCCGATCCAGGAGAGGTCTTTACTAGCCCATGTCTTCAGGTCCGACTCAAGTCTCTTGAATGTGGGTGGGAAATTAGCTGGGTACATTTGGTCAATTTTAGAGGTTAGGCGAATCCCTAGATAGTCTATGGATGAGGCGTTCCAGCTAAATTTGAAAGAGCTTTTCAGAGTTTCCACCATGGAGGAAGTCAGGGAAATGTTAAGGGCGTGGGATTTGTTGTAATTAACCTTGAGACCCGAGACCCTGGAGAAGTCATTCAGGAGTTTACAGAGGTTAGGGAGAGATGTGATAGGTGAAGTAATGAACAATAGCATGTCGTCTGCGAAGAGACCGCATTTGTGTGTTTGGGGGCCACAAGAGATACCATGGATGTTGGGGTCGGACCTAATTGCTATAGCTAATGTCTCAATGGCGATGGCAAAAATTAAAGGTGATAGGGGGCAACCCTGTCTGGTGCCACGTTCTATGTGGAAGGGAGCAGAGTGATGTCCATTAAGACGGATTAGAGCTGAAGGTTTAGAGTAAAGAGATCGTAGAGTTCCCAAGAAGCGATCACCAAAACCCCACTTCTCCAATAGAGTGAAAAGATAAGGCCATTCGACTGTGTCGAAAGCCTTATGGAGGTCTACGGAGAGTAACATCCCCTCCTGTTTGGGTCCCCCGTCCCATCCGGTTTGAAGGAGGGAGACTAGATCTATGGCCCTTCTGGTTTGGTCCGGCCCCTGCCTACCTGGAATGAACCCTACTTGGTCCTTATGGACGTAATGGTTAATGAAAGAGGATAAGCGGTTGGCCATGATCTTCGTCAATATCTTGAGGTCATTATTTATAAGGGAGATCGGTCTATAATTTTCGACCTCTTCAGGGTTTTTATTAGGTTTGGGAATTACTGTTATGTAGGCGGTATTTATCTGAGGGTCTAAGGGGGTCCCCTTTGTCAACTTGTTAAAGAACCTAGCCATATTAGGAGCTAGCGTGTCAACAAAGGCCTTATAATAGGGCACGGAGAGACCATCCGGACCAGGTGCTGAACCTGATTTGAGGTTTTTAATTACCTCTCCTATTTCCTCAACAGAGATGCTCGCTTCCATAACTTCCTTATGTTCATCTGAGAAAGATGGAATCGGAAGGTCTCGAAAAAAATGGGACAATAGTGTGCCTTTTTCCTTTGGAGACCTGCTATACAGTTTAGTGTAAAAACTCCTGAATGCCTCCAGTACTTTATTAGGGTCTGATGAGGGAGGGTTACTTGCTACTCTTATCTTGGGAATGCAGTAATTACGGGGTCGGGGGGAGAGTGTGGAGGCCAACATCGGGCCCATTTTGTTTTTTTGGTGGTAGAATTTAGCCCCACTCCAGCGAATGTGCTTCTCCGCTTTTGCCGTGAGGGCTAAGTTCAGTTCAAGTCTGGTTGAGTCTAGTTGGTCTATTAGGGCTTGAGAAGGGTTTTTTTTGTGTCGGAGTTTAAGGGAAGCAAATTTTTTTTCAAGTTTTATAATGTCCATCAACCTTTCTTTCTTAATTTGAGATGCGATGCTAATGAGTTTGCCCCTGATGGTGGCTTTATGGGCAGCCCAAAGAGTCTCGGGGGAGATGTCATCTACATTATTGAACAGGAAGTATTCCTTCAGAGACTTATCTATTTCAGCAGTTCTAATAGGGTCACTAAGGATGGATTCGTTTAGACGCCAGTGTGATCCCGACGGTCTGTTGAGAGAGTTTTTCATGTGAAGAAGGACTAGAGAGTGGTCCGACCAAGCAGTGTCGATAATGGTCGATTTGTGTGTCGACGAGATGAGGGATGGGGGTATTAGGATGTGATCTATTCTAGCATATGACTGATGAGGAGCCGAGAAATGGGTATAATCCCTTTTTGAGGGATTGTGTTCCCTCCATATGTCGACAAGCCCGTGGGAGTGAAGGATTTTAGCTATGGTCAAACTAGCTTTGGTAGGGCGCGTCAATTGGGCCTTGGGGGGTCGTGATTTGTCGAGACCTTGGTCAAACGCAACGTTCGAATCCCCACCAAAGAGGACCTTGCCTTCCACTAAAGGTAAAAGGGTTCGGAGGAGGGTTTGAAAAAATGTAGTTTGCCCTTTATTGGGGGCATAGTAAGAGATTATGGAGTAGATGTTGCCGTCTATGGACCCTTTGACTAGGATAAATCTACCCTCCGGGTCTCTGTAGTCAGAGATATGTGAGAATTTACTACTCTTTGAGAACAGTATCGCTACTCCTTTGGTTTTATTTGCAGCATTTGCAAGATAGAATGTTGGATAGCTGGAATGAAGGAATTTGGGGTTGTATCGGATCGGGAAGTGCGTCTCTTGCACTAAAACAACGTCTATTTTCAGGGATCGGTAGTGTTCAAAAGCTATTCTGCGTTTCCTAGGGGAGTTCAATCCCTGAGCATTATGTGTGGCCACTCTAAGGTCATTTCCAGTCGTGTCTAACGCAGACATTAGGTCAGAGGGGTGTAATTCTGTCAAGGCTATCGCCACCTACCTTTGGAAGTTTTCTCCTCAAAGGCCTTGAAGTTGGGAACAGGTGAGTACGGGGTGGCGGCATTGTCTGGAACTCCGAAATACCTGTCAAACGGCTCGAAAAAGGGAAAGAGTTAGGGGGGGAGGGGGGAATAGAGACAGAACAAAACATAGTGTGACGTCCTCTAGGAGGACGAACGAAGTCTGACGGGGTAAAGTCCCGCCAAACACCGACAGT
This sequence comes from Lithobates sylvaticus, assembly GCA_028564925.1. Classification (NCBI taxonomy): domain Eukaryota; kingdom Metazoa; phylum Chordata; class Amphibia; order Anura; family Ranidae; genus Lithobates; species Lithobates sylvaticus. The sequence continues at coordinate 178,699,334 of CM053036.1, forward strand.
TTGGCTTCGGCAGCCTCTACGAGAGGGCCGAAGACCCATACCACAGAGGGGAAAAAACCTCGTCTGTGGGATGAGTGGAGGCGCAAGGGTGTCACCCCTGACCCTTACTGAGAAACTACATGTAGTAAAATATAACTGAAACAGCGTAAAGTCTATTTAAAAGAAGGAAAACCAGGTCACCATACAACAGTGAAAGATCCCTTGAACCCGAATTCCCGCCCCAAAAGGGGGACTCTAGTGTAGGCAAACTTCTACCACCCGACCCCTCCCTCAAAGCCTGGGGGAGAGGTTGGATAGGAACCCTCTGGAATGTGGGCATACTGTGGAAAGAGGTGGAGTCTTCTAGGCCGGAGCCCTTGTCAGGTACTCGTCCAGTAACATTAAAAGCGCTCAGAAATTTGGAGCTCGGTTCCGCTCAGGGAGGACCCCGGAGTATGCCAGAAGATCTTTTTGGGAGGGCATAGTAGGTGTTCTTGACAGGTCCGGACCGATCTTGTTTCTGCATCAGTATCAGGGAAATGTCAATCCGAGGTCCAGGCCTTATGTCACTGTCCAGTGAGGTGAAAGGTTAAAGTCAAAATGGACCTAATAAGAATGAATAACCAGGAGAAAACATTGGTGGTCTAAAGGATGGTAACAGAGGAAAAGTTAGGAGCTCAAAACTCCCTCAACAGCGGGGTAATTATCCCGGGTTGGGATGCCCTAATGAGGGCGAAGTAAAGGGAGAGGCTAGAAGGGCCCTACTCAAGGGGTTTATGATCTAAGGAGAGGAGGGTGGTGCAAAATAATAGCTGCTGGGAATTATCTGATATGGAGCTGGCTGAGGTAACATTAAAAGAGTTTCTAGGGATCACCTAGTGGTGGCAGGGTAGGGGCTGGCTGGACATATTGGGGTGGGGGAGTTCCAGAGCGGTCCTAATGTTGAGCATGGGAGGAGGTAACAAGGGAGCTGGAAATCAGGATGTCTTAGGAGTGAAGTGGACGATTTGGGTGATCTCAAGATCAAAAGAGGTCAATCCAGATATCTCCAACAAAGGTTTCTTAGTGGGAAAAGTTAATTCAGGTACAGTCTTAGGGCCACAGCTTTAGTAAACTCCACCCTGTTGCTGTCCTAATTTGGGTAACTAGTAGAGACCAACATAGGGGATTGTGTGCATTTAAAAGAGGACCCTAGAACTATATTTTTTCTTTTAGTTTTTTGTTGTTCTAGGGATAAGCCTTTTTTCAATTTATAGTAATAATATGCGGTCAGGTTTTACCTAAATTCCAAAAAAAAAAAGTTTTGATCATTTTTTTTTTTTTCATTTTTATTATTTTTTCCTCCCCCTCATTGTTAATATCTGTGTACCTGACCTGGAAAAAAAATACTGCTAATTGCTAGTATGGGAGAATTTTTTTTTTAGAAACTATATATTGATTTTTATTTCTGTATTATTGTTTTTTTGATGCTATTTTTTATTTTTCATTTTTATTTATATTTTTTTATTTTTTTTTTCCAACCAATGTATTTATTTTTTTCTAACCCAGATTCCATGCTCTTTAAAAGTCTTGGTTGGAGCAGCATTAAATCTGTAGGTTTTTTTCTTCCCTTTCCATTATTAATTCCACCATTTTCTCGTTCATTTTCATTACTCACCTCTCTTCCGTTTCTTTTGCTTCATTCTAAATTTTTCTCTGGGTTTCTATCATCCATCTTCTCAAGATAATGTATCTGTTTAAAAGGATTTTCCCTGCCCGCCAGTAGTGTACCATATTTTGAACCAAAGTATCCCTGGACATCCCGTGTTTTTATATCTTAATGTAATGCTACCCCCTTAGTCTACCTACTGCTCTAACCTGAGCCCCGTGAGCAGGTGTGGTGGACCCAGGGACCTTGCAATAACAGGCAGTGTTGACTATCCCTACCATCAAGGGCCATGGATGATACTGTCTGTTGCTTGGACTCCGTTCCCTGTGGGGAGCCCACTTTACTCATCCCCATTGCACCCCTTATAAGTATTAAGTCTTGATGACCGTTGCTCCTGTCTGGCATTCCTCCAATATCTGTACACTGACATTCTCCTTTTTTGTTTGTTTTTTGTATTCATGCATGACAGTCTGGAGGCCTGCCCAACCACCACCTGAAGACAATCAAGTCATCTCTTGAGACAAATGTGACAAATAAGACTATCCTGAACTGTTCTTCACCATGCTGAAAAGTGCTGTCTCGCAGTCCGATCCAAGCGGAGAAACCACTACACGGTCTCGCCAAGTTACAGGACTAGATATGCCAGGATCCCGCCATCAATGTTGGAGTTCCACTCTTCCAAGGCAGAGGGGCGATGAAACAT